>JANRMT010027041.1:99347056-99359540 GCA_026402145.1 Polypterus bichir lapradei
CCTTCTCAATTATATAATGCATGTTTTCTTCAGCGCTTTTTGGGGCTCTTCCTGGTTTTCTACGTACTGCGTGATTACGTGAGAGGCGTGATGATGTCAAACTCCGCCCCCACGGGTTTCAAGCTCATCTCCATTACAGTAAATGGAGAAAAACAGCTTCCAGTTATGACCATTACGCGTAGAATTTCGAAATGAAACCTGCCCAACTTTTGTAAGGAAGCTGTAAGGAATAAGCCTGCCAAATTTCAGCCTTCTACCTACACGGGAAGTTGGAGAATTAGTGATGAGTCAGTCAGTCAGTCAGTCAGTCAGTCAGTCAGTCAGTCAGTGAGTGAGTGAATGAGTGAGTGAGTGAGGGCTTTGCCTTTTATTAGTATAGATTAAAGTAGAACATCATAAACTTCATCTTAAAATCGATTAATTAACTAGTTTCTTAAATCCCATCGTAACTAAAGTAGCACATTAAATGCTTTGTTTTGTATTTGATCTTCTATGTGCTCTATGTGTGTGAATCACTACGTGGTTCTTAAACCGGCTTTCTCTTCCTCCGACAAGACACAGAATCTATTACATTCGTGATATTACAGCTCTTTGAATAATTGAAATACTGAGATGTATAAGTGATATCTTTTTCATGATGATAGGAATGAAAGCATGTTATTAAACATGGGAACACGGTGGCGCAGTGATTGTGCGCGACCTTCGATGAAATTATTGCAGCAGTACTGTCTCTTTCAAACGTACTAACCTCCAATTCCGGTCCTTACTTTTCTTTCTCTAAATACCCAATCGCCACACAATCAGCTCTGTAATAGACGTTAAGCCATCTGTAAGATTACAATGATGATTCATCAAAACTTTTAAGGAACAGTGAAATATCTTCGTAGTACATGTTTAATTATTCTATCCATCTATCTTCCAGTGTCGCGCCAGCCCAGCAAGAATACAGCACAAGGTAGAATCAATCCGTGAACTAGCTAGCGCTGCGGCACCGTGTCCTCACATGTTTAATTATTAACAATACAGATTATTAAATGAAGTTAAAGTTTTATCTGTATAATATAATCAACATACCCTGTATTTTGCTGCATTTCATCTTAAAAATGATATCTTCATCATATGTAAATACGAGCTTTATAAAGTGGCGCAGGTTGTGCAATATTATAACTGAAGTGCAAGTTTACAGTAAGGTGGTTGTACTAATAAGTACAAACAGTTCTACAAGGAGCACTTGATGGACTGATTGACTGTTTAAAGTTCTTGATGAAACTGTTTCTGAATCGTGAGGTCCGTACAGAAAAGTCTCTGAAGCATTTTGCCGTGGCTGAGGCAGCGTGTGCTTGATGCTGTATCCCGATAATTCTCTTTCCGATCAGTTGCTGTTGTGATTCCCCACTCAGATACAGTGATATAAATACTCCAAGTGGTGCAGTGAGAGTAATATGGAAAAAGATGATCTGCTGTGGCAACCCCTAATGGGAGCAGCTGAAAGAACAAAAAGAAGGTGCAGTGACAGTAACAACGCTAAAGCAGTTATGGTAATTGGAATACTATGGCTATTCCCTGGACCATTATATTGTTACAGGTTAATTACAACAAGATGCATTAAAGTAATAAACTATATGCGGTTAGTTTCAGTGTATTTATAAAGCCGCATCAGGAATGTGGATCTAAGGGTAACCACACAGGAACAGTAGTACTGCTTTGACGCTGGGTGCCGCCAGTCTGCAAAATCGAGCACAGACCTTGCGTACAGCAGGGTATAAGGTACCGTGGAAATGTGCGTGGCTTTATGCCAAGTTTAGGTTTTATACATTGCAATTTGAACGTGGAAACGTTCTTACACAGCATTTCTGTGTGTACACACCGTTTATACATGAGGCCCCAGCTCTTTACCATACTACCTGGTAATTTATTCCATATATAAATTGTTCTTTGCATGAAGAAAAACATTGTAATATTTGTGCAAAATCTGCTCTTAAAACTCCCAATAGTATCCCTGAGCTCTTGTTAAATTTTTTTTTATAGTAACAGCTGGAATCCACAGTAATAATTACTATTATTTTAAATTCTTCGATTATCTCACGGCTTAATCTCCATTTGTTTAAACTGTAAAGGTTCAGCTCTTTCCGTCTTTCCTGATAGCTCATACCTGTCAGTCATGGAGTCAGCTTAGTGCAGCATACATTCCATAGCAAGCATCAATTTAAAAGCATTGAACAATCAGCGGGTGGCGCAGTGGGTAGCGCTGCTGCCTCGCAGTTAGGAGACCTGGGTTCACTTCCCAGGTCTTCCCTGCGTGGAGTTTGCATGTTCTCCCAGTGTCTGCGTGGGTTTCCTCCCATTGTCCAAAGACATGCAGGTTAGGTGCATTGGCGATTCTAAATTGTGTGTGTGTGTGTGCCCTGCGGTGGGCTGTTGCCCTGCCCGGGGTTTGTTTCCTGCCTTGCGCCCTGTGTTGGCTGGGACTGGCTCCAGCAGACCACCATGACCCTGTAGTTAGGATATAGTGGGTTGGCTGATGGATGGATGGACAGTCAGCTCAGAAAGTGGACAATAACATATAGTTTATTTTCAGTTTTTGTATCATTAATTGTATTGTTAATGGCAATTTAAACTCATCTTAATTATTATTATATTAACTGGTACACACTTGAAACATTTCATATTTACTTTTAATATGTACTGTGCAGTAAATTGGACTTACAGTTCCCATGTGATTTCTGCCCTGTCTTTCATGGCTTATATCAGGCTATATCAGGATGATCTGCACACAGGTCCTGAATGATCTGTTGGAAGTCGACTGCGAAATGGACTTTACACAGTCTACAGGCATGAAAAAATCTGTTTGCTCATATAAGTGACCTCTAACCCACTCTTGCATTGTACTTGTTTCACGAAGGGGAAGAAGCCCCCTACTCATCAGTTTTTGCGTGTGAGTCGACTTTCAGCTTAAGAAGGTACACCTAGATCCATAAACCAAGACCATAAACATTTCAGAAACATTGGTGTACCTGACATCAATGTACAATGCTTTACATGACAACTCTGTTAACGTCAGTTCTCTAAATATCTTAGCAGCCAAAAAAGTGTAGCTTGGATTTTGCACCATTACCTAGCTTTTAATAGGTTGTTTTAGATGTTAGAATTTAAGCTATGTGAAGCCTGTTAAGTATCAAATAACTAAAATGCTATCTGCTTTGAATGCCAAGGGAAAACAAAACGCTGTCTAGTTTCACAGTTCTGTTTCAGTTAGCAGCCAGAGAGTGTCAATCCAGTGATGCTGATGAGGAAAGTGCAGGAGTTATAAAGAAAGGACAGCAACAGGTATGTACAGCATTGTGGTAGTGTGGTGTGTTGACAGGATGCAGGCTTGTTGGTATTTTTCAATATTCCAGGAAGTTGTGTAGCCTATTAAGTAGTATTAAGTAACTGAAATGAGAGTCAACCCAGTGAAGCTGATGAGGCAGGAGCAGGAGTTAGTAAAGAAAGGACAGCTTCAGTTATATGCAGCATTGTAGTAGTGTGGTGTGTTGATAGGATGCCGGATTGTTGGTATCACCCTGTGGTGAAGATGGCTAAGAAAAATATTAATTGCACCAAAGAGGAACAGTGTTCTGTCATGCACTTTGTGTGGGCAAAAGGTTTGCTGGGAGCACAAATTCATCTCTGCTTGCGTGCTCAGTATGGGGATAAAGTTCTCTCTCGTAGAGTCATCTATGAGTGGATTGAAATGTTCGAAAATGGCTATACTAGTGTGATGGATGCAGAGCGCTCCAGACGTCAAGCTATAGCCATGACCACGAGGAATGAAGAAAGAACCCTGATGTGAAAGCAGCGGTGCATCATTGGCTACGCATTCAACCAAAAACATTTTTTGCTGATGGCATTAAAAAGTTGGTATGACGCTAGGAAAATTGCATCGCAAAGGAAGATGACTATGTAGAAAAGTAATGTAATTTGTTTTTGAAATTCTTAATAAACAGAGTTAAAAAAGTGCAAATACTTTTTGAACATCCCTATACAGGCATCATGTATTATGTATAACAAAGTTAACATTAGCGTTAATACATAGCAGTACACTCACATAGTAGTAGTCCTATTAATTATTAAATTTCTTTATTAATAAAGATGAGTCTGGAATGTGGGAAGGGAGAAAGTCAGTTAAACTGCAGGATCCATGTCAGAGACATAAGAAGATTGTATTTCTGGGTTCATATCAAAGGCAACAGTAGCTGAGGAGGATAAAGAAAGAGATACTCAGGCAGGTAAAGTAATGTAGAGAATGCAGTTACAAACTTTGGTTACTTTGCACTCCAAAAATCTTGATCTGTTTTTTGTTCTCTCACCTCCAACACTCCTCAAGACAAATAACGTTTTTGATTTGGTAAAAGTGATTGGAAAGCTTACAAAGGTGAAGTTAATTATACTCTACAAGACAACACTCTTGACTATAGTAATTTATAGCTCCAACATCTACGTAAGTGCACTAAAAAAAGCAAGAGACGCTTGATTTAGGAGATGTATGTCTCTTTCCTTTTGTTGGCATTTATCATGGTGGTCTAGTAATAATAATCCCACCGCTCAGCTCCTGCCTGAGTCAATATGCCTGCCATTCCCTCGGTTGAACATAGGTGCTTCTGCACTCTCAAATTATAAAAATTATAAAAACCACTATTTTAAAGGCCAAATGTCCCACAGAAGCCTTATTTAATTGTAATACACAGCCAGGGCCCTTATATCACATGTTGAGGCTATCTGCTACCGAGTATAGAGCTGAATTTAACTACATATACAGTATAATGTGTCATGCATAACTAAATCCTATGAGGTTTTACTTTGTGTGGACTTGGAGAACTGAAGACAATTAAATGGGTCATCTTTTATGCTACACTGCATAAATCAGGATTTTAGTTCAAATGATCATATTCTAATCATCAAGTCTCCATTCATACACTCAGTAAACTCTTCATTTATTTAGCCTAGACTGTAGCTTTTGACATGGTCCACTTTCTTTAATTGTTTTCAATGCTCTTGTATTTGACCATTTTTGAACCAACAGGAAATTCACAGGATTCAAAAGCAGGGACTTAAAAGTACGGGTATATCTCTGAATGCTGATATAATTCTGCTCTACGCAGTAGTTCTTACTCATTATGTTATCCAGTACTTTATTTAACACATTGTGAGGATCTTCTAGCTGTAGAGACAGAACAGTATTAAACAGCTGCAGATTGGTTATGTTCTGACACTATACAGGACAATAATAAGAAAAAAAACCAAAAGACTAAACCAAGTTTGGAAAAATTAATATATCATTACAGTAATAAATTATGTCATCCCTTCTTGGAAATGTTCATTCATCAGGAACAACTATAGAGATGAACTTTCAATGTTCTGATGAAGCACTCAGCTTCAAACAGCAGCCTTTAACAGCTTCAACAGCAGGACTTCATAAAAAGTACATCAAAACAGATCAACCACTGACTGGCAACTGATCTTACAATGAATGTGAAAATACTTTCAATTTTAAATTCCTTACGTGATGTCTAAGTATAATTTAATTATCAGCTTTCAAACAAGGTACTGGTAGTGCAAATCTTTTATAAATTTTCGTACCCCTTACTCCAAATTGTGGATCCTGTTATCTTTAAGATGTGTCTAGAATGTGATTGGACTGGCCAATTGAATTGATTAAACTTAACTTAGAAAGGCACATGCCAGTGTATATAAGGTCCCACAATTCATTGTGAATGTCAGGACAAAAACCAAACAATGGAGTTCATGGAACTCTCTGTAGACCTCCGTGATAAAGTTGTAGTGAGGCATTGTATTATTGTGGTATTTCCCACTACTTACCCTTTACCTAGGGGTAAATGTACTTATCAGGTTCGTTACCAGGTTAGTGTACTGTTGCATCTTAAGATTAACACACACATACATAGATATGTGCATACACACAGACCCTAACCACAACAGTGCCCTATGAATGACACACACTCAGCTGGCTAACCTCTAGCACTTTAAATCACACAAGTGCCTTATGAATAACACAGCGTGTCACTCTCTCAGCACTTCAAGAGACTTGCTTATTATTGGCATGAACAACATACAATGTTCTAAATATATCTCAGACCTAAATATTACCTTTGGTCTCCAAGAATATATTTAAACATACAAAGGCTCAGCATCCTTGACTACAGGCCATTTATCAGCCAAGAATGCCTTACGTTACATACTTTTCCTTAATATTGGATGCAGCTCACACCCGCAGTCTTAATAAACCTTGCAGCACAAAGAGTATGGCAAACCTCTGGCTGCACTAGGTGTACAAAGAAATCTACCTATTACTTCATTCACTCTAGACATGAAGACAAAGAATAGAAAGTTAAAAGCAGCATGGTATTTATTGCATGAATAATAATACCAGTAGAGAAAAGCATAAAAGAAAATGTGGATAGCAAAGTCTGAATATATATAGTCTTTAGATAAACCTTACACAAAAGTAAAGATGACAAAGATGAATGTTGCAGGCAGCTTGTGATCTAGCATTCGTAGTTGTTCATTAGAAGCTTTTCTGACAATCAAATGGAAACAGATGCATGTTGCTGGCACCCTCTTCTGATGTCGCTCTCACCCTCCTCTGACATTGTTCTTTTCTCTTCTTTTTTCCTTCTTCTTCTTCTGACGAAGCATATTTATTATAAAATTCTACTGGGGATTTTGCAAGATGTTATTGTTAGATATTCTGATTGGCTGGTTGTCAATACGATGAAAGAATTCACTCGTATTTTTTCCCCAAACAATAAAACTTTTGATGTTGCTTTGTGCTACTGGAATGTCGTCCTTTTCCAGACTGTAAATCAATTTAGCAACTTGTCCCAGATCTGTGATTTAGGAAAACAGATTGCCTTTGATCTTAACTGTCCATGCAAGTATTAAGTTAATCTGTTGTTTTGTCTTGAACAATAATATAATGAAAATATACACCAAAATTTACTGATTGTGTACCCCACAACAGCTATAGATCAGGGCAAGGGTATAAAGCCATTTCTAAGATTTTGTGTGTTCCAAGGAGCACAGTGGCTTCGGTACTTCTGAAGTGAAAGATGTTTGGAAGCACCAAGACTATTCCTAGAGTTGGCCATCCACCTAAATTGAGTAATCAGGCAAGAAGGATCTTGGTCAGGTAAGTGACCAAGAACCCAATTGTCACTCTAACAGAGCTTCAAAAGTGCTCTGCTGATTTAGTAGAACTTGTCAAGCAGCATTCTATCAATCAGGCTTTTATTATAGAGTGGTCAACTCCTAGAGTTTGCCCTAAATGGCATTTAAAGGAATTTTTGAAATCATGTTTTCATTTTGTTATTATGGGTTATTGAGTGTTGATTGATGGGCAAAAATGGCAAATGTATCCATTTAAAAATAAATACAGCACAATAAAGTCTTCAGAAAGTGAAGGGATCTGAATCTTTTTTGATTATGTACATTTACAGGATATTCAATTGATTATATTCTTTAATAGGAGATTGTTCCATCACAATTTTAGCTTTTTCTTCTCTCCACTGCAGTTGTGGACTGCTTTTATATAATATTTTGCATTTTTGGTCACCTTCATTACATTGTTCATTTAAACTTTGACTTTATATCTGATGGCGGTAGTTCAGTTCAAATACTGTTGCAAGGTAATGCTAGTAGACTGTGGGATATGGCCGACCGTTCATCCCGGCCAATACCCCCAGGCCGCCAGGTGGAGCCCTTCTTGCAACATAGAGGTGCCCCAAATTCCAGCAGGGCATCATGGACAGTGGAGTTTTTCATCACAGTCCTGCTGGATACCATGGGGACCTCCAGGGGACGCTGCAGGGAGGAGCAGGAACTACTATTTTCCCTATAACCCGGAAGTACGTCTTAGGCACAGCGACAGAGGAAATGATGTACTTCCGGGATGAAGAAGAAGAGTTTTTACCCGACCCGGAAGTGCTGGATAATCACGTGGACTGAGGGCTCAGAAGCACTTCCGGGTCATGAACTATAAAGAACTCTGGGAAATCCCAGACAAGTGAGCTGAGTTGGGAGGAAGGGAACAACACGTCTGGGTGTGGAGGATTGGTTATTATTATTGTTATTGATTAGTGATTTATGAGTATTGTGAAGTGGAGGGTTCTTGGTGCACATTATTATTATAAAATAAATAATAATTGGACTTTTTTCTGGTGTCTGGTGTCTGATCTGAGGGTTCAAGGGGACGACAGCGCCCCCATCTGTCACAAGACTTATATTACCCAGCTCTCTAACTCTGGTCTAAAAATTATAATTTGCTTCTAATAAGTACTGTAAGGATTGAGACATAGAACTGATATTAAACCTTGTTTGTTATGGTGAAATATTTTGTAAGTAGTTGTTCATCACCATCTTTCAAATAGGTAGATAGAGAAATTGGAAAAACTGTCCTTTTCCTTTAGAGTTCTCTAAATTAGTTTTTCAATTGCCAAACGTCAAGAACCCTAAGCCTAAGACAGAATCAATGTCAGAAAATAAAGCAGATTTTGTAATCGAGTATATCATACCCATATACAGTGCATCCGGAAAGTATTCACAGTGCATCACTTTTTCCACATTTTGTTATGTTACAGCCTTATTCCAAAATGGATTAAATTCATTTTTTTCCTCAGAATTCTACACACAACACCTTATAATGGCAACGTGAAAAAAGTTTACTTGAGGTTTTTGCAAATGTATTAAAAACTAGCAAAATACCCGCGCTTCGCAGCGGAGAAGTAGTGTGTTAAAGAAGTTATGAAAAAGAAAAGGAAACATTTTAAAAATAACGTAACATGATTGTCAATGTAATTGTTTTGTCACTGTTATGAGTGTTGCTGTCATCAAGGATTTGATTATCATTATTTCTTTCAATCAGGTTCGTATTTGGAGGATGTGTTGTGTTCAAGTTATATTCCGTGTTTGTCATCTGTTGTAAAGGTAACAGGTTTCTGCAATGTTGCGAAGTCCACGGCTTTATTTAATGTTAGCTCAGACCTGGCACTTAAAAGTTTCTCTCGCACTTTTGCTGAGTTTGTGCCAAACACTATTCTATCCCTGACCATCTCATCTTCGTTTGCATAAGCACACTCCTTCACCAGCAATTTTAACCCAGTTACAAAGTGATGAAAAGTCTCATTTATACCCTGCATCCTCTCATTAAACTTGTATCTCGCGAATATTGTATTCGTCTTAGGCATGACAAAACGCCAGCAGCAGCGTGTCAATGAACCTAATTTAAAGTTAAGCTTTACACCTTGCTTTCCTATTCGTTTGCATAAGCACAGTCCTTCATCAGCAATTTTAACTCCGTTACAGCAATTTTAACTTCGTTGCAAAGTGATCAAAAGTCTCGTTTATACCCTGTGTCTTCTCATTAAACTTGTATCTTGCGAATATCGTATTCGTCATAGGCTTGACAAACCTGTCTATGAACTTAAACTTAAGGTTTACACTGTGCTTTGTTTCCGCAGTAGCTGCACTTATGAATATGCTTGTATGCGTCACTCGCTTCATATTCTCGCTCTTTAGAGCTCTTCCTTGTTCTCTGCGTACTGCGTTCACATTCAGTTCACGTGAGCCGCTCGGAGTAAACGCATCAAAGGTTCTCAGCTGTGCTATCTCATGCGATCTTGCCATGTCCATGGCTTTATTTAATGTTAGCTAAGACGCGGCACTTAAAAGTTTCTCTCGCACATTCGCTGAGTTTGTGCCAAACACTATTCTATCCCTGACTATCTCATCTTCATTTGCATAAGCACAGTCCTTCACCCGACGGACGGCCTTATATGGGCAGGCACACAATTAGATAGATAGATAGATAGATAGATAGATAGATAGATAGATAGATACTTTATTAATCCCAAGGGGAAATTCACATAATCCAGCAGCAGTATACTGATACAAAGAAACAATATTAAATTAAATAGTAATAAAAATGAAAAAAAAAAAAATGTTAGCATTTACTCCCCCGGGTGGAATTGAAGAGTCGCGTGGGAGGCGTGACGATGAGGGACGCAACTCCGTCTCACACGGCGACCGAGCTGCAGGCTATGGCCGTATATATGTACATAAGTAGGTTCCAGTTATGACCGTTACGAAACACGTAGAAATGAAACCTGCCTAACTTTTGTAAGTAAGCTGTAAGGAATAAACCTGCCAAATTTCAGCCTTCTACCTACACGGGAAGATGGAGAATTAGTGATGAGTCAGTCAGTCAGTGAGTCAGTGAGGGCTTTGCCTTTTATTAGTATAGATAAAAAAACTGAGAAATCACATGTACATAAGTATTCACAGCCTTTGCTCAATACTTTGTCGATGCACCTTTGGCAGCAATTACAGCCTCAAGTCTTTTTGAATATGATGCCACAAGCTTGGCACACCTATCCTTGGCCAGTTTCGCCCATTCCTCATTGCAGCACCTCTCAAGCTCCATCAGGTTGGATGGGAAGCATCAATGCACAGCCATTTTAAGATCTCTCCAGAGATGTTCAATCGGATTCAAGTCTGGGCTCTGGCTGGGCCACTCAAGGACATTCACATAATTGTCCTGAAGCCACTCCTTTGATATCTTGGCTGTGTGCTTAGAGTCGTTGTCCTGCTGAAAGATGAACTGTCACCCCAGTCTGAGGTCAAGAGCACTCTGGAGCAGGTTTTCATCCAGGATGTCTCTGTACATTGCTGCAGTCATCTTTCCCTTTATCCTGAGTAGTCTCCCAGTTCCTGCCGCTGAAAAACATCCCCACAGCATGATGCTGCCACCACCATGCTTCACTGTAGGGATGGTATTGGCCTGGTGATGAGCGGTGCCTGGTTTCCTCCAAACATGACGCCTGGCATTCACACCAAAGAGTTCAATCTTTGTCTCATCAGACCAGAGAATTTTGTTTCTCATGGTCTGAGAGTCCTTCAGGTGCCTTTCGGCAAACTCCAGATGGGCTGCCATGTGCCTTTTACTAAGGAGTGGCTTCCGTCTGGCCACTCTACCATACAGGCCTGATTGGTGGATTGCTGCAGAGATGGTTGTCCTTCTGGAAGGTTCTCCTCTTTCCAAAGAGGACCTCTGGAGCTCTGACAGAGTGACCATCGGGTTCTTGGTCACCTCCCTGACTAAGGTCCTTCTCCCCCAATCAGTCAGTTTAGATGGCACTTATGGATGATGAAGGCCACTGTGCTGATTGGGACCTTCAAAGCAGCAGTAATTTTTCTGTAACCTCCCCCAGATTTGTACCTCAAGACAATCCTGTCTCGGAGGTCTACAGACAGTTCCTTTGACTTCATGCTTGGTTTGTGCTCTGACATGAACTGTCAACTGTGGGACCTTATATAGACAGGTGTGTACCTTTCCAAATCATGTCCAATCAACTGAATTTACCACAGGTGGACTCCAATTGAGCTGCAGAAACATCTCAAGGATGATCAGGGGAAACAGGATGCACCTAAGCTCAATTTTGAGCTTCATGGCAAAAGCTGTGAATACTTATGTACATGTGATTTCTCAGTTTTTTTATTTTTAATACATTTGCAAAAACCTCAAGTAAACTTTTTTCACGTTGTCATTATGGGGTGTTGTGTGTAGAATTCTGAGGAAAAAAATGAATTTAATCCATTTTGGAATAAGGCTGTAACATAATAAAATGGGGAAAAAGTGATGCGCTGTGAATACTTTCCAGATGCACTGTATCTTATTGCAAATAGGAGAACCAGGAAACAATGTACGGACAAGCACAGGTCAAACTAGGAATTCACAATTAAATGGGGCAGATTAAACGAAGGAAACCAGAAGCAAGAACAAAAGGCTTGCCAGTGTCAGAATCTGAAATTCAAATGTTTTTCTGTACATCCGTCTGAAAGAGTGAGAAGCAGATTCTGTTGGGATATTATGTGAACCTCCACCTTTGTTTTATTCATGTCCTGACTTCTTCACCTGGACGTCGGTGTTTACCTGTATCAGTGAGCTGATTGCCTCTCGGAGACGCAAACGCGCCCGCCGCCATCGTGGAAAAAGAGCTGGCATTGCTGTTAAACACTCAAGTCCCAGAGATTGGATTCCCGATGCCTGCGAGTCGTCTATGACCCATCTTCTCCTGCACAGGACTCCATCCCTGGTCCATGGGCGCTGGATACCGGATTTAATTTCTCCATTTCAAGGTGGCATCACTTTTCCTCAGTGTGCAATCTGGCAGTAAACGCTGCTAATCTTCACACGCTCACCCATGCTCATCCCGCAATGAGCTCTTCTGCTTCTGCCAATGCTGCTCTCTTGAACGTGAGATCAGTGTCTAATAAAACTTTTATTCTGCAAGACTATTATTTCAAATAATCTGGATTTCGTCTTCATCATTGAGACATGGATTGTAAATGGTGACTCTTCATGTTTTACTGACTTGGTACCATCAGGTTATTCATTTTTAAACTCTCCTCGTCTGACTCGTCGTGGGGG
>JANRMT010027041.1:99381304-99416705 GCA_026402145.1 Polypterus bichir lapradei
GGCTCTATTGTAGGAGTAAAGTTGGACAGTTTAACATCTGTGGCAGAACGACGGGCATTAAGCAAACTCCTGTCAATCATGAATTATCCACTGCATCCAGGGTAAGCTATGGAGACGAAGGTTTTAATGGACTACACTTAGGCATGAGCTTTAAGGGACGCTTTCCTGCACTGTTGGTTTAATGCTCAGTTTTTAAAGGAATATTTATTTGACTGATTTTTAACCTCCACTTGCACTTTGATTTTATGGATTATTTATTCATAATATAAGGAGCAATGCATTTTTGAACACTGTTCATTTAACTGTTTGAATAAATGCACTAGAGCACTTTTTCACCATCCCCTTGCTCATTGTGTTTGTCCTTATCTAGCCAGGCTCATCCCAGTCATGACTATCGGCGGTGTCAGGTTCAAGAGGTTCCCAAAATGGAAGAGGAAGCGTGGAGCTGCCTCGCACCATCACACTGCCTGCCTCCACCCTGCAACACACCAGTCCCTCTCCCAATCCTGCCTTCTCTTATCATTTCTTACTTTTAACCTTGATGTCTTTCTGTTCTCTTCCCTTTCTACTGTGCAGGCTCCTTTTATCTGGCCTGATTGGATATAGGTGTGATATGCTGCTACCTCCAAGGTGTGAATGAGGCTCTTGATTGATCCGCCCACATTTGCATGTGTATGCACAATCAGCCAACCACCCCAATCAACCCTGGAGCAAAGCACACGTGCACCCAAATGAAGCCCACACTTCCTGGGATGCGATTATTTAAAAACTGCACCTCACCATCGACGTCTCATCACAGTGCAATATCAAGACATACGTAGATAACCAATTTTTAATAGCGCCAAATTTTGATATACACGTGCATTTAATCCTATTCATTCTCCAAATAATTTCCATATGTTTACATACACCTAGTTGATTTTTGCATAGTTTTAAAAAGCCATTCTGAACTCCAGATTTTTGTAATGTGCTTCTTGAGAATACTGTAGAAGTACATTTCCTGGCATCTACTAATCTACTGAAAGATCTTTTTTCTTCTTTTGGAATATGTAAACTTCTGTACTTCTTGCTGTGTCTGTGGCATGTTTTGCATTTGGAAGCCAGTCTGTGTGATGAAACATTCTGATGCTGTAATAAAACTTTGATTTAAAAAAAAAAAAAAAACAAAAGGTGCCAAATAATGCTGTTAATCCAGGAGTCATTTTTGGCTTTATGATTTATGCGCATGTTGATTTGTAATCAAATGGCGCAGCTGTTGCTGTCACCAGAGCAATGATTAAAATGAGATGTTGACTCTCTGAGGGCTAAGATGTTCTTCTTTTTATAATAAATAAATTATGAATAAATCTAAACTGTCATTTTCCAGCTGAACGGTCTGCTAGCTTTGACTAGAACACCTTATCTCCCCTGCCACTGCTTATTTACTAAGCCTTAGCAAAGGTAATCAGTTTATTGAAAAGATTTAGGTACAACAAATACGGTACACCCATGTGCTTTATATAACAGCTGTACTGATAATCGTCAATACTGATAATTCATTCTGTAATACTCAAAGAAATAATTTTCTACCTTAATTACCCTTTCATTTCAAAATTATATAGATAAGAAAGAGTGCATAAATGCTAAAATAATGTTGATAAGTTAAGGCTTTAATTGAACACCATATTCTGTAATATTACATTTACTGTAATAAAACATACATAAACTGCAGAGCCTCCAGTGCTGAATTAACTCTTACAATGTTACAGTAATGTTTAAAAGTGTGTAAAAGGAATCACTGTTTTCTTATACTGTATACACTTTAAAAGTTAATTACTACACTAGCATTATATAACATTCACAATAAACCAGTGCCAAAATTTGAGTCATAAAAGATTAAACATTTGATATTATTATACTTCTAAAATGTTTTTGAGGACTATAACTATTACAGTCACATGTACAATACAAATGCCTTTATAAAGTTGTTACGGTCAGTGCATTATTGCAACAAATGGTTATTTCAGTGAGTAAATCTCTTATATTACCTACATTTGGTAGCTCTGTCACACTCTTTGAATCAGAAATGTCAAATATTTGCATGACTGGTAAACTGTTTTATTAGCTGGAGCACTTTGAGTCACTCTGTGTGTTTAACTGAACAACATCCTTTGACTGTGTGAAGTGGGAGATTATGATATTGTGCCAAATTTTAACAACTTGAATTGCTGTTAAAATAAAAGGGGGCATCAAACCTTGGCTAAGAGTAGTTTTTTTTTTATATTGTATAAAGTTTGCATTACAGGTGTCATTCCTGAGTATGTTCAGGTTTCAGTCTCACATTCAGCTTAAAAATCCATCATTATTTTTCTGTTTCTGCATGCTTTCTACATTACAGGGTCTCAATTCTTATTTCACTAGCAAAAAAACATATATTGGACTCTAATCGCATTAAAATAAAATTTGGGATTCTTCTATTGCACATAATTCAACACCGATTGTAATTAAAAAGAAAGCTGTCTGAATCCAGTACTGCTATGCTGCCAGAGTAAATATGGGTACATTTAAATGTAGCTGTGCAGTAGATAAACATCAGAAAAATAAAACATTGAAAACATATTCATAATGTTACACCAAGCCAGATACCATTTATAATTAATTAGTGGAGCTGAAAACTTTTTTAGTAAATAGTAATAATGAAAAACTTGATCCATATATGATTTTAAGAAAAATATTTAAGAAAACAAGTACAAAGAACTCTTAGATAATAACATTTTCTGAAATTAAAAAGCTGGTTTTCACTGTTATGTGGCAGGTCTTATTTCATTGTCATCAGACTGTGTTCTTTCTGCATTAGGAACTCCTTTTATTGAAGTAATGGTGGGCAGGGCCATGTTTAGGTGAAAGCTAATTGTTAAAGCAGTACTACACTCACAAATTATATACCTGTATATATAGTGGTATGTGGCCCTGACACAGACAGGCAGACATCGTAATATCACCCAACACACGCTTTATTTATAAATACTATTTACAAGTGAAACACACAACCCCAAAGTCCAGGCCTCAACAAAATGCCTCACTCTCTTCAGGCCGCCTCCTTTCCTCTCCTCCCGAGCTCTGTCTTTCTCTCCTCCCAACTCAGCCACTGAACAGAGGGAGGTGGCCCCTTTTATAATCACCTGGACGTGCTCCAGGTGCCTCCAAATAACCTTCCGCCGGCCCTCCCCAGTATGGGGTGTGGCGGAAGTGCTGAGCACCAGGGCTATCCAAGCATTGGGGCGCCCCCTGGTGGTGACCACAGGCCCCTATAGGGTTGAGCTGCCAAGCTCAGTTCCCATGGTCCCCAAAGCCACCAGGCCAGTCGCCCCCTTGTGGTCTGGAGGAGGCATAATCCCTTCTCCGTTCCTTCCAGGCATCCTGGCTGTGTGCCGCCCCCAGCCTCTTGCCACTATATATATATATATATATATATATATATATATAGTCGCAGATAGGGGGCGCTATCTCTCCCTTGAAACCTTGTCCAAGTTGCCAGACACCAGATAAAAGTCCACAAGTTGACTTTATTTATATACCACAGTGCACAAAGCACCACAATACTCATTAATTAAACAATACACTACAATAAATCAATCCTTCACTCCCAGATGCATTGCCACCCTTCCACCCAGCTCAGCTCGCCGTCTGGGAGCTCCCACAGTCCTTTTATACACCCACCCCCCGGAAGTGTTCCCAATCCCCAGTCCATTTGATTCTTTATCACTTCCGGGTCAGGTACAAGTCCTTTTCTTCACCCTGGAAGCACATCACTTCTGTTGTCGCTCTTCCTATGACGCACATCCGGGTTATAGGGCACAAATGATTCTTCGGTCCTCCCTGCAGCTCCCTCTTGCGGCCCCTGTGGTATCCAGCTGGGTCGTGTATAAAAACTACATAGTCCATGATTCCCTGCTGGTCTTCGGGGCACCTCCATACTGCAGGGAGGGCTCCATCTGGCGGCCTGGGGGTATTGGCCGGGATGCCAAGCCGGCCATAGACCACAATATATATATATATATATATATATATATATATATATATATATAAATATATATTACCCATGTGGTGGTTTGCAGTGATGGCCGAGAAAAATGTTTAATCTCTTGTGTTAATGGAGAACAAAGATAAAAACCTTTCTGATAGAATGGGAGCCTATGATGACCAACAGCAGACAATATCAAAAATGTCCATGAAACAATCTGTCCTGCATTACATGTGTCTAGTGATGAACAAATCCTGCCAAATTTGCTTCACCTCGAGTTCAGATACTTCCAAAAAAATCAGTGCACATCATAAACATGAAACACATTCCCAAATTAATACACTTTTGAATTGCAGACAGGACTCCTGACCAGTGTATGATCTCCTAGCAAAATTGGCATGCAATTACTTCTGCCCAACTTCTTCCCTATTCCACATATACATATTGCATTTGCTAGGTTGAACATCATTGATGGCTCTGATCATCTAAGCCATGTGGTGATATTCAGAGCTTGGACCATGTGCTTTTACACTATGCCTCCTATCTTGTCCATTTTTTTTCTGTCTCATGGTGACTAACTTACACTTGCCTCCTCGACTACAGGTTACATTGCTTTCTGTGCCGGTCTATGCCGATCCTTGCCTTGAGCCTGCCCACTTCACCATCTTGGCACTGTCAAGGCCAATTGTTCCAGGGACAACAGCACCCACCAACTCCATGCATTGCTTAAGAGAGTTTTGAACAGCTCTACCACTTCATGCACCCTCAATTTCATCACATCACAACTCTGGGTCAGTGGAATCCCTATATGGCAACACCTCTCTGACGCAGGCCACAGTGAAAGCCTTACACTGCCTACGGAAGGGAAGTCTAAGCTTGGTTTTGTAATCATACAATGTGTCAGGGGAAGCTTTCAGGTTCCAGGGCAAACCTTATTTGCCCTCAACTGCCAACCAAGATTTGAGGGCCTGATTGGTTACCTGAATTGAGGATGAATTCTTAAGAAAGACTATATGGGTTGTAGAAGTGAAACATACCTGTGGCCTTGTCTGTCTTCAGTGCCAAGGATCTTGACTGAGTTGGTTTAAAGCTCCATATTACTCATAGGACAAACTCACATAAGAATCCTCTGGTCCTCTGGCACTGATGCTGTCGTCTGCATTTCACTTAATGTTTCTGGTATAAGCTTGGATTCTATGAAATGCAATAAATTAATGTTTCATATATGTTTTACATTGTCTGCCATGCTGATGATAATACCATTGGTTTAGCATATGTTTCTAAAGAAGCTTTCCTATTGTAACAGTGTAGCTGCACTTGCACCATATTCTGATTTACAAGTTTAGCATTTTTGCCTCTCAGCTTAACAATTGCAAACCTCTGTCTCTCAACTCTCAAGACAGCAATTATCGTTTAGGACTATTTCTTTTAACTAATATGAAAGCCAATGACTTTCATTGCTTCACTGTACACATTACATTCTTAACTTTTTGTGTATTAACAGGAATTTAAAAACATGTGGTCAAAGCTTAAATTTCCAGACTTACAAAAGTGTGGATTTGTAACAGATTGTTACACGCCTGCAAGATCGTTGATCCAGTGTGATAGCATAAGATACCCGCTGCAACAACTTTGATGCCTCTTTGCCTTGATTACTGTACTTAAAGTCTCAATGTGATGAAGAAAGCCTCAGGGCGCACGTTGTCTTATTTGTTAATGGTATTGTGACATTAATTAAGTGTCACTTAAGTCCTTGAAGTTTTGTGCACACAGTCATCATAATCGAAGGGAGTGTAATTTTTTTGGCAATTTGAATTTCAAGCATATTCCAAGTTATATGGGCACAATTCAGAGAAGACCATCATTAAACACATCCTTTAACTTTGCTGACTGAATTAGCTGGAGGATTCATCAGATTAGCTGGATATACACCTGGTTTCTGCCTAGTGTTAAACAAAGGACATACTGTACCAATCTCGCATATCCTGCATTAACTTTCCCTGGCAAAGTATTTAGTCAGACTTCCAATACAGCCTTTGCGCTGTTCGAATGAGAGATAAGTAGTGTTAGTACAACACTAGAATCTCCAAAATAGACCCTCTTTCCTTTCACTCTTTGTAGTTTTACAAAGTTGACATTTCTGTCTTTTTTGAAGAACTAAGACTTGTAAACCTGTTTTCTGTATAATTAATTCCAGGGTTATAGGTCACATAGACAAAAACATAGATTGATATAAGCAAAAATGATTGATCAGTCCGGAAACCATAATATACACTCACCTAAAGGATTATTAGGAACACCATACTAATACGGTGTTTGACCCCCTTTCGCCTTCAGAACTGCCTTAATTCTACGTGGCATTGATTCAACAAGGTGCTGAAAGCATTCTTTAGAAATGTTGGCCCATATTGATAGGATAGCATCTTGCAGTTGATGGAGATTTGTGGGATGCACATCCAGGGCACAAAGCTCCCGTTCCACCACATCCCAAAGATGCTCTATTGGGTTGAGATCTGGTGACTGTGGGGGCCATTTTAGTACAGTGAACTTATTGTCATGTTCAAGAAACCAATTTGAAATGATTCGAGCTTTGTGACATAGTGCATTATCCTGCTGGAAGTAGCCATCAGAGGATGGGTACATGGTGGTCATGAAGGGATGGACATGGTCAGAAACAATGCTCAGGTAGCCCGTGGCATTTAAACGATGCCCAATTGGCACTAAGGGGCCTAAAGTGTGCCAAGAAAACATCCCCCACACCATTACACCACCACCACCAGCCTGCACAGTGGTAACAAGGCATGATGGATCCATGTTCTCATTCTGTTTATGCCAAATTCTGACTCTATCATTCGAATGTCTCAACAGAAATTGAGACTCATCAGACCAGGCAACATTTTTCCAGTCTTCAACTGTCCAATTTTGGTGAGCTCGTACAAATTGTAGCCTCTTTTTCCTATTTGTTGTGGAGATGAGTGGTACCCGGTGGGGTCTTCTGCTGTTGTAGCCCATCCGCCTCAAGGTTGTGCGTGTTGTGGCTTCACAAATGCTTTGCTGCATACCTTGGTTGTAACGAGTGGTTATTTCAGTCAAAGTTGCTCTTCTATCAGCTTGAATCAGTCGGTCCATTCTCCTCTGACCTCTAGCATCAACAAGGCATTTTCGCCCACAGGACTGCCGCATACTGGATGTTTTTCCCTTTTCACACCATTCTTTGTAAACCCTAGAAATGGTTGTGCGTGAAAATCCCAGTAACTGAGCAGATTGTGAAATACTCAGACCGGCCCGTCTGGCACCAACAACCATGCCACGCTCAAAATTGCTTAAATCACCTTTCTTTCCCATTCTGACATTCAGTTTGGAGTTCAGGAGATTGTCTTGACCAGGACCACACCCCTAAATGCATTGAAGCAACTGCCATGTGATTGGTTGATTAGATAATTGCATTAATGAGAAATTGAACAGGTGTTCCTAATAATCCTTTAGGTGAGTGTATAAATTACTGTTTTGATGGTATATTTGACTATACTGTGCTTTATTGTTTATTTTTTGTTCTTTTAATAAAATTTTAAAAATGGAAAAAATAGCTCCACTATGCAGATCTGTGGGTGTATAAATGGGAGCTCCAAGGGAGAGATTCTACTTCCTAGTATACTGGTGGAATAAATTACCCCAGCAGGCAGTCTCCTATTGTCTATCAGTTATAACAGCCTCTTGCCTGGTAAGGAAACATCAGCCTGTTCAATCCTGCCTTCTGTGACAAGAGTCATGTGGGATCTGCTGCTTTTATATTGGTTTCTTTCTGTTTTTTCCACCACTATATTAAAAAGTTTGAGCTGCTTTTTTTCAAAGTAGGTAATTAACTGAAACATATGATGAACTGTCAAGGCTATAATAGTCATTTACATGCTTTTTCTACTATATGAAATATTCAGGTTCCTTCAATGAAAGTGATACATAACTGTTATGTACAGTAAATAGACAAAGGTTGCATAAAAAAGTGCACTATGTGGAATAAAAGTTTATGTTTATTTGGTGTAGCTAAAAATGTTATCTTCTTTCTTCATTTACTATAGTCATAGAACAAAACCAAGTGTAGTAGCATGTGACTTAGTAGCATATGAAAATATAAACTTCTATATTATTGAGGCAGCCCAAGTGTCTCCCTGGGATTGTCAGCATCCAAGTGGCTGATTGCAGGTCGTATTTAGTTCTTTATGAAATTCATTAAACTGTGCTTTCCCCAATAAAAATGCAATGTCCCTAATTATTGTCCCTCTGAATCTTGGAGCTCCCATTTTCAGGGATCTATTCATAAAGGCCAGGGTACTCTGAACTACTGTTCTCGCAAGTGTGCTACAGTATAGCATATACAACTCTTACAAGTGCATCTTGCTTTTGGATTTTTATAAAATGTAAGTAATATGTTGCATGTATAATGAACTACAATGCTGGAAAGAGTAAGATATATGATTTTGATATATACGCTATATTATATCCTTGCTCCAGTTTTTGTATTTTTGCAGAGTTTTTCTATTTCCTCTGATGTTTATTTAAGCCCTTAGCTTTACTGTATTTTGGTGCATGCTAAAATATACTGATGATGTCACTAGGGAAGCTGTTCCTCATCAGGTCAGCAAAAACTCTACTCATCAAAGTAATTTTTTATTTGAAAGAAAGAAAGAAAGAAAGAAAGAAAATTATTTTGTATAGTGGAGTAATCTTCAGTAGATTTTAATTGCAGATCTAGCATAAGTTGAGAGTTAAGAGTTGAAGATCGATTTTTGTCCAAGAAAGCACAAGCCTACCTTTTAAAGTGTTTGTGGAAAATTGAATGGATATTCTTATCATTAGTTAAAAAACCTAGAATAACAACTTGACACCAAAACCATGTACGTGTTTGTATAGCTTAATTAACTGTAATTTTTTGAAACACGTGGTGTGTGTAGTTCAGTCTTTCTTGGATAAGTGAAGGTTGAGGAGATGAGCATATTGTACATGCAAATGAAGAAAGAATTTTTAGTTACACTAAGTAAGAAAGAAATTGGACACTGTGTTGTGTGAAGCAAAAACAGTTGATTTTTGTGTGGCATTTGAGAAGGCTTCAGTTAACATAAACAAGAATTTACTTTTATTTCTGATTAATTTTTATTCAACTTTGACCATGGACAGAACTGTATGAAATTGGAGTTTCAGTTCTGCCCCATGTAACAATATCTGATTTCAATTTGGTTTTGATCTCAGCTTCAACCTGATCACTAATTCTGTTTCCTCCCTCAGTACATGGTAACTTGGTATTTACTAATTTGTTGGTTATGGATCTTGTTTTAAAATGTTGTCATGAAAGTGTCTAGTATATGGCTAATGTAATATCTGCCACTTAAAATAATAAATGACTTAGTTACCATAAAGAAAAAAAATTCTTTGCAAATTTGTGCTACATCGGAATACCTAATATCATTTCATAATGTTTGCACATCTATTACAATCCTCATGAAAAATTGTGCATTAATACTCTACATATAACTGTTCAGGATATTAGCCTACTTGTACCTACAGAACTGACATATTTTTAAAGAAACAATAAATAATATTTTGCCCTGATTTGAATGCCTTTCTATTTTTTCTGTTTTGCTTAAATTGCAAAACTGACAACATCTTCTGTATTATTCATTTATTACTCAGACTTCTGAGTAATAGTTTTTTTCCCTTGATACATCTGATAATGTTTTATATATCTGTTTTTTTTTTTCATTTTTAACACTATTGAGAGCATGCATTTTGATGAAGCACAATTACAGTATACAGAGTAGTATAAAACTACAAAATTTAACAATTTTCTAAACACTCTTATTACATTCAGGATCATGAGAATGCACAGTTTTCACTGGCACAAGACAAAACAAGACAAAAACAAATTCTAGACAAATGCTTTGTCCTGGTAGGGTCCTAAGGTGACCCTGTTCTTCCCTTTATACTCTGTATTATGTAGACCTGAGTAAAATGCCCCCTTAATCCTGCTATAGCCCTCATTTGTTCCACTACATTTTATGTCTATGACCTGAGGCAACAAGACAGAGCACAAGAACAGACAGGACAGGAAGTTACACATTTCTTTATTATATATATAAATAATATGCCCAAAATATAAGCAAAATGCACGTGTTGGTTAAAATAACACAATCAGATAATATGTTACCAGGTGGTTGTCTGTCTTAGTCTCTGATCCAGTATAGCCATTGAATGGAATGACAGGGATCGTGCCTATCTAAATATGTCAGCCAAGAGAAAGAAACTGAGATTATATGTTACTCCGTTTTTATGTTCATCTAGGTTCTTTGATTTATCTCCCGGACAAATGGGATAGGCCATCTCTCTCATTTATTCCAGTTTTGGTCAAGCATGTCCCTTCCTTTCAACTCAGCCCCCTGTATTCCACCATGCTAGCTGAACACTCAATTTCCACTTTGTAATTTCATCTATGGCTACCTACATTCATAAGTGTCATGTATTAGTAATGTAGTACACTATCGTTGCCCTTTTATTCCTTTGATAAGAACGGACAAGCAGACAGCACGTGCCTTTTTCTTTCTTGTCTTTATTGAACAGCAACTAACAAAATGTGCAAGGCATTACTAATCATATCACTAGGTGTCAACCCACAATCAGACATCAATAGCTGAACTGAAATGCACACTTATACTGATATATAACAATTCCTCCCCTCTAAAAATTAGAAGTAATTAACTTATTCCCTTTTTTTCTGAAGAAATCAAAACATTAAATTCTATCTTTACATTTAATTTTCAATTAATCTCTGTGGAGGCTTGCGTATGCGAATTGGGTAACGTCTCTCTTCACAGGGTAATTTTTCTTGAATTGTTACAGCAGTGTTAGCTTCTGCAGAAGGTGATGGAGATAATTCACATGGGCTCTGTACTTGTGCTGCTTGAGGAGATGGTAAATGCTCTGGACAGTTGATAGGAGTAACAGCAGGGGAGTCAACAGGCAGTGCGGGTATCTATTCAGCGCTAACCAACCCTGATTTTCTCAACTGGTCGACATGACGTCGCCATATGACACCTTGAGTAGCCTCTACCTTATATGACAAGGGACCAGTTTGCTCTTTGACTGGTGCAGGAACCCATTTCTGATCTCCTCTGTAGCTCCTGGCAAGAACTGATTGTCCAATGGCAAAGCTACGTGTAACCTTGTCTGTTGTTTTATGGCCTTGTTTGATTTGTCTGTCTTGCACAGTCTGCTTAATATTTGGTTGCAGCAGGTCTAATCTAGAGCGAAGAGGTCGCCCAAAGAACAACATAGCTGGAGTCTGGTTAGTTGTAGCATGGATGGAATTCCGATATGCAAATAAGAAGTTGGCCAATTTTTGCTGAAGGGTCAGCTTCTCATTTGTCATTGCTCGAAGGGCTCGATTCAAACTTTGCACAAACCTCTCTGCCTGGCCATTTGTGGCTGGATGCCATGGGGCAGATGTAATGTGCCGTATGCCATTTCTGTGGGGGAATACCTGGAAATCTGTTGTTGTGAACTGGGGTCCGTTGTCACTCACTAGTTGTTGTGGAACTCCAGTTCTAGCAAATAAATCCCTTAGTACTTCGATAGTGTGAGAAGTAGTGGTGGAGCTCATAGTGAAAACCTTTGGCCATTTAGAGCATGCGTCGACTACCACCAGGAAAGTTGCACCCATGAATGGTCCTGCAAAGTCGATATGAAGCCGCTGCCATGGTAATGTAGGCCATTCCCATGAGTGAAGTGGTGCACGTTCTGGATCATTCTGAACCATCTGGCAGCCACTATATTGCTACGCTATTTTCTCGATGTCTTCATCAATGCCTGGCCACCACACAAAACTTCTGGCAAGTGCCTTCATTTTCACCACACCTAGATGGCCCTTGTGAAGCTCTTCTAATACTCTGTGTCTTAGTTTAGTGGGTACAATGGTTCTTAACCCCCACATCACACATCCAGCATTTAAGGCAATTTCATCACATCTCGAGTAATATGCAGCCAGCAGGGATTTGTGCTGGGTTGTCCAGCCATTCAGTTTGGTAGCATACACCTGAGACAGGATCTTGTCATGTTTTGTTTCTGTTTTCACCATGTCTGCCGTGACGGGCAGACTTTCAATCTGGCTGATGGAGATCATATCTATTGTTTCCTCATCTCCCAACTCATCTTTTTCAGCCTCCAGTGGCAGTCGTGACAACCCATCTGCATTTGCATGGCAGGCTGTACGTTTGTACTCAATCTTGTACCTGTGTCCACCTAAAAACAATGCCCAGCGCTGCATTTCGGCAGCAGCTGTGGCAGGAACTCCTTTCTGCGGGCTGAAAATTGAGGTTAGCGGTTGGTGGTCTGTGACAAGGATGAATTCCCTACCAAAAAGATACTGGTTGAACCTTTTTACACCCCACACTAGACTCAATGCCTCCCTATCAATTTGGGCATAATTCTTCTCAGCTGCAGACAATGAGCGTGATGCAAAAGCTATAGGCTTCTCACTGCCATCATCCATAACATGAGACATCATTGCTCTAATGCTGTATGGAGAAGCATCACAAGCCAGCTTGATTGGAATGGACGAATTAAAGTGGGTGAGGACTGTGTCAGATGTCACCAGTCTCTTTGCATCTTGGAATGAATTTTCACATGTTTTGGACCATTTCCACTGTTTTCCAGCTTGTAATTGCTCATTGAGTGGATATAGCACAGTTGCCAGGTTTGGAAGAAACTTATTATAATAATTCACAAACCCCAGGAAGGATCTAAGCTGTGAAATATTTTGTGGTTGCGGTGCCATGATTACAACCTGAATCTTGTCATGACATTTGTGCATACCTTGGGCATCTGTGGTGTGCCCACAATACCTGACACTGGGCTTCAGGAACTCACATTTGCCTCGCCTGGCTCTTAGTCCATACTCTTCTAACCTTTTCAGAACCTTTTTGAGGTTTTCTAAATGCTCTTTATCTGTCGCTCCAGTGACAATAATGTCGTCTAAATAGCACTGGATGCCTGGCACTGACTGAAGGATCTGATCCATTGCTCTTTGCCAAATAGCTGGGGCAGAGGCTACACCAAACACCAGCCTGTTGTAACGATAAAGACCCTTTATTGTATTGATGGTCAGGAACACTTTAGAGTCTTCCTCTACTTCCATCTGGAGGGATGCATCTGCTAAATTTAACTTTGAAAAACGCTGACCACCTGACAAGCTGGTAAAAATGTCCTCAATTCTCGGCAGAGGATACTGTTCAGCTTGCAGCACAGGATTAATGGAGACCTTAAAGTCCTCGCAGAGCCTGACTGTACCATTTCTCTTTACTATTGGGACAACTGGGGTTGCCCAAGGACTCCAGTCTACTTTAGAAAGTATGCCGTTTGCCTCCAACCTATCCAATTCCTTTTCAACCAGGGGTCGGATGGCATAGGGTACTGGACGTGCTTTGTGGAACCGTGGGGTCGCACCACTCTTAAGTACAATTTTAGCTCTAATGTGCTGAAGAGTCCCAATGCCACTCTTAAATACCGGGGCTGCATTTCTTAGTATCAGCTCTAGGTTCTTTTCTGTAGTCTGTTGCACAACAGGCAAAGCACGAAGGCTTTTAATCTCTCTCCAGTCAACTCCCAGCTTTCTTAACCACTCACGGCCCCATAATGGTGCACCTCCATTTTGTATTTTATGTGTAAATCAAGTACCTCTTTCCTTCATTATACTCTACTGTCACATGCAGAAAAGGCATAACCTTTTCACCTGTGTATGTTCTGAGAAGAACAGAAGAGGGGTTCAGCTTCTCCTTCTTGAAATACACCTTGTTATCTTTCAGTGACATAGCTGAAACAGCTGAGCCAGTGTCCAATTCCATTCTTACCACCTGGCCATCTATCTTGAGGGTGAGCCAGATTGCCTGCTTGTCTTTTCCACTAAGGCTAAATAATTCCAGACTAGCTAATGCATCTTCACTATCAATGTCAGAGACTTCTGCAACATTATGCACATTTTTCTTGTCGCTGTGATGCATTTTGTGTTCCGCACTAAACTTTGCCTTACAACTACGACAAACTCTTTGAATATGGCTCGTTTTGTGGCACTGTCTGCACTCTTCCTTTTTAAATCGGCACTGTGAGGGAAGATGGAAGTCGCGTCCACAGCGATAGCAGGGCTGTTTATGTACTTTGTTTATCTTGGCTGCCGCTATTTTATTCACGCTGCTCGTATTCACTCCTCTTTGTAGTTCAAGTGCATCTTTAGCTGCAGTTTCCATTGAAATAGCAATTTCTACTGCTCGTTTAAATGTCAAATCTGCCTCAGTTAACAGCCTCTTCTGGATTCCCTCTTGAAGGATTCCACAAACCAAACGATCACGCAATGCATCGTTTAGCCCGTCACCAAACTGACAATATTCTGATAACTTTTTCAGTTCTGCCACATAAGCCACAATTGTCTCTCCCTCGTTCTGATTACTCTTATGGAATCTGAAACGTTCCGCGATCAGTAATGGCTTTGGTGAGAAATGATCCCGCATTACACGGACTAAGTCGTTAAAACTTTTCTCAGCGGGTTTGTCTGGGGCAGTTAAACTACGGAGGAGCACATAAGCTTTCCCTCCCATGGCACTCAGTAGCACAGGAACATGTTTTTCAGCTGAAATATCATTTGCATTGAAATACTGTTGCAGCCTTTCAACATACATATTCCAGTCTTCCGTGGAACTATCAAAAACATCTATCTTTCCGATGTACGACATGTTTGCAACTTATTGTACTCACGTTGCACTATCGCGTTGGGTCCTTGCTTTTCCTCTTACTCGGTGCGGTTCTCGCTGCTGTTATTCAATGTCACAGTGCTCAAAATTAACTTCTTGATCTCGTCGCCACTGTCATGTATTAGTAATGTAGTACACTATCGTTGCCCTTTTTTCCTTTGATAAGAACGGACGAGCAGACAGCACGTACCTTTTTCTTTCTTGTCTTTATTGAACAGCAACTAACAAAATGTGCAAGGCATTACTAATCATATCACTAGGTGTCAACCCACAATCAGACATCAATAGCTGAACTGAAATGCACACTTATACTGATATATAACAATTAATATTGCCTGATGAAGTATAAACAATCTTCAAAATATTTATCATGCTTGATATTACCACTTGTTTCTCTCCACTATAACAAGGAACTAAAAACATCTTCAGAGCCGGAAATATTCAAAGCATTTGTTCCCAGAATACCTGCATCTGCCACTTATACCACATAAACCTATCAGACTGCTGCTGTTTTCTGATGCTAACCTTTGTACTATTCCAAAACTTTGGAACACTAACCCTAAGTTTGTTTGCTCCATCCCATCAGTCTTTAAATTCAAATCCAGATTATACTATTCTCACAGGATTGTTATTTACAGTCATTTCATTTACAATTTTCCAGTTTCAAACTAAAACTAATTTCAAAACACACAGTGGTGCTAGATCTAAAAACACCACCCAGGGTTTTTCTTTTTCCCTTTTCTGTTACTTTGGACCCTTTTTGTGTATCTCCTTTTGTTACACTAGTGATATGTAGTAAAAAGAAAAAGTATCACTATGCTGTATTTGTAAACTTTTTGATAGTTGGTATTATAAAGTCCTGGGGCCTCATGTATAACGCTGTGCATAAAATTCACACTAAAACATGGCGTTCAGACAAACACAGTAGTGTGCGTACACAGAAAAAACCCAGATGCATAAATCTGTGCGTACGCCAACTTCCACATTCTTCCACTACATAAGTCCTAGTCAGCATGAAACATAACACACACATTTGTACACGCTTGCCACCCCCCCATCTCCTCCCAGAATTACGCCTCTTTGAATATGCAAATCAATATAAATAGCCCCTTAAGTTCAGCCTTCTGTGAAAAGACAATGGCAAAAGAAAAAATGAAAAATTTCAGTGAATACCGAGTGGAGGCAAGGAAAAACGTACTATTTGTTGGATTAAGAAAGGGGTGGGCAGATTCAGTCCTGGAGGGCCACAGTGGCTGCAGGTTTTTGTTCCAACCCAGTTGCTTAATAAGAAGGACTTATTGCTCAAGTAACACTTCTACTTCACTTTAGTTGTCTCACTTGTTAAGATTTTGAACCCTTATTGCTTATTTTAGTCTTAAACAGTTGTAGTCTTCATTTTTAATTGCTCTTTATTAGCAATAAGATGCAAATGACAAAAGAAACCAGCATTTCTCCATTTAGCTTGTTTCCATTTCCACCTGTGGGTATTTATCATCCACTACTGGGTTTAATTAAATACTTGGAAGGAAAGTGATAAGAAAAAAGTGAAGCACTGAGAATAACTCATCTGTTTTAGACTTCAAATCATTTGGATGGTATTCTTAGAAAGAAAAAAAATTCTAGGATATGAGAATGACTTAACATGGCAGAGTTAAAGCACTAGCAAGCCATGAAATTAAATAATTGACAAGGATTGGTTTTTAATTAAGCAACTGGGTTGGAACAAAAACCTGCAACCACTGCTGCCCTCCAGGACTGAATCTGCCCACCCGTGGTTTAAGCAGTGGTATAAACATCAAAAAAAGTCGATCAAGTGACATTGAGTGAAGGAGAAACTCAAATGTTCAAGTTCAGAAAGTCGACACAGTGCCTGAAATAAAAAAGAAGTGGTCAGATATCAAAGTGGCCTGTTAAAGGCGAGTTGTAGCCACCGTCTGAGTGTCATATGGAAAAGTAGTTTATTTTGTCATTAAAGTAGAATGTCATAAACATGTCTCAAATCCCATCATAACTAAAGTAGCATGTTAAACGCTTTGTATTCTATGTGATCTTCAGTGTACCTATGTGTGTGAATCACCGGCAGGACACAGAATACATTACATTCGTGATAGTGCAGCTACCTGAACAATTTAAATACTAAGATGTATACTTAATATACTTTTCATGATGTCAGGAATTAAAGCATGTATTAAACATGGGGGCACGGTGGCTTATTTTCCTATAAAATGATAAAATCACAGTAATAATAATAATATGATAAAAACAATGAAACATATACAATATGGAAGCATAAGTACAATATACATGTACATATAGTGCAGATAGTGCAAATGGTTCATAAAGTGGCTTGCTGTAGTGCAAGTTTACAGTGAAGTAATTGTACATTGTGGAATGAGCCCCGGACACAGACGGATGGACAACGTTTTAGCACCCAACACCCACATTTTATTTTCAATAATATTTACAAGACCGTGCACAACTCAGTGCCTCTCCACTAATCCCCCAAAGTCCAGGCCTCTCTCTCCAGTGCCTCTCTTCTTCAGGCCGCCTCCACTCCTCTCCAGCAAGACTTCGTCCACTCCTCACCCGACTCCAGTCATCGTCTGAAGTGAGACGGCCCCTTTTATACAAACCCGGATGGGCTCCAGGTGCTTCCCGACACTCCTCTGCGGACACTCCCCTGTGTGGCCAAACTGCCAGTTGCGCACCTGGAAGCAATCCGGGTGTCCTCAGTCTTCTTCCCCCCAGCACTTCCGGGTGTGGCGGAAGTGCTGAGGTCCAGGGCTCTCCAGGCACCGGGGCGCCCCCTGGTGGTGACCACAGGCCCCTACAGGGTTGAGCTTCCAAGCTCTGCACCCATGGTCCCCAAGACAACCAGGGTGGTTGCCCCCTCGTGGTCTGGAGGAGGCGCAAGCCCTCCTCCAGTCCTCTTGGGCGTCCCGGCTGGGTACCACCCCCAGCCACATGCCACAACATATAAGTACAAACAGTTCTACCAGGAGCACTTGATGTAATGATTGAGTGCATATAGAGCTCTTGGGATGAAACTGTTTCTGAACTGCGAGGTCCCTACAGGAAAGGGTCTGATGCATTTGCCGTATGGGACAATGGACTGTGTGCATGGCTGAGGCAGTGTGTGCTAGATGTTATATCCCAATAATCCTCTTTCCAAGCAGCTGCTGTAGAGCTGTGATTCCACACTCAGATACAGTGGGTTAAAATACTCTGAATGGTACACTGATAGTAACAACATTAAAGCAGCTATTGTATGGTGTAATGGTGTAGTAATACACCATTTGTTTTGCTAGTTTTTTAATTGTGTTTTTTGTTAATGTATTGTAATTCTTTTTGTGTTGTAATGCACCTTGTGATGGTGCAAGCTGTTAATGAAGCAATATTAAGACTTATTGCTTCAATTCTGAGTAGATTTTTCAAGGCTAACAATCCATTTAAAATGTATTAATACCAAATATTGTAATAAAATGAAATGTGTCCAAATAACTACATGCACTTTGCAGTACATAGTTAATATGCCACATTTACTGCATTCAGCAGACACTACATTACTTTTTTCCAGTATAGTCAAAGAAATAACTGATATTATCTTCATTAAAATAAATCACAACATAATACTGTCTCTATTTTTACAAAATAATTGAGGAGAATTTAAGTAACATACATGAATAATTAGTAGATTAAATCAACAGTAGTATAACATTGATATTTCATTAGCATGAATCAATACTATTGTTGCAATAATGGTGCCATTATAAACTGCTCAAAAACACATCAGATCCCAATTGGAAAAAATCACCCTGGATATATATACTGATATGGACTGGATAATGTGTTAGGAACGAAAGGATGCCACATTGTTTAATGGAAATGAAAATTATCAACCAACAGAGGGCTGAATTAAAAGACACCCCGAAAATCAAAGTGAAAAAATGAAGCAGCAGTCCAGTCAATTTTACTGATATTTCATTGCAGCAGCTCAAAATTGTAGTCAGTAGTTTGTATAGCCCCCACATGCTTGTACTCATACCTGACAATGTTGGGGCATGCTCCTAATGAGGATCCTGGGAGATCTCCTCCCAGATCTGGACCAGGGCATCACTGAGCTCCTGGACAGTCTGAGGAGCAACCTGGCAGCGTCGGATGGACTGAAACATAATATGCCAGAGGTGTTCTATTGGATTTAGGTCAGGCGAGCATGGGGGCCAGTCAATGGTATCAATTCCTTCATCCTCCAGAAACTGCCTCCATACTCTCGCCACATGAGGCCAAATATTGTCATGTACAAGGAGGAACCCATGACCCACTGCACCAGCAATAGGGTCTGACAATGGGTCCAAGGATTTCATCCCAATACCTAATGGCAGTCAAGGTGCTGTTGTCTAGCCTTTAGATGTTTTTGCGTCCCTCCATGGATATGCCCAACCAGACCATCACTGACCCACCATCAAACCTGTCATACTGAACAATGTTACAGGCAGCATAACATTCTCCATGGCTTCTCCAGACCCTTTCACGCCTGTCATATGTGCTCAGGGTGAACTTGCTCTCATCTATGAAAAGCACAGGGCACCAGTGGTGGACTTGCCAATTCTGGTATTCTATAGCAAATGCCAACTGAGCTCCACGGTGTCGGGCAGTGAGCACAGGGCCCACTAGAGAATGTCGGGCCCTCAGGCCACCCTCATGAAGTCTGTTTCTGATTGTTTGGTCAGAGACATTCACACCAGTGGTCTGCTGGAGGTCATTTTGTGGGGCTCTGGCAGTGCTCATCCTGTTCCTCCTTGCCTAAAGGAGCAGATACCAGTCCTGCTGATGGGTTAAGGACATTCTACAGCCCTGTCCAGCCCTCCTAGAGTAACTGACTGTCTCCTGGAATCTCCTCCATGCCCTTGAGACTGTGCTGGGAGACACAGCAAACCTTCTGACAATGGCACATATTGATGTGCCATCCTAGAGAAGTCGGACTACCTGTGCAACCTCTGTAGGGTCCAGGTATCACCTCATGCTACCAATAGTGACACTGACTGTAGCCAAATGCAAAACTAATGAACATACAGTCAGAAAAGATGAGGATGGAAAAATGTCAGTGGCCTCCATCTGTTAACCATCCTGTTTTGGGGGTTGTCTCATTGTTGCCCTTCTGGTGCACCTGTTGTTAATTTCATTAACACCAAAGCAGCTGAAACTGATTAACAACCCCCTCTGCTACTTAAATGACCAGATCGATATCCAGGAAGTTTCATTGACTTGATGGTATATTCTGATTAAAAAGTGTTCCTTTAATTTTATTGAACAGTATACTAAAATCAAATCCATGCTAAACTAAACAGACCATGCAGTAAGCTTTGTTATAATAAAAAAATATTTAAAGCTATGCAGTACTTTCAGACACACTGCACTGTATATGCTGAAAGCCCCTGAAAGAAAAAGGCAGCAAACATAAACAAATACTTCAACTTTAGCCTTTAAAAAAGAGAACTAAACTATGGCAAACTAGAAAGTTCAAACTATCAGCTACTTTCTGCAAATGTGAACACATCGTAGCCTTTCTCGGCTCATTAAACAGAAACTATCACAGTAAATGTGTTACTTTTATAACATTGGCAACCTTTAACTTAGTACAGTAATGTACCATTAGTACATTTAGAGTGGTGAGCCTTGGTCAATACTTCTACCAAACATTAAAATAAACTCACTATTCGAAGTGCACAGTGCATTTAATTAATGCAGTGTAGACTAATATTCAGTACGTCATGGCTATAAATACCATTGCTACAGCTCCATATATTGTGCATGATGGTAACTCTCTAGCTTTCTTTGCTGTTGTTGCCTTTATGACTATGTTAGCAAATATATCTTGTTTTTTTTAATTTCATTTGAGGTTTAAAAATAATATGCAATGAAACTTTCATTACATAAATTTTGTTGAAGAAGCAAGTAAATTTTGACATGTTATTATATAAAGTATCGTGTGTTTCTAATATAACCAAAAGTTTCAGATTATTAAAATCATTGAGGCTAAAATATCATGCTTGTAAAGAATGGTGTTAAGTATTCAATAGATTCTCGTTTATTATTAGTAAATAATAAATTTATATAGGCAATGTGAAAGAATACAATTTTTATAGCTTTTATAAGTTCTCACCCACCATGCATTTGGAACAGTTTTCTGGGCTGCGTGGGAGAATTTAACAGCTTGAAATATGTGAACATTTCCCTGTGTTCTATATTTGCTGAAATATAACTAGAAATGATTCATCTAAATAAATTTCACATTTTAAATAGACCTAAGTAAGTTGTTGTGTCTACATCAACTTTTTAGAGGGAGTAATTTGGATTAGCTAGGTTGCAGTCAATTATTTTTTATGTCACTTAACAGTCATTGATCCTCAGAATGCTATGATACTATAAATACTCATAGATAGTCAAGCTAATCTTTTTCCCCGTTATTTTACAAAATGAGTGTAAATCTGTTAGGGCTGTCTGAATGTATGGGCACAATGGGTACTGGCTGGGGAGTGCAGGGACATAGGGGCCCACAATGGGGCCTAAATCTAAGTGGTACAGACTACCACTCCTACATGTATATGGGTTTAATTCTAGGAGTGGTCTTTGTCTACTGTATGTGCTGTTTTCCTGTTATTTTGGGTCCACATACAGTATTTGTAGATATTGGGCTCCATCAATTTTTCCTGTATTTCTATCAAGTTGTCTTTCTCAGATGATTTCTATAGCATGATACAGACACCACTAATTTTCACTATTGAGGTTTCTTGGGGTGTTGGCAGTGTTTGGTTTGCACATCACCTATAATGTTGTGAACTTTGTATTTTGGCCAAAAATCTAAATGTTGACCTGAAGCGTCCTTCTGACCATGACCTAATACTTGTTTCTGTGCTTTCTTACCATGTGCAGAACAGTAGTTTCCAGTTCAATTCCCAGGAGACCCTTATGGTGGACTCACACAGATGACCATATAAAATCTAGGTGTACCTATGAACCCAATCAATTTATCACATGTTAATTACAAGCATTAAGTTTATAAATACTTGCTCCAAGAAATGTTTTAATTACAAACCTTTATCAAAAACTATTGACCTCCTTGGCATTAATCCCAAGCATGGAATTCTGTAGAAATATGGTTAAGACAGAGTCAGACTTGATTTGACATGTAATGATCTACTTTACAGTGTTAAGCCTGAATAACTCTCAAGATAGTATTCTGATGATATTTAGTGGATGAAATAATATGCTGCAAAGATTAGGAATATTTGTGTGAGTTCTGACACTTTATGGTAAAACTATGATAACTGATCAATATTCAAGAGTGGGACAGAGCCTTCAATCAATAACAATAGCAAATGAAAAGTTGTAAAGCCAGTTTTAGAAAAACTGAAATCAATTCATTGCTTGAATCAAGTGATACTGATAACAATGTGAATTGGTTATTAGACATTGACAAGGATTGTACAACTGACACCTATTTAGTAGACTCCAACCTGCCAAATTACAGTGATGTTCATGTTTAGTGCTGGCTTCATATTAGTGATGACAATCCGGCACCTCCTTGTTGCTCATTTTCGGATAGCCCCAGTCTAAAGGTGTCTGCTAATGTTGATTATCTGGACAATTTACAATTTGTCAATGAGAAAACATTTGTTGAAAAAAACTGTTATGCTGATCAGTGTCGGAAAAGTGACAGTACATTTGCTTGTTTCAGTTGCTGGTAGCCTGTCATTGTAAATGACATGTAGGTGTTTTCCAGTTTCCTGATACTGCAGGGCATAAATGGGTAAACCTGTCCAGAAATGGTACTGTACCACATACTGGTTGTTGTAGACTCCCATTTTCTGCAAAGCTATGAACAAGTGTCATTTTTCACTCATTATGAAATACCTGCATTTCACTAATAACAATAACTATGATGAAGCTAATCACCCCGCACTGAATTTGTACGAACTGTGGGGTGTGTATCAGGTGATAATCAAAAATATACAAAAGGTGCGTGTTCCCAATCATGATGTAAGTATTGATGAAAGTCTCATGGGTTACATTTGGAGGCTGTTGTGGAAACTGCATCGTCTGTGCTTTTGCTGGTGGACCCAGTGATTGACCAAAATTACTGTATAGCAATGGACAATTTCTATGCCTCTCATGAAATGTGTGTAATTTTTATTTAAAGGAAAGCTGATGCATATGACCCGGGATGACCAAACCGCCATGATGTGCCTGGTAGTTCTGGTCAGTTGAACATGTCAAACTGGTGCAGTGAATGTGGACCGTGGTGTAATAGCTGTGTGGCCCTGTGCTGTGCTTTATTCTTCATTTTCATGTCATTCCTTCAGATTCAATATGTGATAAATGGTTACTAAAAATAACATGACTTTGATCCAGAAATCATCCCATTCATGGAATGAAAATCCAGGATCATTGAAGATATGCATTAAGTGTCTGGGAGCCCCTTACAAGTGTTATTTCAGGGACAGTTTCAGTCTTCTAGGGTTGTTACATATTACATGGTTTACTGTCAAATAATGCAAAGAGTATGTGACATGTGCTTCACCCTTATTTGTACTCATCAGGCGTACACACTCCACTGCACCCTTCACGGGGATCGAACCTCGGACGTCAGCGGTGAAGCCTCTTTACACTGCGCCACAGCGTGTGGTTCATTTATCTGACAGCCTGGAGATCGGAATAATTACATTCATAGCATTCGTAGTCTGAGTCCCGATCTGATTGTATGGGTGGTTACCACAAGGGGTGCAGTGGAGTGTGTACGCTGGATGAGCCCAAATAAGGGCAAAACATGTGTCGCGTACTCTTTGCATTATTTGACAGTAAACTATGTAAAATTCTATGATCTGCTTCTTGCAACTGAGAGAGCCCGTGATGGATGTTTGCAGACTGGCAGACCAATCACATTCGTTACCTGGTAGGTAACCACCCATACAATCAATATATATATAGTGGCGGACGGCTGGGGTCCTTGCCCAGCCAGGACGCCCCTATGAGATGGAAGGATCGGGGAAGGGGACAGATTCATGGAAATCTATCTATCTACACCTCCCCTGGAACACAAGAGAGCAACCCCAATGGATTGAATCAGGGCAACGGGCATGGAGCTTGGAAGCTTAACCCTGCTGGGGTCCATGGCCACCGCCAGGAGGTACCTGGACAGTACCCTAGCCCTGGACTACAGCATTTCCACCACACCGGAAAGTGCTGCCAGAAGAGGATCCTGGTGCACCTGGAGCACTTCCAGGTGCCCATGCAGCACTTCCACCACACCCGGGAGTGCCGCTGGAAAAGGACCAGGGAGCATCTCAAGCACTTCCGGGTGCACTATAAAGGAGGCTGCCGCACTCCGTTCAAAGAGCCAGAGTCGGGAGGAGGGAGATGAAGCTTGCCAGGAGTGAGGAGAAAAGAACGAGAAAGAAAAGAAGAGTATTGTATTGTATTGTGATGTGTTGTGCTGTTCTTCACAATATATAATTATATACAGTACATATAATATATAATATAACATAATAAAAGACAAGTTTCTGTTTTTTTTACTTCAAGTTAGGGTATGATTTGGTTTTGGCACTAGGTTTTTCTGTCTTCCCAGTTATGACTGTTTGCTATGTCTTGACTTCCATTTATGTGCAGGTCCTGTTTTCTTTGCCCTTGTGGTTTGCCTTTTTCCAATGGCATAACACTGCCCTCCATTGTGACCCTGCAAAATGGTTCCTCATAACAGAGCCACACTGGAAAGTCCCACAATAAGATATTCATCTCTTTTATGTAATAAATTTTGTTTTTATTTGTCCACAATAAGAACAACACTGAACTATATTTTGCTTTACCTGGGTGCTTGAACACACTACTAGAACAATGTTTTCTTGGGACATGTGGTAACAGTGAAGATTTTGGTTAAGGTAATTAACATTGTATACCATCACTAGACACTCATTCCAACTGTGAGGCAATTTGTAAAAGGTAACGGGCCAGAATAACTCCTAAATGCTGAAAATCTCTGCTCAGAAGGTTATTATTGCTGAAATTGATTCCAACAATTTAAAACTAAGAGTTCAGAAACTTTTACCATCCTGGATGCTGAATACTTGAATACTTTTGCGTATGCTAGTTATTTTGAAAATCTTGGTGTTGCTAAGAAAGTCATAATATATGTTATATGGTGCTTTGAGCTACTGTATCTTTAAATAGAAGAGAGAGTGCTTTATCAGTCTGTGAAACAAGGAATGCACAACAGGGTGCTGTTCTTCTCTGAGAAATTTGTTAAGGCCGTTACTCAAAAGAAAATGAGATATGAACTTCATCGAATTTCTCCTTCATCTTAACTTACTTTATTATGCTTGAAAATGTTTAAAAACTGTAAATGAACAATGAGCAGTGACAGATGGAGCAATGTGTTTTATAAAAGAGCAGCAATTGACTTTCATTAGTAAAGAAGTAACAATGAAAATCTTTGTGAAATTTCTCAATTGCGATTCCCCTCTCTTTCTTGAAACATGCATACTATTCAAAGCATACTTCCTAAAAAAAATCATAAAGTTGTTGATATGCCCCGATTTAAAAAAAAGTTGTCTTATAGAGAGGAATTGACCATAACTAAGCAATTGGGTGAGGGAAATACAGAAAGGTGACTTAAAGGCCAGGACTGAAAACTCTTGGATTTATCCAAAACTAAACTATTTTAAATCCTTCACTGTTGTCATTTTGTTCTCTGCAGTACTGGAATATTGAGAAAATAAACAGTATTTGAAATACAGATCCCGAAAATATACTTAACATTTTCCAGTTCGTCAAGTCTTATTAGTAATGATGCTAAATCATATTGTTAGTGGACTTTATTGCCAAGGGAAATGCTGCAATTTGAAATCATCAGATACTGAACTAGGAGACTAAGTTGTCGACAGAGCTGTTTGATGGTGCTATAGCTGTGGTTAAGGTATGCATTGATTGGTAGGTTCAATAAGTGTAGCATTGTAGAAAAGAGAGGGCCAGCCAACTAAAGAGTATAATACCATTGCTAGTGGTGTTGCTAGAACTTTATTTGTCCTAGTGCAAAAAATAAATTTGGCCCCCTCATGTGAAGTTCAATAAATCCAAATAAAAACTGACCACCATCAATGGAAATGGTCAAGAGCACCCCATTCCTTGGTGTTCACCTGGCAGCTGATCTTACTTGGTCAATAAACACCACCTCCATAGACAGTCATGCACAGCAGCCTCTACACTTCCTTCAGCAGTCCTATAATAGATAATGACATACAGCAGAAAAGATCACTGAGGCCTCTCTGCCCTGTGTTAAGGATATTTTATCAAGTGTTGCATCCATAAAGCCTACGGCATTGTGGAGGACCATTCCCATCCCTCCCAGGGTCTTAGTCCAGTTCAAGGTCATGGTGGGCCAAAGCCTTTTCTGGTAGCACTCTGTGCAAAGTGTTCTTGTAATAGTATGTTAATATTTAACTATATGCGGTGGGTTGGCACCCTGCCTGGGATTGTTTCCTGCCTTGTGCCCTGTTTTGGCTCCAGCAGACCCCCGTGACCCTGTGTTCGGATTCAGCGGGTTGAAAATGGATGGATGGATGGATGGATATTTAACTATACTGGCAGTTGTTTCTAATTAACTGTTGTAGAGTGGTGTTGAAGTAATAATTTCAATATGACAGAAATGACAAGTTTTAAAAGAAATATATTGCTGTTTAGACAAACAGATGTTTGTATTGTAGATGCTCATATTTTCCTATTTTTATACCACAAAAAATATATTTTTCTCAAGCTTACTCTATCTGACTAAAGTCAGTCTCTGAGGATTGTAAGCCAAACCCTGAGGGCTAACAGCAAATATTTGTTTCATTGTTGATAATCCAAAAACTAACATTTTAAACTTCAAAAAATTCAAAAAGACAGGAAGGCAATAGAAGATGCATGGCAAAAGACAAAATTCAGAAAACGTGTCAAACACCCTAAATAGATAAAAATCTCTTAAACAGAATTCTTTCACAATGTGGACAAGGCCCAAAGTGAGTGAATTACTTAAGATTTAATTAACTATTTGCTTTCAAACCATTTCATTAAATAACTGCTGCATGATTAATGTAGCCAGACAACACAAGGAGATTAGCAAAATAAGGGGCAAATGGAGCATAAGAGAAGCCTAGACCTCTGTCAGACATAATGTTTTTCATAAAGGTCATCATTATAAAACTCTCTGAACCCTTTGTAAACAAATCTCATAACTAGAGTTATGTTTACCAGCTTAAAATAGGTCTATAATTATATCCACAATAAGTATAAAATGCCTCATTAAAATGTGGCATTTTGTCATAAACCAGCAAGTACAATACTTGGCTGTACTATGCGAAAATAAACAATAACAGTTGCCAGTGAATGTTTCAAAGTATAAGTAACGCCTGTTTAGTTAAAAGATAAAGTAATTTCATTCTGACCACTTTTGCTTTTTAAAGTCAACAGATTTGTTGTTGAGAATAGTATGAAGCAAAGAGTATTTAGTTAAATATATTGGAAGGTTTCTAAACTCTTTTGGGATTACCCCCAACAGGACGACACTCCGAAGAGCGTCCAGAAGCACAATCTGTAGAAGACTGTTTATTTGTTCTTGGGGTAACTACTGGCTCACTGGGTTGCAGCCACTCGCCGCCAAAGCAAATCCAAGCCGACCGTGGTCACGCTATAAGCAGCTGTTGTCAATGGGTGATGCAAGGAACATTATAAATGCAAGGAACAGTATTATTTGGCCACTAACCTGGCCATGACCCTGCCTGACTGCTGTGCCTGTGTATAGGTGAGTGGTAAATCCCACTACAATAAATAACTGTGCTGTTCCTGAATAAAGCTGGTTTTGCTAAAGTACTGAGACTCAGCCTCGTGTTTTGGGGTGCAAGATAGTGACTCATGAGCCACAATATGAACAGTTTGTTAAATCTATATCCAATCATCCGCCCATTTTCTGCCACTTATCTGGGTCTGGTTCACGGAAGCAGCAGTCAAATCAAAGATGCCCAGACATCCCTTTTCCCCACCACCTCCTCCAACTCCTCCAGATGGAAACCAAGGAGTTCCAAGGCCATTCGAGAGAAATAATTTCTCTCTAGCATGATATGAGTGTGTCCCAAGGTCTCCTCCTGGTTGGACATACCTGAAACACCTTCCCTGAGAGGCATCCTAATTAGATTCCAGAACCACCTCAACCGGCTCCTTTCAATGCTCTAATTTAAGTTCCCCCATGTCTGCGCTTCTCACCCTTTCTCTAAGGCTGAGCCCAGACGCCCTGCAAAGGAAACTCATTTCTGCCACTTGTATCCATGATTTAGTTCTTTTAGTCACTAACCACTGTGCCACCATGTGGTCCCAAAGTGAATTTCTTACTCATGACGATCCTGCCTTAGATAAACTATTGGTTATGACATAATTTAAGAAAATATACAGTTGTTTTTAAATATAGATTTTGCAGAGTAAGAAGAAACATTTCAAACATTTTGGTTATTTCTATTTTTTTTTTAAACATTCTTTAAAAAATGTCACATTTTACGGCCTTTAAATTATTTGTAATTATTATTTCTTAAGTATTTGCTTTATTTCTTATTGCATTACTATTTTAACTTACTTAATAGAAAAAAGGAAGGATTTTATATAGATGTACAGATATAGATAGATATAGACAGATAGAATATCAACCACCTGTTAGAAAATATTAAGTTGTTGTTTATAGATTATATGAATGTGCAACCACCTGAAAATAAGAAAATGATTCTAATAAATAAGATAATAATAATTAATTTGTGTATAGGATTTTGGATCAATTTAAATATACAGGTATCTAATTTATCTAAATAAATTAGATAAGGGATTATTTCTTTTCATGTCAATACATTAAAGTAAATATCACGTTTTTCAACCATATAGTAAAATTAGTAAAAATAATTTGGCATAGGTACATTTTTTCAGTTCGTGTATATTAATAACATATGTGGTCTTTTTAATTTTATAAAGTAACACAATCCATTTATCCATCCATTATATTATTCATCCATCCCATTCTGAGTAAAGGGACTTCTAAGGCAAAAACCAATCCTGAAGGTATAACACACATTTCTTGAAGATGTAAAAATTAAACTGAAGTTTTCTGATAAAAAACACCAGGGGAAAGTGCAATCTCCACTAAGGCAATATATTAAGTGATTTAAGCATTTTTCACACTATATTACTGTAGCTTATTGTCAGTTATTCCAAAAAGGAACACCATGCTCTTATACATTTTTAAAAGTTACATTTAAGAAGTATATTTTCTGATTTTGTTCTGTGCAAGAACAGGTACTAGATAAGTTTAGAAAGTAATGGAATTACAATTTAGATAACTAAGGAAAAAGAAGATGTAACGAATGAGATCATTAATTGTATTGGTTTTTCAGTCATACAGATTATTCCTCAGGTTTCTTTTTTGATTTATATAAATATAAAAGTGAATGTTTCTCATTTGGAAACTTTTCAATACCTAACAATTTCTTTGACTCTTCAATGGAAATTCTTTCAATGGAAGAATAAAATTTTCCATTTATAAAATCTAACAAAAGATGTACATTTTTGAAAAGGCTTTTGACCTAATTTATTTTTTGTGATATGAAGGTTTCTTATTCTCCTAGATTACCTTCCTAAATGGAAAAAAACAGCTTTTGTCTACTCTAAAGAAACCAGACCTAGAATGTTAAATTAGGAAGAAGTTAGCTGTTAATCTCTGGTTGTTCTTTTCAGGTGACTGCATTATATCTATGAATATTTTTTTATACACGTAAAGAGTGTGTGTGTTTGTGTGTGTATTGTGCAGGACCAGTCCCCTCAGGTCATTAATCAGCTCTTCTTCCTTTTCTGATGGCAGTGTAATGACTCTGGGGACGAAAGATGAAGGAATGAATTCAGCACTCAGACAAAGATGGACATAAGTTCTTTTTAAAAATAATAATTGTCCTTAAGTGAATGAAACCACAATCTCCTTCCTCTGCTGCCAGCACAATCACTTATGGCTACTTTCATGTGACTCAAAGCCCTCTCAGCTGTGTCATCCAATACCTGCATATTCGTGTGTCAGGTTATGCCTTGCACTGCTCATTTGTGTTCAGAGACAGCATTGTCTAACACACTTTCTCCAGTTTTGTGAGCCAATCCAATGTATGCATCGCACCCAGGTCAATGGACATTAGCCATGAAGCAGCACTTGAGAAGTGTTTGCATTAGCTCCTTTTATGCTTGCTTCTCCAGGTAACTTCACCCGTGTCTTATAGTCCACAAACTATCATTTATCCAATTGGGGCCCCAGCAGTAGAAGACTGTAACCTGCCCTGTCCAAGTCACAAGTTTGTCAACACTCAAAACATTTACATTGGTATAAGACAGAGATGTAATTTGGCTTTATGAAATGTTATTAAATTTTGGGAAAAAGAGCTGCATGAGGAAACTCACATAAATGTATGCAGTACATTTACCTTAACAAAGAACTGTACCTTGTTTCCAAGATACAGGCATGCTAATGGACCATGTACTTTATATGCCTGTATGGACTTTCTTTAGAAAAATTCTATTTTCAACCCATATTCCAAACATAGCTATGTTGAGTGGTTCCTTAAGTCTAAGATTGCCTGGTGTGAGTGGGTAGGTGTGTGTGCCTGCATGAGTATAGGGCCTGAGGTGGACTGTAACCTGATTGAAGGTTGATTCCAGTCTTGCGCACACTACTGGCAGACTAGGCCGGCAGGTTGAGAAATTATGGAAGGCCACAAATTTGGAGGTATATTGCTTCCATCTTAAAGATCTGCTTTCTGTCTATAACATCATGCTAACAACCAGGGCCAGGGCTTCCTATTTTTCCAATTTAATATCTGTTAACAAGTGCAACCCCAAGGTTTTCTTTGATTCAGTCTCCAGTATTATTTCACCGGCTAAATAATACTATCTAATATTTGGGTCACGTTAAACAGTGATTGTGATGACTTTCAATAATATTTTGTTAGCAAAGTCACAGAAGGTAGATCTACTTTTCCTTCAATGTCTGCTTTTTTCGGAACTAGTTCTCCATGTTCCTTATTTATTTTTAACTCTTTTAATCCAGTGTTTCTTGATGAATGTGTCTGTGATGAGGAAAATGAAACCATCTTTCAGCACTTTAGATGTTTAACCTACTTCGTTTTTAAAAGTTCTTAACTTTATTGGCCCCAGCCTGGTACTGGTAATTAATTTCTCTCTACAGTCTGGCTGTGCCCCATGCCTTTTAAAACTACTGCTATGGTTCACCTTTTGTTGAAAAAACCTAATCTTGATCCCTCCACTCCTAAATGTTACAGGCCCATTTCTAAACTCCCATTTTTCTCAAAAACTTTAGAAAAGGTTATTGAGCAACAGCTGAATGTTTTTCCTTGAGAAACATACGCTTTGGCCCTATAGAGAAATAGCTCTCCTTAAAGTGTCTCAACAATTTTATTAATGGCTACAGATGCAGGCAAGTGTTCCGTGTTAGTACTCCTTGATCTTAGTTCAACCTTTGACATACTTAAATCACCCTGCGGTTATCGCTGGTTCAGGTTTCCACTCATATTTATGACCTTATCACCGGACTCATCTTTAGAGACTTGCAACATGGCATTGCATACGAGGACGCTACTCTTCTACTTGATATTTATCTGTGTTTTAAGATTGTATAAATTGATTTTTTTTCTTTGTTATTTATTCTTTAATACTATTGCCTAATCGTATTTCTTTTTCTTTTCCTGTAACTGTCCCTTTGACATCTTGTAAAGCACTTTGAGTTACACAGTTGGTATGAAAATATACTTATAAATAAATGTTGTTGTTGCGTGGGCAAGTGTACTTCTCCTACTGCCTCTTTGACTTGTGGGGTGCCCCAAGGGTCTGACCTCAGACCTAGCTCAAATGATCAATTCTTTCAATGGCATCTCCTACCATTTTTTTGCTGATGATATCAGCTTTATTATTCTTTTAAGATGGAACAACTACACAAGCTGTCTTCTTTTGTTAACTGTCTGGAGGAGGTTAATAAATGGATATCAGCCAATCTCTTAAAGTTAAATGTTCACAAAACTGAGGTTTTATTTTTGACTCAAAACTACTCTCCACAAAGGATCTTCACATGGCAGCTACTCTAAAAACCAACATAAGAGTCATTTCTGTGCTGAATTATAGCATACATAATACACATTTGTAAATTTTAATTAAGACCAGTTAAAGTAAAAATTTCCAAATGTGACCAGAGCATTCAGTCAAAAAATGTTTTGGCTGACTGCAGGGTTTTTGTCATAATATTAATAGGCATCTCAGAAACGTTGTAAAGGAAATCATAGGAGAAAGAGGTTAAAGGTGCCAAAAGAAAATACTATCACAGCGCATCAGTCTGGGAAAGCCCTAAACAGGTCTGCTGATTCCAATCTTGCTAATCAGTTTTATGGTTGCTTTGAAAGACAATGGGACATAAATCTTCCTACTCTACACTCCTCTTCTTCTCAGCTTACCCCTTTTGTCATACATGCTGCAAAGATGTCTATAGCTTATTCAAAAAGCAAAATGTACAGTATAAGCTGCAGGCCCAGACCTTATTTCCCCTTCCACACTCAGGCGCTGTGCAGACCAGTCTTCTATAGTATTTGCAGACATTTTCAACCAATCTTTGGATCTGTGCGCTGTTTCTTCCTGCTTCAAGACCTCCACCATTCTAATAGTAAAAATAAAATAAAAGGGCACAGGCCTGAATTATTGCACAAGTAACTTTACCCACTGTTGTAATGAAGACCTTTTAACGTCTTATTTTGAATCATATTAAGAATCTTACAAAAGATTTCCTGGACCACTTCTGTGGATGACAAAGTGAATTTAGGTCTGAACATTATTTACCAGCAACTTGATAAGTTAGGGGAATCAGTAAAGATTTTGTTTGTGGACTTTAGCTGTTCTTTCAATACAATCATGCCAGAGCTCCTAGATAAGAAACTTACCTAGTTCAATCTACCATTGTATCACAGTCTTTTTTTTAAAGATAGGAACATTGTATCACAGTCTTTCTTAAAGATAGGAAGCAGGATGTGTAGTTGGACACACACATTTCTGACTCATTAGTCTTTAGTGCTGGTGCACCACAGGGATGTAACTGTGGTGATTCATCTATCAAACATCTTCAGTTTGTAGATATTACACTAATAGTCCTCATTTCAAACAATGATGAGTTCATATACAGACAAGAGGTGGAACATCTCACAGTGTGGTAAATCCATAATAATGTGAACCTCAACATTCAAAAAACTCGGGAGATGATCATAGATTTCAGGAAACAGTCACCTGATCCCCTATCACTTGCTATAAATGGCTTCAGATGTTGGGATGACAGAGTATTACTGCCATCACAAAACATTAAGTGGGACATCACATGTACTGTATTACTAAGAAAGCCCATCAGAGAATGTTTTTGTTTGCAACAGCTGAGGAAGTTAAACCTCTGTCAAGCAATATTGGTTCAGTCTATTCTGACCTCATCTATAACTGTCTGGTTTGGTGCTGCTTCTGTTCAGGCTAAGGCCAATCTGCAACACGTCATCAGAACCAGTGAAAAAACAGTAGGCTGTAATGTACCTCACATTCATGTCCTATATGAGTCCAGGGTAAGGAAGTGTGCTGATCCAACTCACTCAGGCATCACCTATTCCTAAGACTTCCCTCAAGCAAACTCCTTCATGCATTGAAGGCATTTTTTTTTTCATGTGCAGTTATTCTGACTAATCATGTCTGAGCTTCTACTCAGTATCTGTGTACTGTATATCTGCACACCAGACTACCTGGACTTGTTTTAATCCTACTTTATTTCTTTATTTTTTGTCTTGCCCTTGTATGCTACATCATATTTTATCATTTATATTTTATCTTATTAGGTTTATCTTTTGTATTCTGTGTTGTTCTGTATGTTGCACCAGTACTATCAAGACAAATTCCTACACATTAGTGTACTTGGCCAATAAAGTGAATTCTGATTCTGATTCAGCCCTGTGTACTTTATTGACCAGCTAGGAAACCTGTTATAATGCATAGTTATGTGATAGATTAGTGTCTTTGTGTGGTGGAATGTGCATTTCTTTGTAAAAAGATATGTGATAATGTTAACTTGGCATGGCGCTAAGATCAGTATTGCTTGATTAATATAGTAGGCCTAACAATTTGACATTAAACATTTAATCTCTTTTATTAAATACTGATTCTACACTGACACCTACATGTTCTGTTGAAAAGTAAAAAAAAAACACCAAGAACTATGGCATTGTTAATCAGTATTCTGTTTAACATTCATCCAGCCATCCATTATCCAACCCGCTATATCCTAACTACAGGGTCATGGGGGTCTGCTGGAGCCAATCCCAGCCAACACAGGGCAAAAGGCAGGAAACAAACACCAGGCAGGGCACGAGCCCACCGCAGATTCTGTTTAACATTTACCCTTTAATTACATTTTTAAAAGTATTTTTTTTCAAAAATGTGTATTAGACATAGATAGATAGATAGATAGATAGATAGATAGATAGATAGATAGATAGATAGATAGATAGATAGATAGATAGATAGATACTTTATTAATCCCAAGGGGAAATTCACATACTACTACATTTTTGCAGAAATGTACTCTTGTATGAAAGTAGTAAACATGTCACTGCTAAGGAATAGCAAAAGAATGTGGTGGAGGAAGAAAAAAAAAGGCCCAGGACTGCAGTCAGATTTCTGTTGTGCAGGACTGAGGCTGGGCAATAAGAAACCCTGGTAAAAAGTATACTGATAATGGCATCTCATCTAGTCCTGTTTGTGTAAGTATGCTGTTTATCAAGGGGGTGCAGTTCTTATAGTTATACATTGTGGTGGACGGCCTAGAGACCCCTTCTATGTATAATCCGATGGAACAGTCATGGACTGCACAATACCTTCCCCAGGTCGCTAGATGGCAGCTCCTCTGGATGGCAGTGGTGCCTCAGATTCCTGCAGGGCTCCATGGGAGGTGGAGTTCTACATAACTCTGTTGGGACCTGGGGTGGCCACCAGGAGGTGCTGCAAGGGTTCTTGGGACCATCTGGGTGGTTCTTCAGCCGCACCCGGAAGTGCAGCTGGAAACAGGTGATCAAGCACCTGGAGCACTTCCGGGTGGACTATAAAAGGAACCAGCAGCCACCACTCCGGAAGCCAGAGTCAGGAGGAGGAGGATGCTTTCTGGGAGGAGAGGTGGTGAAGAGAGTAGTGTGCCTTTTATTTTGGTTTGTGCTTTTGGGACTGTGCTGTGGCTGAGGGGCATGGGGAAGATGTGTCCCCCAGCTAAAGAAAAATAAATATTTGTTTTATTTTTACGCCTGCCTCCCTGTTTCTTTGTGCCAGGTCGGGCACGTATATAGCGCCTTTTCATAACATGGAGTCTTGAATGGATAGGTATAGAAGTGCATTCTGGAGTGGAAAACTTTTGTTGACTCAGGATGCTATAAGCCAGCCGAGTCAGTGATTACGGATGTTGTCCAACCCTCAAAGAGTTAAGGCT
>JANRMT010027041.1:99421705-99536669 GCA_026402145.1 Polypterus bichir lapradei
ACAATAATAAATCTTCCCTTGTCCCTGCACATGAAGAATAACATGAAATGATAATGAATGTGAAAATAAGTCCAGGTAAATAACTGTCCAAATTACTGATAGCTGTCCAAAATGTTGGTGTTTGATTCCCCCGAATGAATACCAGAACAATCTCACCGTGATTTCTTGGCGATGGTGGAAAATAATGTCCAACCCGGGGTTTCTGCCAATGAATGCGATGCAGTAAATCCGGCCGAGTGAGAAGCAAACCAGAAAAAAGTTTGTGTTGTGAATGAAGGCAGAAAATGATGAGCAGTTGCAGTTAGGTGAATGTCCTTCTCTCCCCTCTCCTTCTTCTTCTTTCCCTCCTTCCCATTTAAATAATAAAGAGCTGGATGTAATAAAAAAACCTCTGGTTCTGACGTTTCCAGGGGGTCGCTGCCTCCCCGCAACAGCCTTACCCATTTCTTCTTATGGGGACGACATTTAAACAAACATATACTAGTTTAAACGGAGTGATGTGATGAGACACAACAGGGTGCAAAAACAATAAACAACAATACTTATGTGGCCCCGCTACACAGTTGCCACCATTGTCTCTAACATATTGCTAAATCCACATCGCATGTCGTTAGGGGCATGGCCTTAGAGGTTGTGATCAATCAGTCGTCGTCACAGTGGGCTAGATGGTCATCTGTTTGTGCACTTCCTTATCTGATCTGCAAATTTAGAACTATACTTATTGTTTTTTCAGTGCAGACCTCTTGCTTAATTTTGTGATTTTGCACCTCACTCTGGCTTTGTTGTAGCTCTGTTGATCTCCCAACTTTGACCCTTTTCTGCTTAATCGTGCATCTCCTGGTTTCTCACTAAAAATACGCCTGGCAGTGGGCTGTTGATAACCTGGTTGTTCAAGACTGAATTCATGAAAGAAAACAAGCTACATTTCTTAGGTATGTTTTGAAATTACTGTTTACAACAATTTTTCTGCCCTCGGATTACAATTTATTTTTGGTTCAATGTGATTTGCCTTACCACTTACCTCTTTGCTATTTCACTTTGATTCTGGCTACACATCTTGAGCTTTCTTTAATTATATTCTTCTCAATTATAAATTCTGACTCTCTGTGCTCTCAAAACTGCTGTCACCATGCACAAACAATCCAAATAGGTCCCCTTATATCTTACGTGATTCCCTGTTACCCATGTGGACAGGTTACTTGGTGGTTTCCTGGCCATTTGACTGAGATCTGGATCTAAGGACTGCATGGAATTGTAGGAGTGCTAGAGGAAGTTAAACGATAATGGACCCTGAAACTCCAGAGATTATCTTTGGCCCTATAAGTAAGCACTGGGATTTCTCTAAAAGAAGTTTTTGGATAGGGTTTAAAGTGTCTTCCTAAAAGAAGTGAAAGTTGAAAGGACGGTTAGAAGGGATAAGGACACCAAAAAAAAGTGAGTTTGTAGACAAACCACCTGACAAACAAGGTGGGGAACCACCATTAGAAGGTATGTGTGACTTGTAGAATTTCATTTTTACCGATTAATGTATACCTTGTATCTCTACTTATCCTATACTACTCTGTATAACCTTATTTTTGTTAAATAATCCGTTCATTTTTTCCTGCTTTGGTTTCCTACAGTGTGTGACTCTAGTAGAAGCACCCTCTTAACAATCACAGTACTAATCATACATTACAGCCTAATGTCAGGTACTATTTTTAGATTAGACATTGATGTATAGAATGAGACAATATGGCTGCCAACAGTCGGGTAGTTATTCATGTTCACTGAAGTGCTTATCTTAGTCAGTTAAAATGGTTGACAATATGCATCTGTCAACCAAAAGCAAATTGATAATGTCTATCTTATAATTGTCGGGGGCATTTGGGTAGATGGTATGTCACAAGTCAAAAAAGTATTAGCGTGGGAACATCAATGACATTTGCAGAAAATATTATATCTGATTTGTTATTTTTTTTTTTTATAAATTCCTGCCAGTTTTTAATACTGTACTTTGTTTCCAACATGTTGTTTTTTTTTTGTTTCTGCCAGAATATAACACCTTTGGTCACAACAGAAAAAAAAATGAAAAACTGCAGGCTGTGCTCAACACCCTTTCATTGACTACCCAGTCGACTTGGAACAACTGGCTGTACATTCACATATAACTTCACACTGTTTGTACATGTGTTTGTGCATTGATCAAGTAAAGAATGTAAACAGCAAGTGAACAGAAAATTGAATTACAAATGAGCAAATTTATAAATGACATCTCCTCTGTAAATATCACCTGTGTGCCAATAGCAAACATTAGTCTGTAGACCATTCCTAACTCTCAGAGTTTGCTCAGACGTCAGCTCTGTAAACACAGAATTTAAAAGGGAACCTTGTTTAAAGAAAGCACTCAGTGAAGTCCCAAAGTGCAAATAACAAAATCTGCTTACATTTGGTTATTATGCCAGCAGGCATTTGGCAGCTGAACATAGTAACCCTAGAAATGTGTAAGATTTAGTCAAATCATGTTTAAAATATTTCTGTTCTTAGCTGCAATAATTCTGCCTCTTAAATGTGTTAAAACAGTCAACAGAAATAAATTAAATTGGCTTCCAAGTAGACAATATGTACATTATACATGTCATGGACTTGTAAGTGGTTGGTTCCAAAAAATCATATGCACAGTAGCAAAGTGTCTTAAAATAACTTTAGGATGCCATAATTTGACATTGATTTTTGTGTGTTGACCCACTGCCCCAGGGTCCAGAGTTCACTTTCTGAACTAGTCATTATCACTGTGGATACATTCATCCTGTATGTCCCTGTGGCATGTTTTTCTAGGTGCCCTGATTTCCACCATCTTGTCAAAGATGTTCAGATGAGTTTGTTTAACAAGTCTATACTGATCCAGTTTTACCATAGATGGATTACCCTCCAAAACTGGTTTCTGTCTTGTGATCAAGGCTGTCATAAAAGGCTTAGGCTTCTAAGAACTCTGATTAGGAAAAAAGCAGAATGCAGAATAGAAGGATGAATGCAATATCTGCTTTAAAGATATGTGCTGATGGTTTTGACAGTGTCTAGTTAATATGTATGATTTGAAAAATACAAAATAAGATATATGTAATTTGATATTTGGAATATTCCTACAAACAAAAACATAATCTAAGGAAAAGTGAAACTAATAAAAATGGTTTCTGCTCTTACAAAGAAAACTGAAATATGCAATAAAATTATATAGTATAATTTCAGTATATCAGTTATACAGTGTTACATATTCCTTATCATTTCATTAGAAAGAAAAGAGTAGTAGAAAAATGTCTTAAGATCTGAGAACAGCATAGCTGTTGAAAAAAATACAATAGCTGTTGAGGAGGCTTTATTCTCTTCCACTATTGAATAATGTAAGGCCATACATAGTTCTTTTGGTTTTGGAAAGTTAGCCCAAAAGCTAGCAATTTAAGTAAGACAATTATATTAAATTGATCAGAAGACAGAAATTTTGGAGGTTAGGCCGTAATACTCATATACTAATAACGATCAACTGATACTTCAAGATTGTCTAACAACAATATAAAAATAAATACCCCAATAGAGCCTGAGTTGAAGACTAAGCCAAAATGTGGTCAAGAAAGACTGGCAACTGGTTGCATTTCTCAAAGATTAGCACTTGTCGTGGCGAAAAATTGTCACCAAAAAGCTTTTACCTGAAATGAAGGCTATTAGGAACTCAGAGGATAGGCAAACAGAATTTATAGCTTTATTGCAATAAAACAATAACACGGACTTGAGCTGAGCCCCAAACAGTTCAGAAATCAAAGTTTATGTAATAATTTCTTATCACTCCAACCTCACTCAAATTAGCTCATTCGCTGTTTTCTCTGATTCCCCTCTGCACCTGTCCAGCCGATACTTTAAGTTCTCATGGGAACCATTATTATCTCCTGACTTCCTTCTGCAGCTGGCCTCCGGTATCTTTACTGTCTATTGTCCATCTTTATTTTCTGTTTTGCTTATTATGATTGGCTTAGGCTGAGCAGATGTTCCCTTCTTCCATTTTTGGGCATTCTCCTATCATTTCCCCTTCCTTTGCTTTCAAGCTATTTCATATTTGGTGGCTGAAGCTAAGCTTTAATTAAAAAGAAATATGGCATGTACCTTTGTTTAATCATTTGCTTGGCAAGCCTGATTTACATTAATTTCTGCACTAAGGTTAATTCTAATATAGTTCTATATTTATTTATGCTAATACATGAATACACTATTTTTATTTTCCATACATTACATCATCTTGACCTTGTTAGTAGCAATGCCTTTTGCTGTTTCTGCTGACTCACTATTCCAGCTGGCTTCTCACGTGCCTACCAGGACCATTATTCTGAATTATATCATTGGTATCGTTCCTCAGTTTCCTAATCTTCGAACAAAAGGTGTTTATGTTCCCTACTTCTTCTGTCCTCGATCGTTTCTGAGCGTCATTCTCTTTCTATTCTGTCCTTCCTTTTCCAATATTGGTAATTTTGCATCAAGCTTAAAAATAATGCATTATAGCTAATATCTTTTTATTTAACTATTGACTTGACATATCTTATTTGCTTGACATTCTAATTTATGCTAAATCTATTGTTTCAGAAGCTGTTAATTACTTTTATGGCTATTTATGCTAATATATAAATTTTTATCTTCCATACACTAAACCTGGGCAGATTTCAATGTGAGCCTGGAGAGACACACTTTTACAAGATGATGCTGTGCATGCCTGCTGTGTTGCAGTGTTTTTGTCATTTTATTTATTTTCTACATGTTAGAAGTTTTATGTTGCAATGTTTGAGCATTGCTTAGTGTAAGAAGTATTGGTAAATATAAGTGTTTACTTAAGTTGTATTTTTCACAAAGATGTTTAAAAGACACACAGGTATTGCATGTACAGAAACCGGTCTTGGTCTTGCACTTTTTTAAATCTCTGAAATAACAGTTTTGTTAAGCTAGGAGATTTGTTATTCCTTACACTAAAGAAACTGTTTAAAGACATAAAAATTTAGTTATATAAACAATAATACAGTAAAAATACAAAATATTTATTAGTATGTGCAACCAATTAGAAATATTTATTGGGCTAGTCAGGATTGCCCTGCTTGATGTTTGAAACTTTAAATAAGAGTGACTCATATTTGTAAATTTGTAAATGTGATTTATTGGAGCAGGCACAAATCCTTAAATGAGGTAAACTGATTTTATATTCTTAACTATGATTAATTTAAAATTACATTTCATGGTAAGTTTTACAATGCAAAACTTGTACCATATAGTGCCGATATATACAAATGTTAAAACAGTATACGAAACTGTGCTTGAGTTACATAAGGTGGAGCCTTTCTTATTCCACATAACTCTCAACTGGCAGTAAGAGCCATAAGAAGTAATGCAGGTCAGTATGAATTGATCAACAACAAGGAGCCATGTTAAAGTCAGGTAAACAATACTTATGGAAATATATATTTTTCAATGTCCAAAATCAAATTAGTTAAGTAAACAATAAAGTTAGGAAATCAAAAATCATACAGAGTTTGAATTAAAAAAAAATGAACAAAGAAAAAACAAATATTATTCCAGTGCTTCTCAACCACTGGGTGGATTGCGAGTTACTATTTTTTATAATGGTGGCGGTTCAATGCTCCGATGATCATGCCCATCACCCCCACCAGTCTGACAACAGTGCTCTATTCACCAACATAGAATTATGCTGTCCTACAGTATTTGAGGACAGCACACAGCAGATCCCTGCTGCACCCTTGAATGGAAATTTCAAGAACAAATGCTAAATCATAGGTGTGGGATGAGCAATATTTTACCAAAGACAAAAGTGGATTAATGTATAATAGCCACCTTTGACCAGCTATCCATTTTTCTTTTGTTTGTAGGTGGAATAGGAGATTAGTGTGCATCTGGAGTATTAATTTTAAGCCTATTAGTTTGCCTTTGAATTTTGTTTTCAAACAGAGCCCATTTTATAGCCCTATTATATCCTCTTTAATTGTTGGTTCATTATTCTAGAGCCATTGTCTAACATAAATTACATTCACCTTATTTGTGAGAGAGAATCATTCCTAACTCATTAAGGTTGCTGTCTGTTTTTCGCTGTAAATGGTTGGATGTAATTATTAAAAAGCATTTGTGGATGAAGTATTCTTACAACTCTTTAAATAATTTACTGTATCATTTAGGTCTAGGTGTCATAGTTGTTGTACCGCTTCACCCGTTTCTCTTTACTTTTCTGATCTTCTGTATTACATATTTAAACAGTATTTTCAATCTATACTTTTAGCTTCCTGTGTTTTTTCAAAACTAATCTCAACTTTCAATGATGTGTGTCACATCTGTGAGTCAAAGGCTTATAAGTATTAAAACAGCCAACTAAACAAATATGAATACTATAATATAGTGGCAAATAATGCCCATCAATACCTAAAGCAGTACTTTAATATTAACACCAGGAATCACATTTTTAGTTTGTAATACTAATATTTTATGAGCCTGAAATCCAGAATTAACAGCTGAGAAAATAATAGGGATCTATTTTTAAACTAAGACACTGATATGTCTTATACCAGAAACAAAACAACAAAAACCTCCACACTTCCCTTTTTCTTAGTTTGAAAATCACCCCCCTCTCAGTCAGGTATTCTGTTTTCTCTTGCAGAACTAATAGAATTAAGCCAATGTTGTACAACACGTGGGATTGAGTATTTAGAGCTTGGGGTTTATACATCCACCCATTCATATATTGTACTTGTGTCTATCAGGGATACTCACACACCCACACTCAGGTGGGACCAATGTAGAGATACCAGTTCACTAAATGTGCACTTTTTTAGAATGCGTCAGGAAAATAGAATTACCTGACAAAACATGTATGTAGACATTGAAAGTATGTGATAATTCCATACACAACGGGGAAAATGACAAGAGCAAATTACTGATGATTCTGCCCCAGCACATTATCTGCTTCCTTCGCTTTCAAAAATGTACATGTCTGTTGATTTTGTTCTCTTATTTGCAGAGCCTTTTTTTTGCTCATTTGTTGGAAGGGCTTGATTAAACTCAGTAGTGGAAACTGTTGTCAGCAAAGATATAGGCAGGGACTACACTTTATTGCATCCAGTGGTGGCCTACGCTATATACATCAACATCATAAAAACAAGGTCTGAGTTTATGCAAACATTTAAAAGATTCTGAATTTTGCTGAAAGTTTTCAAATAAGACTAGAGAGAAGAAAAAAATGCCTGTGAGCAAGCAATCCATAATTACTTTACTGTGATTCTTCTCTCTACTTCTTGAATTTGTTTATATTTTAACTTTATTCAGAACATTGTTTTCTGTAGCTACAGTGTATATTGTGTTTTTTTTTCATGGAAAGGCTTTTGGGTGACACTTCTCAATGAAACATAAAAACCCTTTTCAATTACACTGATTTTTATATAATGTTTAATTCCACCACTACTTCCATTTGCCTATTCATAAACTTGCCATATATTTGGAGAATATACAGTTCACAGTTGCAATGCACTTGCACCCAAGACTACAGTTCAATACTTTCTGTCAGCAGATCTTTTAGACATCAAGTAGGTGTGACCGTCACTGTAGCCATCCTGTTGGAGGTGGCTCTCATTACACTGATTGACCTAGCTGAGAAAGGTACTCAGTTCCCAGTCCCCGGCAGTAGAATAGAGCAAACATGCAAGCAGTAAATCAGGCTTAATATATTTTAATCTTTAAACATTTATTCAAATGGTGCCATAAACAGTGGCATTTTCACCACACAACCTGGATCATCCTGGAGTTATGTTAGCAAACAAAGATCAGCAGAACCATCTCTCTATCAGGCACTTTCTTGTCTCGGCAGTGACTTAAACCATTTTAATTTGACTTTGCTACTCCTGTTCTTCTCTTCTCTGATCTGCTTATTTGTCTAATCGTATAAAACTATACTCAGGAATAATTGTGTTCCTACTTTCCAAAATCAGCCACTTTGGAGTTCATAAGTCATACTTGTTTTTCAACTCTAGCAGCTGAAGACTATAGTGAGGCATGCTTTAATAACATAGAAATGGGATACATAATATTCTTAAAACTGTCTATATGCTCAGTGGTTGATGTATTTGATTTTCCCCAAAACCTTTGAGGTGTTCAAATTTAACATCCTGATGTCAAGAATCATCTGCACTAATTTATTGAATATGTCTAAGTGTGTTTTTGTTAAACTGGTTATTCACAGGCTGTTGAAAAATGATAATTACTATTGCCCTTATTATTATTATGTAGTTTAGTTGTACTGATGTTTTATTTGTAGAAGGATCATCAAAATAATTTCCATGCAACTGATATTTTATTTTATCAAATGTCAAGTAATTACTGAACACAACAGCTGACAAAATTCATTTGATACTTTTGGTAGGATGCACAAGTCTGTTATTAGATTTAATATTAGGTTTGTTGAACTAAAGGTATTCATTCATGGGGACTAATTAATTTTAGTATTTTACAGCTGTAATCACATGACTGTACAGAGTATGTGTGTATGTGTCTTCCTTCCTATACTTGATCATATTTAATTAAACTATAGCACAGGTTAGAAAAAAAGTTGTGCTAAATGTGAAAACTGTCTATTTCAGCTATATTTGATACTAGCTGTCCCCTGTGTCTCTGCCCGCATAGTAGTGAAACAGGACAAACTTTAAAAATCAATAAAAAAAAGTAATAATTTGTGTTGAGAAGAATTTGTATTGATAGCTTTCATGTCCAAGGGCCTCTTGATATAAAACATTTTTGGTTTTGCTATCAGGGGTGAGAATCTAATATGATCTCTTTGCCAAAAAATGTTCTCTGCCAATGAGCAGCTACCCTCTAAAATACACATAGCTGAGATCTCTCTCTCAAAAACGTTAATCTTTAACAATCACTAGATGATAATGTCTGCTAAAAAATAGGTAAGGTATGCTCGAACATGTGACGAGAGGTAGAGTGACTCGATTGGAGGCTGGAGCGTGAGTGAGGATGGCTTCACCCGGCTTCCTACTCCTGAGGTCCCGCCTCCCCCTTTCCATGGCCCGCAGCCCGTCGCTTGGATTCGCGCAAATAAATCGATGCCACCACTGAACTATGATACTTAGCGCGATGAGAGAAGTCACAAAATCAACCGGAATATTCAAGCAAGTTATACAGTAGAAAGAAACCCGATCTAAATCTGTTAAGTACTTCTCTCACGAAAAGAGGACAGACAGACAGATGGACATTAGATTATATATATATATAGAGATATATTTAGATATATTTCTAAACATTCCATATATATTTACATTTCCTTACCTTTTTCAATATTATGGTTCTACATGTTTTATTATATTATTATTGTTAATATCATCAATGCTTAATTGTCTAATGTAAAAAAATAATTTAAAATATTGAGAACGCTAAGATATAAAAATAAACCAATTACACTAAAATGGATCCTTTGCACCTTACTGCAATTACTGAAAGTGCTATTAAAATGCTTCTCAGGCTTCCTGAAGGTTGAAATTTAAGACCCTGTGGTAATTTTTGGAGAGAGGAGCTCACTCTTAAGCTCCGGAAAAAAGAATATGAATTTCAAAGGGCATATCCTGATAAATATCTCAAATTAATTATTCTAAAGCACTTTAATTTAGAAGTAATCAAATATATTGACAAACATGTTATATTCTAATTGCAAAGTGATTACTGTAACCTACTAGTTTATATATTTATGGGTTTTTTTTATTTCATTTTGTAAATGAACACAAGGCATTTTTAATAATGAAGTTAGTGCACCAATAAAATGCTGCTGTCCTTTATTCTTCTTCATAGTCACCAGTGACTTAACTTATTCCATCTTCTTTAATCTTTCATACAGGGCTGTCTCCTGGCCGCCCTAAGAATTCCAAAAGAGAAGAAAGGAAGTTCCAGGGAATAAGGTGGTGTGTCAATCTAACTTGCTCTTGTGCCACAACATCCAGGAAAAGAGCAATGAAAATGATGATGATTCTTTGACACCATATTGTTCATAATCCTATTGCCCATTAGATATCCATTAAATTAAGTTTTGATTAGTCTTTCCATTGCATAGCAGGATATTCAATATTAATGACTTTAACACTCATAATAAAAGTTAACAGAAATGCCAAGTGAGCCAAGTGATAATATGACTTCACAATTAATAATGAGACTAAGTTTCTACGCACAGTCACAATCTATGATGAGTTTGCATCGTCTCCTCTTGTTGGTTCACCCTGGACCGAATGCCTATTCCAGATTGCATTAGTATGATAAGTATATTCCTGGACTAAAGGACACGACCTTTTCTGAAAAGCTAAGGGAAGTAAACCCGCTATGTTTTAAGCAAAAATGACCACGTGGAGATTAGTGGTGTTTCTGGCATAACAATTCTGGTGGGAGCCATACCAGGTGGAACAGAATATTATCAGCACCGTGCTGCCTTTTCTTCATGAGACACAACACTTAATGCTTTAGAAAAGCAAACAGTATAATTAAAGACCTCAGACATCCTGCAGCGCCACTTTTCTCATTCCCTGTTTCTGCCAAATGGTACAGGAACTTTGGCACTTGAATTGTAAGATATATATATATATATAGTTTCTATCCACAAGTCGTAAGGTTGCTGAAAAACCAAACATAACAAATATTTTAACATATCAAACAGAGTATATACATAAAGTTGCAAATTTATATTGTATATAATGAAATTTATCTTGCATACTAACTACTGTATACTGTTTCTTTATTTACTGTGTTTTTGTCAGCTGTTCTGAGGAGACTGTACCATGCACACAAACTTGACTTGATTGGTGCCATACTTGAAGCATCTGGATGCCATTAGAAGACTCACAAATACAGTGGAAATAAAGTTAGCATTGGGTGATTAATGTATGCAACCATTGCTTGGAATATTATAGTAGTAATTAACTAAAGGAAGTTAATAAATGAACTAAAACAAATGTATTTTTTATTACGTGTATATTAACAAAAGGGCACTTTAATGTCAGCCTCAGGGCTGATGTGGAGGACAGTGCAGAGGATCTTGACCATGAGGATGAAGAAGAAAAAGAAGCACTGTAAATACGATTTAGCATAGCAAAATGCAAACAATGTCTGACATAGTTTGAAAGGAACATGTTTAATAGTATAAAAAAACAAGTTTAATTTGAAAAGAAAGTTCCTCCTGACACAGGAGGAATGAGAGAAAACCATCCATCCATCCATCCATTATCCAACTACAGGGTCACGAGGGTCTGCTAGAGCCAATCCCAGCCAACACAGGGCGCAAGGCAGGAAACAAACTCCGGGCAGGGTGCCAGCCCACCGCAGGGCACACACACACACTCACCCAGCACACACTAGAGACAATTTAGGATCACCAATCCACCTAACCTGCATGTCTTTGGACTGTGGGAGGAAACCGGAGTACCTGGAGGAAACCCACACAGACATGGGGAGAACATGCAAACTCCACGCAGGGAGGACCCCGGAAGCGAACCCAGGTCTCCTGACTGCGAGGCAGCAGCGCTATCACTGCCACCCGTGACAGAAAACTTTAATAGAAAATGAAAGCTCTCAAAAATAAGCAAGAAGCACACTGTGTGAAAGAAATGTATTATATTTAAAGATAAAGATGATTAGAATATCAAAGGAATATATTTTTTCCATCTTTCCATGTCTTTTGTATTGATTTAATAATAATAATGTATTTCTTTGTTAGTCTGCAGTATATCATTAAACAAAGTAACTAAAAGTGTCAATGATGCAGTAATATTTCATTTCAAACCTGCAGCTGCGGTTCTTGTTTGTTTCTTGATTAATTGCAATTGATTAGCTCATTAGCTACTATCTACCCTTCTCCCTTATATTTTAGACTAAATGCAGCTTGTATGTTAAAAAAATAACATTAATTTGTCAGGACATTTAGGTTAAATATAAACACTAAAGAGGCCAACTTATTGTGATTACTGTGATCTCCATTTTATTGTATTAATTTAATTACTTAATGAGTTCTGATGTAAACTCCCCTGTATTTTGTGCTTAATAGTACATTACAAAGGCTGATCTCTTAGAACCAGACTGGGCACAAACGTAGCTGAACTCCATGCTTTGTTCTGCATGTTTTGATGCAGTTAAACAAAGAGAGGGAAATGATCTAACTAACTTGTCCACAACTTAATATGTATTTGCAGACTTGAGAAGTTCGCTGCAATTGCCCCATGATGCCACACTCAAAAGAAATTCTTGAAATCTCCAAGAAATATTTGTTGATATTTATATTACAATGTAGCTAAACTAAAAATAAAACATAAAAAGAAAAAATAGATCTTGGCCACAAAAATTCTTATTTTGATTTTTTTTAGTGCCAGAGATTAAGTAGCATAAAACTAAACAAACTCAATGTCTAAGGTAAAAGCAGAATTTAGTTTGTAACCAAGGTCCTCAGACAAAGGCACAGAGTCACATCAGTACAAGGTCACAACTAAGATTGCCTGGACCATTTAAAGCATTAGATCCTTGGTGTCTGATGCTTATTAGGAAGCACTGTTTTATGGAAGATGCAGAATTTTTTTCGGATAACTGTTAGTGGAGTGAATGGAAGCCTCTTGCAAATACCTTAGAAACTTTAACATGAGAAGAAGTTAGCATGGACTTGGGAGCAAGAAAAATCATCCCATTAAATCTGGATATGTGAAAACATTAAAGCAAGAACACAAGTTATGAAGCAGGCAAGCTGTTTTGCCTAATAGTCAAGGGAAACTATTACTGTGTAATTATGTCCAAAACAGGTCAGCTGCTTTTTTTTGTTGTTTTTTGTGTGTGTGTGTGTGTGGTATTTTTGACATTCTCTTTCTGTAAGTAGCCATTCTTACTTTCATAAAAAATTATAGTGATTGTCACTTATATTGCATATTGGTATTGTGAAGTTGACTGGGTTATTAACAGGTATCCTGAGAAATAAGTTAGATTTTATTTTTAAGGCCATTTTTAATTTTCTGTATATCTATACATGTACACACATATATACATACATACATATACAAATATATATACATACATACATTCTTGAACACACATATATACTGTATATACATACATGTACATATATATATATATATATATATATATATATATATATATATATATATACACATACAATATATATAAAAATTTAATTGCTGCAAATTAGTTTTGAACTCTTCCCTTTTTGGTGGCAAATACAATAATATTGATGTTGGTATTGCTCTGGAGATGTTTCAATAGAATGAAGATATTTTCTATGCTCTTTTCTCATGGTGAGTTTTATTCTGCCTGATAAAAATGACTCCATCTCAGTCCTACCCACTCTGCATATATCTGATGCTTAAGTACCTTCCATCACATTGGGGATTTATTATTATGTAAATGTCCCCAGTCCTGAGACAGAGCACATCTGTATTTTAATGGTCATGCCTTCTCTTGCGTAAGGTACTGAGGGAGATGCATATTACTCAGAATAAGTGAGGGCAAGACCTTGAGGTATTTCCAGAATCTTTGAATCATTATTCATTGGATTTACATCCTCCTACTATTTATAAGGTAAGGGTTATTTGTGCAGAATATAAATGGGTTAGATTCAGGGATTGTTTTCTCAGTGTTACTAAAAATGTAATCTACCACAGTCTGATGAAAATAAATTTGTTGCAATAGAGAAAAATAGTTCCTTTTCAGTGCACTGTATTTTTATGCTTATAATGCAGTTCTTACATAATTATTTCTGTTTCTGAATCAATCAATTAAAAAATCAATGTGTTACTAGATAGTATTAGATACCATTCAATTCATTAACTAAATTAGTTTTAGAACAAGACTGACCAAATAAAACTGAATGCCAGTGCAGGTCATACAGATCAAACAATGCATTCGAGCATAATATACAGTAAATAAAATAAAGAAAGACCACAAATTCCAACATAGTTGGTCTATTCCTTTTCACCTGTTACTTAATGTTTCAAGGCACAATCCTATGTTTTCTGCATGTCCTCTTTTTTTTGTTTGCTTTTTTTGCCATTTGCAGAATTTGTTATATTTTATTTCTTATGCGTGCATTACAGATATGGATTTTAAAGCCTCAGATATTTTTGCCACTCATATATACTGTGTAAAGTGCATTCAGAAGTATTCAGACCAAAATTGTATTATGTTGTAGCCTTATGCTAAAATTTCTTACATTTTTTTTCCTCATTAAACAATATTCAATAGCTCAGAATGATAAAGTGAAAACAGAATTTAAAAAAGTTTGCCGAATCTGAAACTGAAATTTCACATTGACACAAATATTCCAATCCTTTGCTATGACAATTGAAATTTGATGCAGGTGTATCACATTCTAATGATCATCATTGAGATGTTCTGTTTGGAGGCCACCTCTGGAAAATTGAATTGATTGCACAAAATTAGATAAATCACAAACCTGTCTCTAAAAGATCCAACAGTTAACAATGTGTATCAGAGCATAAATCAAACAATGAAGTTTAAGGAATTGGCTGCAGAGCTTAGATACATGATTCCATTGAGGCACAGATCTAGTGTAAGCTATAAAAATATTCCTGCAGCATTAAAGGTTCGCAGGAGCACAGTTACCATCATAATTCTTAAATTGTACATTTCTGGAACAACCACAGCTCTTCCTAGAGCTGGCCTACTGGCCAAATTCTAGGAGAAGAAGAGACTTGGTAAGCAAGAACCCGATTGTTCCTCTGGCTTAACTCTAAAGAACCTGTGTGGAACAAACTTACAGAAGGACAACCATCAATACAACAATCCACTTATCTGGGGTTATGCCAGAGTGGCCAGACCAATTCCTCTCTTTAGTAAAAACAAAATGATAGATAGATAGATAGATAGATAGATAGATAGATAGATAGATAGATAAAGATTATATATAGGGTGGTCCAGATTTAATTATACAATTTTCATTACGCTAAAACGTATTACGTTTATTACATACAAAACCACCCGAAAAATCCCGGACCATCGAGAAGTGGGCTAACTGACGAAATGAAGAATCGTCTTCGCGCCGAACTGGAATCGTCCCTCATAAATCAAAGTCATCCAGACAATCTGGATCTGCACAATTAGATCTGGACCCCCCTGTATTGTAAATTAAACACAAAGACAAAATCAATGGTTTGGGGTATTCCCCCGTATACTATAGATGTCAGGTAAATGAAAAATGTCTTTACTGACTGGAGTCCAAAACAAAAGTGATTATAACAAAGAGGAGGTGGTATATATGGTCAGCCAAAGGAAATGATGTCATGAGTATGTGGCATTCTGGAACTGAAAGTGACATCTGGAGGAGGTGGGATCTGGTGGACTGGAACCAGAGGTGATGTTGTCTTGAACCAGAAGTGATGGTTAGGCTGAGGGTTCTTCTGTTGTTCTGTAGAGAGTGAGGAGAAAAAGTTAGAGGATATTGCCAACCCCTGGTCCGACAGGCAAATGCACTTATTTGAGCCTGTAAACTGTCTCCTAATTGAACGTGTGTGACAATATATATCTATATCTACAATAATAAAAGGCAAAGCCCTCACTCACTCACTCACTCACTCACTCACTCACTCACTCATCACTAATTCTCCAACTTCCCGTGTAGGTAGAAGGCTGAAATTTGGCAGGCTCATTCCTTACAGCTTACTTACAAAAGTTAAGCAGGTTTCATTTAGAAATTCTATGTGTAACGGTCATAACGGTCGACAACATCTGCCATGATGAACTTTCTTATTTATGGCCCCATCTTCACGAAATTTGGTAGGTGGCTTCCTTGCACTAACCAAAACCAATGTACGTACTTATTTTGGTGGTATGACGCCACTGTCAGCTGCCAAATTGAACTTTCCAACGGTCTTTGTTACTTATGGGCCCATCTTCAAGAAATTTGGTACGCGGGTTCCCATTGCTAACTGAATCCTACTTACGTACATATATACGTCCATAGCCTGCAGCTCGGTTACCGTGTGAGGCGGCGTTGGGTCCCCCATCCTAACGCCTCCCACGTTGTTGGCTGCCTGCCTACGATAGGGCCGTCTGTCGCTCCCGTCTCTACATTCCCTTCCTTGCTTCGCCACGGGATTCACGTCTCCCTGCTGATAACTACAGCCTTTTTATTTAATCCACGGCTTCTCCGCTGTTTTATTGTTCGTTTATTACGATTATAGTTATTGTATAGGTATTTTAGACTTAGTTTACATTGTTCAGGTACCCATTTCCTTTATTGTTCCAACCATAGCCCCATTAACATGTTTATCGAGGTGATCACCATCGATCAAAGAACTGTCACTTACCGAGTGGTTTCCATGCCCGGAGATGGCACCTGCCTTTTCCATTCTCTTTGTTACATATTGCACGGCCATATCAGGCTCACTCTTGATATCCGGAGGAACATTGTGTCTTATGTATTGAATGACTGGGACAGGTTCAAGATGTGGACTGATGACGGTACAGGAGATAATTATACTATACAGGAGCACTAGAAGAGTGAAATGCTTAAGCCCTTCACCTATGGTTCTGCATGTGAGGTGATGGCTGCTGCTGAATTGTTCGGTTGTCGCTTTCAAGTGTACCGAAATGGCCAAATATTTTACACCTTTTGACATCCACCAATGTCTCTTAAACATCTTAGATTCACAGGAGACAATTTCAGTAATGGACACTTTGATGTTTCTGAATGTTTAAACTCTCAAAAGCTGGATGTGAAATTATCGATGAAACCGGTTGTATGCTTACAACGCTTGACAGATGCTGAATGTCACTTCAACACAAGTCCTGCAAATACTGTCATAATTGAAACAAACCATGAAACTCAAACCGATTGTGACAGCAGCAATCCAAGCTGTGAGATTTAAAACAAGATTACTTTTCACATGGCCAACTGTACGTTGCATGCTCAAGAGTAAGCTCAGCGCACAGCTTGGTCATATTACAACCGGAGGGCCGAAATGACAATGTGGTATACAAAGAGATCCTTAACAAACAATTATTGGTATATTTTCACTCAGTTTAAAAAGGTTTAATTTTCTTCTTAATAAAAATTTTAAGGCAGTACTTAGCCGCTGCAAAGCGCGGGTATTTTGCTAGTGTATATATATAGATTATATACATATATATACAAATATATATATATACATAGTCACACACATGTGATTGGGAGACAGCTAAAGGGCCTAAATGATTGTAATTCCACGGCAGACCAGGAGGCAGTGGGGTGCACTGACTGTCTCTCTCAATCTCTTGCAGAAAATCCATGGGAAATCCTGTAGGGTTCCAGCACCACTGATGATGTCACTTCCGGTTATGACACCACTGATGACGTCACTTCCTTTGCTCAACATATAAAGCCACCATCTTAACTCAGTCAGTCAGTTCTGTTTTGGACTTATGTCAGTGAACATCACTGTTCAAACCTAACCATTTTGCAGTCAAAGAACAGTATATGGTGACTGCCCTAAACCTTTATGATGACTTTGTGTCATTCTTGTGATAATATATGCATTTATATGATTATATATATATATATATATAATGGTAGTTTCGAACTTCTTCCACTTACGGATGATGGAGGCCACTGTGCTCATTGGGACCTTCAAAGCAGTAGAAATTTTTCTGTAAACTTCCCCAGATTTGTGCCTCGAGACAATCCTGTCTCGGAGGTCTACAGACAATTCCTTTGACTTCATGCTTGGTTTGTGCTCTGACATGAACTGTCAACTGTGGGACCTTATATAGACAGGTGTGTGCCTTTCCAAATCATATCCAATCAACTGAATTTACCACAGATGGACTCCAATTAAGCTGCAGAAACATCTCAAGGATGATCAGGGGAAACAAGATGCACCTGAGCTCAATTTTGAGCTTCATGGCAAAGGCTGTGAATACTTATGTACATGTGCTTTCTCAATTTTTTTATTTTTAATAAATTTGCAAAAATCTCAAGTAAACTTTTTTCATGTTGTCATTATGGGGTGTTGTGTGTAGAATTCTGAGGAAAAAAATTAATTTAATCCATTTTGGAATAAGGCTGTAACCTAACAAAAGGTGGAAAAAGTGATGCGCTGTGAATACTTTCCGGATGCACTGTATGTTGCAGATCAATGGGGACATGGGAAAGAAGTCCAAACTTAGGGGTAGTATGTAAAATGTATTTAGACAATAACCACTCATTGGATTTGAACCCAGGATGCAGACACATCTGTGAGACAGCAGTGCTAATCACTGCACCATACTGTGAATACTTTCCGGATGCACTGTATATGGAGGAAACTAGGCATCACTCATCACCTGGGGGCCTCATGTATAAACAGTGCATATGCACAAAAATGTTGCGTAAGCCTGTTTCCACGTTCAAATCACGATATATAAAACCTAAACTTGGCGTAAAGCCACTCACATTTCCACGGTAGCTCATACCCTGGCATATGCAAGTTCTGTGCTCGGTTTTGCAGACTGGCGCCACCCAGCATCAAAGCAGTACTACTGTTCCAGTGTGGTTTCCTTTTCTTTTTTAGATCCACAAGCTTGTCGCGGCTTTATAAATACACTCAAATTAACTGCATATTGTTTATTAGTTTAATGCATCTGATTGTAATTAACCTGTAACAATATTGGTCCACGGAATGGCCAAACTATTCTAAATATCATAGCTGCTTTAGCGTTGTTACTCTCACTGCAACTTCTTTTTCTTATTTCAGCTGCTCCAGTTAGGGGTTGCCACAGCGGATCATCTTTTTCCATATTACTCTCACTGCACCACTCAGAACAGCTGATCGGAAAGAGAATTATCGGTATACAGCATCAAGCACACGCTGCCTCAGCCATGCTGCCTATTTGAACTGCTCTCACACGGCAAATGCTTCAAAACCTTTCCTGTACAGACCTCGTGGTTCAGAAACAGTTTCATCCCAAGAACTATAAACGCACTCAATCAGTCCATCAAGTGCTCCTTGTAGAACTGTTTGTACTTATTAGTACAATCACCTCACTGTAAACTTGCACTACAGTTATAATATTGCACAACCTGAGCCACTTTATAAAGCACGTATTTATATATGATGACGATATCATTTTTAAGATGAAATACAGCAAAATATGTTTATTATATTATACAGATAAAACTTTAACTTCCATCCATCCTTTTTCCAACCCGCTGAATCCAAACACAGGGTCACGGGGGTCTGCTGCAGCCAATCCCAGCTAACACAGGGCACAAGGCAGGAACCAATCCCGGGCAGGGTGCCAACCTACCGCAGTAAAACTTTAACTTCATTTAAGTAATTAATATTGTTAATAATTAAACATGTGAGGACACGGTGTTGCTGCGCTAGCAAGGATCTGGCGCTCCGTTCACGGATTTTTCCTGCCTCGCGCTGTATGCATGCTGGGACTGACATGACACTAGAAGGATAGAATAATTAAACATGTACTACAAAGATATTTCAATGTTCCTTAAAAGTTTTGAAGAATCAGCGTTCTAAGCTTCCAGATGATTTAACGTCTATTACAGAGCTGATTGCATGGCGATTGGGTATTTGGAGAAAGAAAAGTAAGGATAGGAATTGGGAGTTAATACGTTTGAAAGAGACAGTACTGCTGCAATAAATTATTTCATTGAAGGTCACGCACAATCACTGCGCCACTGTGTTCCCATGTTTAATAACATGCTTTAACTCCTATCATCATGAAAATGATATCATGTTTACATCTCAATATTTTAATTATTCAGAGAGCTGTGATATTACGAATATAGTAGATTCTGTGTCCTGTTGGAGGAAGAGAAAGCCCGGAAGCACGTAGTGATTCACACATAGAGCACATAGAAGATCAAATGCAAAACAAAGCATTTAACGTGCTACTTTAGTTACGATGGGATTTGAGAAACTGGTAAATTAAATGATTTTAAGATGAAGTTTATGATGTTCTACTTAAAAATAAACTACGTGATTAAAGTGGAAATTTCGAGATTAAAGTTGACATTTCATGCTTTTTTCCCACTGTGTGCCTATTTTTTCTTTTTCTCTGTAACCTAATAAGCTTTCATATAAACTCAGACGGTGGCCTACGGCTTGCCTTTTCACAGCGGCTTTGATATCTGACAACTTTTTTATTTTGGGCCCTGTGCGACTTTATGAACTTGAGCTTTCGAGTTTCTCTGACGCTCTGTGTCACTCGATCAACTTCCTTTTGTTGTTTATACCACTGTTTACACTAACAAATAGTTTGTTTTTCATTGCCCCCATTTGGTATTTGCTGAACTTCTTCTATTTCCCCCTGTACTTTTGCTTTTGCCTTTTCACAGAACACTGAGCTTAAGGGCTATTTATATTGATTTGCATATTCAAAGAGGTGTAATTCTGGGAGGAGACGGGGCGGGACAGCAAACACGTGTGTTACTTTTCACGCTGACCGGGATTTATGTAGCGGAAGAACGTGGAAGTGGGCGTTCACACAGATTTATGCATCTGGATTTTTTTGTGCGTAAGCACATTTATGCTTTTGTGCTTACGCCATGTTATAGTGTGAATTCTACGCACAGCGTTATGCATGAGGCCCCTGCACAATGCCATTCTAATAGTGAAGCATGGTGTGGTAGTTTCAAGCAGTAGGATTGCTATTTCAGCGGCAGGGACTAGGAGAATACACAAGGGCAAGGGAAAGCTGAATGAAGCAAAGTAAAGAAAAATCCTTAATGAAAGTCTTCTCCAGAGCACTCTGATCCTCAGATTGGAGCTGAAGGTTCATATTCTAACAGGAAAATAACCCTAAGTACAAAGCAAACACAACACAGGATTGGGTTAGGGACAACTCTGGGAATGTCCTTGAGTGGCCCAGCCAAACCCCAGACTTGAACACAATCAAACATAGCAGAAAATCCCCAAATTCAGGTGTGTGAAGAAGAAGACTCCGGGCTATAATTGCTGCTTCAACTAAGTAGTTAATGAAGGGTCTGAATGCATGTGTCTATGTGATATTTCATTTTTTTATTTGAATAACTTTGCAAAAATTTCTATTTAGTTTTTGCTTTGTCATTCTGTGGGTACTGAGCGTTGATTGAGTACGGGTAACAATTAATAAAAATGGTTTTAGCATAAGGCACAAATATGTGAAAAAAGTGAAGGGGTCTAAATACCTTCTGAATCCTATTAATACTTTCTGTTGTCTAATTGTCTTTATGATTCTGAGGGTTCTGGGTTTTGACATTTGGATTTCGAAATTTTTTTAATTATGTTTAGTCTCTATTTTATTTTTTGTTGTGGCGTTGCATGTTAGTGAGGTGATTGCTATGATTTAACCAAGAGGACAATGCTAAAAATATAAAAAAGGAGGGAAACCAACAAAAAAAACTGAACCAAATAAGCAAAACTTTATTATTTAAATTTGATTTATTACATAAAGAAAAGACACTAAACAAATTGAAGAACAGCAAAATATGAAAAAAAACTTCCTTAATCCTAAAAAAAGAAATACACCAAAAACATAAAATACCATAAATATATTTTCAAAACAAAAAACAAAAGAAAGAAAAGCAAAAATGAAACCAATGTGAGTCAAAACCAAGTCTGTTAACTAAGAATCATAAACCAAGAGACAGAACCTGTCTGAGCCTGAAGGAGTAGATTGCTGCTTTTACAAAAGGTAAAATCACTACAGGAAATCCATATATGACCTTCAGAGAACCATTAATGTTAACAAGAACCAATAAAAGAACAGGCTGAAGGGAGATCACAACTGGTATGAATCCCCATTCCATCTGGAAAGAACTGCAGGCAATTATTGTGCTTATGGACAATACCACCCCGGTCTTGGATGAGCTTAGGAAACTTTATGCTCAGTTTGAAACTAACAGCTAAAATGCAGTGAAGGAGGCACTGTTTATATCAGATGGAGTTCTTTTATAGGTAAAGGAAGCTGACAAGAAGAAAACTTTAAAATGGGTAAAAACTCACAAAGCTACCAACCCTGGCGGTATGTGATATTATAGTCATCAAAATGTGTACCACCCAGCACACTACACTACACACAGGTGCAGTCCAAAATTTTTAGCTTGTCCCTGTCCTTGGCCAAAATTCCATTGTCTTTTAAGAGGATCACATTTGTGTATGAGGTGAAGATTTCTTTCCTCAATGACTGCCATGCCAATGTTTTAACATATTTTGTGATGAAGTTTTTGAAAAGACTGGTCATGTCATTAATAAACCACAGTTTATTATAGCCACTCTGGACCCATTTCAGTTTGCTTACTGTTACATACAAAATAGATTTATGGATGATGTTCTGGAACATCTTGAAAAGAAAAATACCTATGTGAAGACCCTATTCATTAACAACAGCTATTCTTTTATCACCTTTGTTCCATCTAAATTGATTTTGAATCAATTGATTAATCTATTATTAATCTAAACCATACATATGCATCATTCATATATGTTAACCTTTCATTTTGTCTCGTTTTTTTCCTTGCCCTTTTGTATTGTATTGTTGCACTGCTGTTTTTAATAGTGTTCTACTGCCCCCTTGGACTTTCCGTCTTTATGTATGTTACCTGGCTTCCAAGAATACATAGAACTGTAAAGTAATCTTTATTCTTGGAGAAGAGCCCACAAACTAGCATTTTCTTGATATGGATTTTCTCTCTAGCTAGCCAACCACAAAGGCAGTGGCTGTTGCATTTCCTGTCCTGTTTTTGTCTGTTTGGCAAATTTGTATAAGGTGGTAGCTGTTGTGTTTCTGCCCAGCTTAGTGACCCAAAAATGCTGGCAACAACATCTACCTAGATGACTATCTTGTTTCTATCAAGCAGAACCCCACATTATAAAAACTGGCTGAAGCAGTCTTGCTTCTGTCCAGCCTGCAGTGAAAAGGTAGTGGATGTCTTTTTTCTCTCTATTATAAAAAAAATTTTGGAAGGTTGGAAGGAGACGAGATGTGATTTTCTCAGAGAGACACTTTCACGTCCTGCGAGACGAGACTTGTGCCAAGAGATTTAACCATGCCTAGGGCCGGAAATAAAACAAAGAGTAGATGAACAAGTAGAACGTTGTAAATAATTCAAAAACTTTGGCGTGGTACACACGCAGAGCAGGTTAGAGATAATGGAAGTACAAAAATTCGAAAGTCTCAATAAAAGGATAGTAAAGATCGTATTAGTGCAAACAAATGTAAATTATTACTCAGTGAAATAACGGAACAGCGAAAAGAGATTGAATATATTGTTATGATTTAAACTTTAAATCAGAGACTTGTAGATCATATAATTTGTGTTGCCATCGGGGAAAAAAAAAAGTAATGTTTCTTCCCAATGAAGAGGCGTATCCAAGAGAATTAAAAGATTTGTTGTTTGGTGAAAGTGAAATCCCGCGAGAGAAATAATTTGTCATTTGTGTGAATGCTGTTTTCAGACACATTTCTTGTAGAGAGAAAGAAATAATATTCACTCACGGGCAGATATATGTTGCATTGTCACAATGTAATTCCAAATACAGAATCAAAATTCAATGCGATTTTGATGAAAAGGTACAAACAAAAAGAGATTGCATATATGGACATAGGTGATATGACAGAAGTGCGCCATGCAGATCACACAGCACAGCAGCAGTAGCACACTAGCAGCTGATCGAGCAAAGAGGAGGTAAAAAAAAAACTTTATTTGTTTCCCATTGTATCACCGTTTACGACGGGGTTTTGGAGGAGCAACCTCGTCTCCTTGGGGTGCGTTCATCCCCCCTCTTCACAACGTGAGTGGCAGAGACGAGAAGTGGCTGGCGTGTAGCGCAGGCTGTGGGGGTTGGTGAGTGTAGTGAGCAGGGGGCAAAGCCCCCTAGTCTTTAATAAAGCATAACTTGCAAAAGGGAGTGGGTCTTTGGTTTCTATGCTTCTTGGAAACCTGTAATCTAGTTGTTTTAATAAAATAATTATTGATATGAATTTCATAATTATGAGTAAAAATGTATTCATTCCTGTGTACTTTTCTGTCTAGTGACTAGGCACTTAACCTCTGACATTAAAAAGGAAAAAAAATGGGGTGGCAGGAAAAATAAAGATTAATTATTTTTGTTTCCCATTTTCCTAAAACTTGAATTTTATTCTCATAATAAAAGTACCTGCAATTTTGCTTAGCAGACTGGTTGCCTAATACTGTTTATTAAGTTTGATTCTTCTGGCTATACAGTCTCAGCAGTATTTAAAAACTCCCTCTAGGTCAAAAGGAAAACTTATCAAAAATCTAAGACAGGAATTACAAAGAATAAAGATTAAAAATATTAATAATATTTTTATATAATTAATAAATATTTATATCAGTAACATTTCAGCTAAAGCCATATTATATTTAAAAAGTGTTCTGAATGATTCACATAAATGGTTCCTTGATATACTGTACAGTATATGCACTATTAAAAGCCACATAAGCAAGTGAGTTTCCTAACTTTATTTCTTTTTATATGTTTTCATTTTCTAAAATCTGCATAGTAATTAAAGAATAATGTTTTTGCTCCTGTAAAAGTTCTAAAAGTTAAAATAAGCATACAATCCCACATTTCTATTTAGTGTACACTGGAGCATAACAAGTAATAAAAGAATTCCATACAAGAAAACAGTGCTTTACATTTAAAACTGTAGTTTACCGTTTCTCTCTGAGTGTTTTAATGTAAAATTCACATTTTGTGACTCCTTGTAGTGTAATTGAGGAAGGCCACTTGTCAATTAGTGTAATTGTTTCAGACAGCAGCAACTGCTCCTAGACTATAAGAGGGTTACTTTAATTGTGCAATAATGAACACTTGGTCTCAAATATGCACAGTGTGCTGTACCTAAAAAAACTCAGGTACCTCAGCAATTGAGATTCAGAAATATAGGTCATAGATACTATTTTTGTATGCTTTTTTGTTACTTAATGTGAGCTTCCAAAATAACAGTGGTGCAAGTAACCAACTTTAAAGATAATTCTTTGAATGGTACCAAGCCAATGTATTCAAGCTGCATATTGTGTTTAATTGAAAAATCTGTCATCAATAAACAGATAGGCTATCAAAAAAAAAAAGTTTTATCCAGTGAACCACACTGAGATTTCAAATCAATTGTCTCAGAGGCAATGATCCCAGCCAAGACATAAACCATAAAAATAAATCCAAATTATAGACAAAAAGTAGCTATTTGAATCCATGAACAAAACATGCAATGGTAAAAAAGTGAAAATGAATGCACAATTGCAATTTTCATCCCAAATTTCAATAAAAAAATTTTTTTCACCAAGGAGAGTGGCAGCAAATGTGAGACAGCGTTCCCTCAATATACTAACAGGAAGGGACCGCTGATACACGCTTGCTGCTACTTCTCTCTGTGAATAAAGCTTAATTATTGAAACACAACAATGAAATAGAAAGATAAAAGCAGACAATGAAAAATAATAGTTTTACAATAGTCTGTGAACGATGGCACAGATTTAGACTTTCTTCTCAGTCTTAAAGGTAATCTGCCCCTCTTTCAAATTTCATTAGGCGTATATCAGAAATTTTTCCCCAAAAAATGACCTACTTCCTCATGTCAGTCCATCCCTGGACATCCCCAACAAGAATGGTGTAATGCTTCTTTAAAAATTAAGTTTCTTTTCATGTCTAAGAACCTATGACATGCAATTAAATGAACATTTATTTGCTCAAATAATGTTTACTTATGTCTAATTTTATATCTCATACATGCATTATATGCTTCACTTTTTCCTCTTCATCTTTTCCCACTTCTATGAAAGGCCGAAGTGCTTGATCAACCTTTTCCAAACAGCTCAGTTCTGCACCTCCTTCTTAGTCAAGCCCTTTTCCTTCAGATCTTCTTTTACTTTATCCGTCCACCTCCGCTTTGGCCTCACTTGCTTTCTCTTCTCTTGTACTTCCATTCCCATCACTCTTTTGCCCACATACTCATTGTCTCTCCTCATCACATGTCCATACAACTTCAACCTACTTTCCTGTTCTTTCTTTGATATCTCTCCTACTCTTGTGACCTCTGATGGTCTCATTTCTAATTCTGTCCTTTTTTATAACTCCATATATCCATCTCAACATTTTCATTTCTGCCACATCTCACTTCTTTTCCTGCACTCCCTTTACCGTCCATGTCTTAAAGCAGGGGTCGGCAACCTATGGCACGCGTGCCACACTTGGCACGCCAAGCAATTTCAAATGGCACACAGACTCTTCACGTTTCCTGTATAAAGTTGATTATAAATCGATTAGCGGGGTTTCCTCGCTCATTTCGGCACTTGGGCGTAGCGGGGTACCAGCCACAGACTTATCCAGACTTGTTGTAACAGCAGCCTAAGTAGGTCAGGGGAACAGTCTATATGCGAAATCTCAGAAACTAACGACAGTAACGTCAACTAGCGAGATCAAAATTCTATTACATAAAAAATTGTGGCGCATTTGCTTTAAAACCTGTTGTGTGTATATCTGGATTTCGTTGTATACAAGCACAGATATCATTTTTCAGGTGATATTTTAACGATACCCACTATAGAACAACGTTGGTTTTTGCATTTTATAAATGTTTTCTAATATGAACATTGGTTACGACTTTCCGGTCATGTGCTGCAAATATGCAGATCTAGATCTACAAAGGCCGGATGCCGGTAGTTGAATAATATATATGGTTCATATTGATTAATCTAAATATATCCATTGTATAAAAAAACTGAGATGGTCATATTTTTATTAGTTCCTAGATCTACTTAGAAAAAACGTCAATATAATTAAGGTCCACGCTTCTAAACAAGCTGTGTACAGCGATCGGCATTGTAGTGTCATTATGACTAGTTATACCTGACAGTTTACTGACGGTTTTCCTCTCATATGCATGTATGTAGATCTATAATTCTGCGTTTACACGGACAAATTTATGTGTGTATTTATGTATTTAATATCTGAAAATCTGAATGACTCGGTAATTCAAATAAATATGCATGTGAACCGGATGTGTTTGCTGAGTGTGCTCTTAAACAATTCATAAAAAAATTTTATATCTTAGTAAAGTTTTTTTTGCTTATAAGTAGTGGTTTATATGTAAATATTGGCATTGATATTTGCTGATTTATTTATATTTCCAGAAGATCATTTTTGTTAAATATGGCTGCAAAGAAAAGGAAACTTGATCATCGACCATTTCAAGAAAATTGGACAAAAGAATATGGATTTGTTGGACAAAAAGATCGTGCTGTGTGTGCTTTCTGTTGTGAAAGTGTTGTGTGTCGCACATCTAGTGTACAAAGACACTTTCAAACAAAACACCAGTCTAAGTTTAAAACCTCAGAAGAGAAAAGTGAAGCTATCAAAAAAGCTATTTCTGGTTTCGAAAAACAAACTAGTATTTTGAGCAAAGCAGTTGGAATGAAGATTAAAGCTACTGAATGTAGTTATAAAATAGCTGAATGTATTGCTTTGAAAGGGAAACCGTTTACAGACGGAGAATACATCAAAGAAACTTTTTTAAGCAGTGCTGAAATTTTATTCGGTGATTTACCAAATAAGGAGATTATATTCACTCGTATTAGAGAAATACCAATTTCTGCAAGATCAGTTGAGAGGCGCATAACTGATTTAGCTGAAAATGTAACAACTAAACAAATATCTGGATTAAAACAATCTCAAGTATTTAGTGTTGCGCTTGACGAAAGCACTGATTTAAACGATTTGTCTCGCTTAGCCTTGGTTGCAAGATATCCTGAAAATAATCACATTTATGAAGAGTTGTGTTGCTTATTACCACTTCATGACACAACCAAAGCAGAAGACATTTTGACTGCATTTATTAGTTATTTTGCTAAACATGACATAGACTTAAACAAGTTATTCTGTGTGACAACCGATGGTGCTGCTGCAATGGTTGGCAAGAAGAAAGGATTTGTAAAACTTCTTGAAAATCATGTTGGCTGCAAACTTTTGAATTTTCATTGTATTATACACCAGGAGAGCCTATGTGCAAAGACCTCATCTCTGAATTTGGTCTCTGTGATGACAACTGTTGTTGAAATAGTCAACTTTATAATTTCTCATTCTTCACTGGTTCACAGGCAGTTCAAGTTTCTTTTACAAGAAATTGAGTGTGAATATGGAGATCTTCTGCTACACAGCAATGTTCGCTGGCTTAGTCGAGGCAAAGTTTTAAATAGATTTGTCAGTTGTCTTGGACCTATTAATGTGTTTCTTAATGAAAAAAAGAAACATTTTCCTGAACTGAATGATGAAAACTGGGTGTTAAAGTTGATGTTTCTGACTGACATAAGCACACATTTAAATGAACTTAATCTGAAATTACAAGGACAGGGACAAACAGTACTTGATCTTTTCAGCTATTGGAAAGCATTTACAATGAAACTAGACATTTTTACCCGTGATATCAACATCAAAGCATTCAAGTACTTCCCGAATGTGAAGAATCTCTCAAATCAATTTGAAGTAAATGTAGATGAGCTTCAAGAGTACATTGAAGCACTCAAAGCAGAATTTGATAAACGAAGTAAAGACTTCCACATTCATGGATCCTTATTTTCGTATCTCATTAAGCCTGATATAATTGATTTGGAAACTACCCAGTTGGAACTATTTAGTTGGATGGATATTGATGACTTTGAAATGCAACAGATTGACTTCAGATCTTCAGAATTATGGACATCAAAATTTGTTGAACTACGGAAGTCTCTGGAAAATGAAAATCTAGAAAAGTCTGCAGCTATTCTCAGCTGTTGGACATCCCTTCCGAATTATTACATCTGTTTGAAGAAAATTGCTTTTGCTCTTCTTTCAGCTTTTGGATCAACCTATTCCTGTGAGCAAATTTTCTCTCACATGAAAGCAGTGCTAAATCCACAGCGTAGTCGCCTAACGCCTGAACATTCAGAAAATTGTGTCAAACTCAAAGTGACAAAGTATGTTGTCGATATTGAGCAACTGGCCAAGACCATGCAAGGGCAAGGCTCCCATTAATAATAAAAAAGTTTTTTTAAAAATCTTTCAAGAAACTCTATTTCTTTTAATGTTGTTTACAACTTTACATATTATTGAATATCACTATATATTAATTAATTAAAATATAAAAATAAAATATATGGTAAAATAAGAATATTGACCTCGACTTGTATAAAATGATATGTGATGTTGGCACTCTGAATAATTTGAAACCTTAAGTTGGCACACAGTTAGCAAAAGGTTGCCGACCCCTGTCTTAAAGCATAATTTAGATTAAATAATCTATTAAAAATTTCAGAGCATAATACTTGAGAAATAAAACAATTCAAACCTTTGAGCACATCTTGACAGAAAAAAACATATTAGTTCAAAAGTTCAGATCTTCAAGCGGATCTTGATTTAAAAAAAAAAAGGGGTTATAGCTTAATTTTCCAAATTTTCCAAGCTATTGGCCAAAGCTTCACAAGCCAATCTTAATATTTTTGCAACAATCCTTTTGCTAGTTGGCCAATGTGGTCTATTTTCCTGAGAACACTGCTGAGAGCACAACTTGGCAACTCAACTATTTTCCTGATAGCTCAACTGGAAAAGTGGGGAGTTATGGGTGTCAAGTATATGTCTGGAATATTATACTGATTTTATTTTTGTACTGTGATTTATAAGCTCAATAAAACTATAATGAAAAATACACAAAAATTATTTCCACATTGCAAAATAAAACAGAAAAAAGGACAACATGGAGGCTCTGGAGTGAAAAACTGTAGTATGAAATAACTTTCTTTTTTGCAGATACATGCTGACATAGCCATTTTCTAACTGCTACTATTATAGAGTACTATTTCCACTCAATTGTGAATATTGCAAAGGATAAATAAACAAATGTTTTTTTCTGCCAAACAGATTTGGTACTCATACTTCTGCATAATGTATTTCATTCCATTTTAATTACCTTTTCTTGCTAAATCAAAACATCTGTTTTTTAAATTAATTAAACTGGTGCCTTCAGGGAAACAGCAACTGCAGATTTCAGGTTTGGCCGTATGTTTATTATTGCATGAGAAGCTGAAAACGTAATGATAATGATGAACAAAATTCAACATTTTTAAATGTAGGTGTTGCTTTATTTTTATAGACTTTTTATTTAGCAGTGTCTATTTATTTAATAAAACTTAGTCTTGTGCTTCCCCTAAAATCAAAATGCCTTAATCATTATTTTTGTCCATTTTTCAATTTATACCACATAAAGATGAATACATTTGATTTAATAATCAATTATCTTTTAAGCTATGTTTTCTTTGAGCTTGCTTTTTCAGTTTTTGGCTCTTATAATTTTGGAAAGCAACAGGTGCAAAGCTGGAACAAGAAATAGGTCCACCACAGAGTACTGTCACACACATTAATTGATATTAGGCTAATTTAACATCACCAATCTGAATATCTTTGAACTTCTAAAAGAAAATAGTGCCTCTAGAGAACTTGAGGACATAAAGAATGCATGTAGATTTCACAAACAAGGGTACTTAGAAAAGACTCCCAACTGTGAGGCAGTGCCATCATAATACTGTGATGTCTTTGTTAGTAGATCTGCGCCGACACTAGTGTGGTGTCTGATTGACAGAGAAGATGGATTATGCTTCCTTAGTAAATTATCCCAGCTTAAAGATTCAGCATACATAAGTGCCTGTTATATAAGATTTTAATTCTGAAATGAAATGACCAATATATCCTTGGAGACTGATGCTATGAAAGATTTAGTTTACAAATGCAGGAAAAGAAAAGGCCAGACAGAATAGGACATTTGTTAGATGTACTGAGCATACTGCTGTTACCAAGGTAATACCAATAGTCCGTCCATCCATTATCCAACCTGCTATATCCTAACCACAGGGGACTGCTGGAGCCAATCCCAGCCAACACAGGAAACAAACCCCAGGCAGGGCTCACACACCAAGCACAATTTAGAATTGGTCGGAAACCAGAGTACACGGAGGAAACCCATGCAGACATGGGGAGAACATGCAAACTCCATGCAGGGAGGACCCAGGAAGCGAACCAGGGTCTCCTAACTGCGAGGCAGCACTGCTACCCACTGTGCCACCGTGCCGCCCACCAATAGTCCATGTGTAATGAAAATATCAAAAAAAGAGGAATGATGAAGAACAAAGGATGCACTGAAAAATGTATCTACTCTGAAAAATCTAACCAAAAATATTGAGAATATGTGAGTGAAACATGGTTACTAGCGTTCTTTTATAGTTATTGTTGAAGAAGAAATTACTTCTCCTTGATTCTTTTTTCCTTTCTGGTTTGATGCCAAGAGTTAATTGATTCGGTAGCAAACATTAGTTACCTAGATGTAAGACAACGCTATAGTATATTAAAAAACTAATGTAAAAGGTAAATAGAAAGCAATGGCAGTTACCTCACCCACTTTTTCCTTCATTTAAGATACCTGCAAAGTCTTCCATATGTCTGAAAGAATTCCTGCACATTGGATCTTGTCTTATATATAAACGTCTACGCGTGGAAGTGTGTGTGTCTGTCCATCCCGGAAGTGAGAGGTGGAGTCGGGGTAAGAGCTCCACCTCCGAGGATACACAAGCGAGGCCAGCACATCTGCAAAACGAAACCTCCAAAGAAAGAGTCATTTGCTTAGTGGCTAATACAGAAGCGAGACAAGCATATCGGAAAAATGGTATCCCTTTTACTTTTCTTCCCACCGCTAATACACAAGTGTATTAAGGCATTAAGGGTCTTTGTGTTCATTGTGGCAAAATGGTCAAAACTGTTAATTGGATGTAGAGATGTAGTAAATGGCTTCAGTTACCGATAAGAGCAAGGATAAAATCAAAAACAAGTGTCATACATATTATATTTTGTAAGCTAAATATGTATAAATAGGAATTAGTTGATCAGGTTACAGAACATAAAATAATATTAAATGAACATAAATGTCCTCATGAAAATATACCATTTATCCCAACTTAGCTCACTTAAGTCTTTGCATAAACATCAAGATTTGAAAGTTCCCAAAATGCTACATTGTACACAAACTACAGTGGTTAGTTACATATTATCTATACTAATTAAAGGCAAAGCCCTCACTCACTCACTCACTCACTCACTCATTCACTCATTCACTCACACATCACTAATTCTCCAACTTCCCGTGCAGGTAGAAGGCTGAAATTTGGCTGGCTCATTCCTTACACCTTACTTACAAAAGTTAAGCAGGTTTCATTTCGAAATTCTATGCGTAACGGTCATAACGGTCAACAATGTCCGCCATGTTGAACTTTCTTATTCATGGCCCCAACTTCACGAAATTTGGTAGGCGGCTTCCCTGCGCTAACCGAAACCAATGTACATACTTATTTCGGTGGTATGACACCACTGTCAGCCGCCATATTGAACTTTCCAACGTCACTAATTCTCCAACTTCCCGTGTAGGTAGAAGGCTGAAATTTGGCAGGCTCATTCCTTACAGCTTACTTACAAAAGTTAAACAGGTTTCATTTCGAAATTCTACACGTAACGGTCATAACGGTCGACAACGTCCGCCATGTTGAATTTTCTTATTTATGGCCCCATCTTCACGAAATTTGGTAGGCGGATTCCCTGCGCTAACCGAAACCGATGTATGTACTTATTTCGATGGTATGACGCCACCGTCGGCCGCCATATTGAACTTTCCAATGTCACTAATTTTCACAATGTCCGCCATGTTGAACTTTCTTATTTATGGCCCCATCTTCACGAAATTTGGTAGGTGGCTTCCCTGCGCTAACCAAAACCAATGTACGTACTTATTTCAGTGGTATGATGCCACTGTCGGCCGCCATATTGAAGTTTCCAACGTCACTAATTCTCCAACTTCCCGTGTAGGTAGAAGGCTGAAATTTGGCAGGCTCATTCCTTACAGCTTACTTACAAAAGTTAAGCAGGTTTCATTTCAAAATTCTACGCGTAACGGTCAACAACGTCCGCCATGTTGAACTTTCTTATTCATAGGTAGAAGGCTGAAATTTGGTACTTATTTCGGTGATATGATGCCACTGTCGGCTGCCATATTGAACTTTTCAACGGTCTTTGTTACTTATGGGCCCATCTTCAAGAAATTTGGTACGCGGGTTCCCAACGCTAACTGAATCCTACTTATGTACATATATACGTCCATAGCCTGCAGCTCGGTCACCGTGTGAGGCGGCGTTGGGTCCCCCATCCCAACGCCTCCCACGTTGTTGGCTGCCTGCCTATATAAGGCCGTCTGTCGCTCCAGTCTCTACATTCCCTTCCTTGCTTCACCACGGTATTCACGTCTCCCTGCTGATAACTACAGCCTTTTTATTTAATCCACAGCTTCTCCGCTGTTTTATTGTTCATTTATTACGATTATAGTTATTGTATAGGTATTTTAGACTTATTTTACATTGTTCAGGTACCCATTTCCTTTATCATTCCAACCGTACCCCCATTAACATGTCTATCGAGGTAATCACCATCGATCAAAGAACTGTCACTTACCAAGTGGTTTCCATGCCCGGAGATGGCACCTGCCTTTCCATTCTCTTTGTTACATATTGCACAGCCATATCAGGCTCACTTTTGATATCCGGAGGAACATTGTGTCTTATGTATTGAATGACTGGGACAGGTTCAAGGTGTGGACTGATGACGGTACAGGAGATAATTATACTACACAGGAGCACTAGAAGAGTGAAATGCTTAAGTGTACCGAAATGGCCAAATATTTTACACCTTTGGACAACCGCCAATGCCTCTTAAACATCTTAGCTTCACAGGTGACGATTTCAGTAGTGGACACTTTGATGTTTAGAAATGTTTAAACTCTCAAAAGCTGGATGTGAAGTTATCAATGAAACTGGTTGTATACTTACAACGCTTGACAGATGCCGAATGTCTCTTCAACACAAGTCCTACAAATACTGTCGTAACTGAAACAAACCATGAAACTCAAACCGATTATGACAGCAGCAATCCAAGCTGTGAGATTTGAAACAAGATTACTGTTCACATGGCCAACTGTACGTTGCATGCTCAAGAGTAAGCTCAGCGCACAGCTACAGCTTGGTCATATTGCAACTGGAGGGCCGAACTGACAACGTGGCATACAAAGAGATCTTTAACAAATAATTATTGGTATATTTTCCCTCAGTTTAAAAAGGTTTAATTTTCTTCTTAATAAAAATTTTAAGGCAGTACTTCACCGCTGCGAAGCGCGGGTATTTTGCTAGTATTACATATATGTATGTTGATTATTCCCTGAAAAAAATTCTTCTACCATTTGTGTGAAATGTATGCTTAACATCTTCCTTCAGTGTTGTTCTCATCTTGAAAAACTCCTTTTAAAGTAATTGTGTGATTATTATATTTTGAAATAGTAATATTTCTATTCCCAGTGATCCTGTTCAGGATAAAGTATGTTTGGAAAATGAACAGATGGATGAATTATTTCTATTCTAGAAGTTATTTTCATTTTGTATAATTTTATCGTTATTTTCATTGTCTCTTCTTCACCATTTTCTTGTGGGTTTTTCTTCTGGGTGCCACCATTCTCTATACAGTAGACCCCCGCAAAGTCGCAGTTCAGAGTTCACGGCTTGAGTCATTTGCGGATTTTTCCTTAGAACCTAACTAATGATTGTTAGCTGAAACCGCAAATATCCTCCTTTTTATGGCTTTTTCCGTGGCAATAATGTACTGTAGAGAGAACACAAAGCAACCGTAGAGGAAAATACAGCTTGGGATGGTGAAAGTAGCCAATCCAAGAGTGTTATTCATTTCTCCTTGCAGCTGATTGGCTGCTGCCCTGTGATGCATCTCCAGCAGATGTAGCCCAGCATTCCCACATCATAACAGTTTACCGCGTGTAGCTGTCTCGAGTGTTACGCTGAGTGTTCTTGTGTTTTGCGTTTTGTTCTTCTTAAAGCCCTAAGATGCCGCCCAAATGCCCTGCACCTTCTAAGGCTTCTGGCAATGAACCTAAGAGCCAGGAGAAGTTTAAGACACTCCAGGAGAAGGTTGAACTACAGTGGAACCTCGTTAATGAAAGTCACGGAACACGTACAAATCGGTTTACGACCAAAAAGTTCGGCAAACTTTTGCATCTGTTCATGACCACTGACTCGGTATATGAACAAGCCAGTTTCCCTTTCATTTTGTGCACGCCGATGATTTCCATACGTGTTCAGTCTCTCCCTATGCATTTCCTGTGCAGCGAGAGAGAGAGACACACACACACACACGAGAGAGAGAAAGAGACGGCTGTACGTATAAGGCTTGTTTTTAAAGAGACAGATCCGAGCATTGTATTAACCTTGTATTTAATGAAGACTTTTTTCTATTGGATTTTAACCTCCACTTCTGTTTACAGCGATCAGTTTGTAGCGTGCATAGTTGCAATGTTACTTTTCTTGGTGGTTTATTAAATTAAGGATTTTTCAAATATTAATTTTTTCCCTGAGCTTAAAACTCATTTAAAAAAAAGTGTTTTAAGCGAGCGGTTCATAGCGCTACAATGCAAACTCTTGCAGTGTTAGTTTTCTCTGTTGTTCAAGGTTTTCTCAGTGTTATTTAATGCTTTTACATTTAGTTTACTATTATGCTGTGCATTCTATGGTATGATTAACTATATTTGTGCTTAGAAATCTTTAAAAACAATATATTTACATACAGTTTGTACAGTCTGGAATGGATTAATTGTATTTACATACAATCCTATGGGGGAAATTACTTCGGTTCACCACCAAATGGGTTTATGACCAGAGTTTTGGAACGAATTATGGTCGTGAACCAAGGTTCCACTGTATTGTATTTGCTCTGGGAACTAAAAAGTTATGCCGCAGTAGCCACACGAGGAGCTGTAAATTCTCTGTTTTGCTGTGCAGTCATTATCTTCATTACATACCTTCATCATACTGCACAGCTAATTCATCATCATCATCATCTTCAATCAATATCATTCATTATTGGTGAGTACCTGTACATTTTACTGTATTTTTATTAAATTAAATTAAATTATTACGTATTTACCCTATTTATCTATACTAATAAAAGGCAAAGCCCTCACTGACTGACTGACTGACTGACTGACTGACACACTCACTCACTCACTCACTCACTCACTCACTCACTCACTCACTCATCACTAATTCTCCAACTTCCCGTGTAGGTGGAAGGCTGAAATTTGGCAGGCTCATTCCTTACAGCTTACTTACAAAAGTTAGGCAGGTTTAATTTCAAAATTCTACACGTAACGGTCATAACTGGAACCTAGTTTCATCCATATATACGGCCATAGCCAGCAGCTCGGTCGCCGTGTGAGGCAGAGTAGTGTCTCGCATCATCATGCCTCCCACATAATTGAGTGCCTGCCCATATAAGGTAAATATTCGCGGGTGAAGGACTGTGCTTAGCATATTCATAAGTGCAGCTACTGCGGAAACCCTCTGACGCTGAACAAGCCTTTGTACACATATCAATAGGCGTCCCTCATCGTCATGCCTCCCACATAATTGAGTGCCTGCCCATATAAGGCCGTCCATCAGCATTACACAATTGAGAAGGCAGCAAAAGAATATGAAGCGAATGACGCATACAAGCATATTCGTAAGTGCAACTACTGCAGAAACAAAGCACGGTGTAAACCTTAAGTTTAAATTAAGTTCATAGACACGGTGCTGCTGGCGTTTGTCATGCCTAAGACGAATACGATATTCGCGAGGTACCAAGTTTAATGAGAAGATGCAGGGTATAAACGAGACTTTTGATCAATTTGTAACAGAGTTGAAATTGCTGGTGAAGGACTGTGCTTATGCAAACGAATAGGAAAGCAAGGTGTAAAGCTTAAGTTTAAATTAAGTTCATAGACATGCTGCTGTTGGCGTTTGTCATGCCTAAGACGAATACGATATTCGTGAGATACAAGTTTACTGAGAGGACGCAGGGTATAAACGAGACTTTTGATCACTTTGTAATGGGGTTAAAATTGCTGGTGAAGGACTGTGCTTATGCAAACGAAGATGAGATGGTCAGGGATAGAATAGTGTTTGGCACAAATACGGCCATAGCCTGCAGCTTGGTCGCCGTGTGAGGCGAAGTTGCGTCCCTCATCGTCACTCCTCCCACGTAATTGAGTGCCTGCCCATATAAGGCCATCCGTCAGCATTACACAATTGAGAAGGCAGCAAAAGAATATGAAGCGAGTGACGCATACAAGCATATTCATAAGTGCAGCTGCTGCGGAAACAAAGCACGGTGTAAACCTTAAGTTTAAATTAAGTTCATAGACACGCTGCCGCTGGCGTTTGTCATGCCGAGAGACTGTGTTTGTGGAGGGATGGACAGTTAAGGCGGGTGGGGGAGTCACGTCATCATCTCCCCTCCCATTCACATCATTTCATTCACTTCATTTCGCTCCGAGCTGAGCTCCGCAGCTGACGCGATCTTGCCGTTCTTTTTCTTTAGTGTTTAGTCCTCTCTCCTTTACTTATTTATATAAAGGAGAGTTGAGATCCAAGAGACTGTGTTTTTGTGTTTGTGGAGGGATTGAGAGTTAAGGCCAGTGGGGGAGTCACGTCATCATCTCCCTTTCCATTCACCTCATTTCACTCACTTCATTTCGCTCCAAGCTGAGCTCTGCTGAGCTCCGCAGCTAACACAGTCTTGCGGAAACAACTTTGTGACACTGCCGCCAAATACTCACAGAAAAATCCACAAGTTAATAGACACGCTGTCACTAGAGTTACTCCACACTCTGAATCCTCCAGGCACTCCTGTGCATAATCTAATTTTGAAGGTTGGGACACCAATAATGTTACTGAAAAACTTACTGCCACCGAAACTTTGTAACAGCACAAGACTTCAGGTCACATGTCTGCAAAAGAACCTAATTGAGGCAACTATTTTTTACTGGCAGTTGCTCAGGGGAGAGAGTTTTTATTCCTCGCATCCCCGTTATACCCTCTGATCTCCCATTTCAATTCAAATGCCTCCAATTTCCAGTAAGGCTCTGCTTCGCGATGACAATTAATAAGTCTCAGGGACAGACCCTACAAAAGGTTGCCATTGATTTGAGGCAAGATTGCTTTTCACATGGCCAACTATATGTTGCATGTTCAAGAGTAAGCTCACACAGCTTGGTCATATTACAACCGGAGTGCTGAACTGACAACGTGGTATACAAAGAGATCCTTAACAAATAATTATTGGTATATTTTCCCTCAGTTTAAAAAGGTTTACTTTTCTTCTTAATAAAATTAATTAATAAAAATTAAAAAGCAGTACTTTGCCGCTGCGAAGCGCGGGTATTTTGCTATACTAAATAAAACAACAGCGCATACCAAAGAAAACGCGCTTGCATGAATTATAGTATATATAGGGGTAACATCGGTATTTCACGTTCACGGACTTTATAATACGGAAATAAATAGTTTTTACCATGGTGGCTCTTTGCTAATATTGTCTCTCTTACTGAGTTACACACTGTAATTACGTTTCCTGTGAAAGTTAAGTAAATGATGTTGTCATGACCAACTTGTGAATTTGCTGTGTTCGCATTTGCTCTTGTTCGCCGAATTATTTACTGATAACTTGGCCAGTTTAGGAGAACATTTTTTTTAAGCATCCCATAATTTTTTGAGAGGCCAGCACGACATCCCTTGGAGCTGTAATAGTCGACATTAGATGGGACCGCCCCCGGGTATATAATGTTGATTGTTTGCATTACAGAGTGGTTACGAAGTTTGGAGATCTTGCGGCTACGTTCTTTCTTCTTTGATTTCACAGAGGAACAGTAGCATAGTGGTTGGCACTATAAAAAGCACGCGATCATTTTCACAGTTAGCATCACTAGTCTAATGGCTGACACACTGAAGATGTGAACACTAGGAGAAACTCAGGGTTAGCAGAGAAAACAGAACATACAGACTTTATGGAAGCCAAAGGTGCTGAGGCAGCTGGTGAACTACTATAGCATCAGTATTTATACCAGTTTTTTTCATTTTTCATCAAAGCAAATGCTATACAATGTAAAGCCATAAAGGCACATTAATACTGTGTATAGTAGTTGAACTCAATTTAAGAGGTTTAACAGATACATAAATAATGCAGGTTCTCAAATTTAATTTTTATGAAACATATGTAGTATAAATAATGACTTGATAATAATAATGATAATAATGATCTTAGAGTTCCACGTCAATATAAGAGAAGGAGACATGTGTCCTATCCATGTGTAATTAGCCATGTGGAGATAAAAAAAATAACCTTGAACGAGCCCGATGCCCCCCCAAACACAGTAGACCCTATGAAATAATAATAATGAAAGATTTATTATTATTTGCAGGATAGAACAAAAAGTGCAAAGCATCAGCACAGACAGTTTGGAGAGCCTTCAGTGTGACTTCAGAAAATTATTACACGCCACTTTGAATTTTCTGCCTTTCACTCTTTTAGGGCTGATTTTTTCTCCTTTTCTCATAGGGCTGAATATTTTTCCAAAACAACTCAGTTTTCTGAAAAATACACAAAGCAATAGTTTCTCATATATATCAACATAAAACGTCTGTTGCTGCGTGCATTGCCCTGTGCGCTACTGCGGCATTGCAGGGGCGGCAAGCTGCTGCTTGGCATTTTTCTGTGAAGCACACAAAGCAATAATTTCTCACATAAATCAACATAAAATGACCTACATATTTTTTCTGACTGTTGACTATGATATTGGCATTTCTGCATTGTTAAGAAGAAATATACATTTGTGCTTCTTTGACTGTGTTCTTTCTTCTTTGATCTCTTTGGACACACTATGGTGCATTTGTTGGCACTGCTGCTGCACAGCTCAGGTCACCTTTTTGATAACAATTACCGGTCTGGTATAGTTGGAAGACATTTCCCTAGTCCTCAGGGACACTTCAACAATGATTGCAGTATTGTAACCCAGTCAAATCTAGTTCAGTTAGTCTGTCCCCAACGACTTAAATGTATTCCTTTTGTGATTTCTCTGAACTCTGGGTGAAGCGAACACTGTGGAGTTCACTCATCACTAATCACCAATATTTTTCCACAATTTGGGAATCTGGGAGTTGCAGCTCTGCTTTCAAGGATGACTGACTTTATCTTTATTACAGTATGCTCATGAAATGTTGATAATAAACAATATTATTCCTTCATTTTTCTAACCATTTATCATGGTCAGGGTCACATTGGTAACAGGCTGAGGAGGCAGGCTAGACCTCCTTTTTCCAAACAAAAGTATCCAGTTTCATCTTAAGGATTCTCAGTCAGACCAAGTGACAATCACTCTAATGTGTTGTAGGTTACCTACAATTGCGTTGTGCACCTTTTGCAGGAGATAGACAAAGGAAATATCATAAGTTGTCAAAAACACTTTACCTGGCTTCTCTTTCTGTATTTAGGTGAGCCAGCTACATTCCAAATTACTCATAATAGCAAGGTGGCCTGGCAATGCTTTCAGTAAATCATTTAAGCTATATGCTTGTGTCCAGCATTGATTTCATTTTTAAAGTGCTCAAGCAATTTTACTGTAACACGGTACTAAATGCTAATTAAAGAATGGCAAAATAATTGTGTTTACCACTTACATTGATTCTTATATGTTTCTTTTTCAGCTCGCTGGATTTATCTATGCCTGTTATGTTGTGAAATTAATTACAGAGGAAGAAGACAGCTGTGAGTATAATTTATTATTTTATAGGAAAAAGAACAACAATAATATGAATGAAAATTGGTAATAAAATGACATGCCATTATTTTCTTGCTTTGCATATTAAACTGAGCAAAATTTTAAATGTGTAATTTTAGTGGCTGTATATGGTAGGTACACTCCATTTTACCAGATGCATCAAGTATTTTTATAAGTGAGATAGATCTCTAATTGCATTTTGTTTTAGGTCATTGTCTACCCTGGCCTATTCCATATTTCTCAGATATACAGTGGAATGTAGGCTTGTAATGAGGATTCCCATTCCAACTTTTCAGTTGTGTATGGTTCACAGAGGGAAAAAAAATCTTCACCTGAACTAACAAGTTTGAGCTAACACTTGTCTGCTACATAGCATACATTCAAGTCTATAGTTATTAATTACACTGAGTTCTAAGATTTTACAGTATACAGTGTTTGGAGAATGCTGGAATGCCATTTAGACCTTCATATCCATCTTCTGTTTTGATCATTGCTGAGCATGTTAAAAGCTGTAGTGGTGACAGTAGTTAGGGTTTGCAGGGTCCCTGCCCTGGCTTCAGTAATTAATTATTTGTCTTTTGTCCCCGTCTTTGTTGCTTATTTTTTCTTTATTGGTTATAGGTTTGACATTTTTTTCTTTGTTAATTACATTACATCGCTGTTCGTTTTATTGTAAAAGGGGGTGGGACGTTTAATTAGGCCACAGACCTCAGGTGCTGTGGTTATTATGGATGTGGTTACCTGAGGGCTATTTAACCTGCTGGGTTTGACAGCTTCAGCACTGCATGTCTTGTGAAATAATATTATGTTTTCAAAATTAGGTGAATTAGACAAAATACACTTTGCCACATTACAGCCAAGTTTGAAGCACAGTAAGCTGCCTCATTCACAAAGAGGTTTCTTCACATGGTAGTATTATAATTGGTCTCATTTCCTGGGTAGAGGCAATGCTGTAGGTGAATACCTACTGTAACAAAAGTGAAATATCACGTAGATTGAGGTATAATTCACTTGTATTGAGGTAAGTCTTATGAAAAGTATGTACTGTACAGTAATCTTGACACATGCATCTGGTCTGGAGAACTGTGACAATAATGACATTCTGAACAAGAAATTGATGAGTGTTATTTTTGTTATAATAACATTGATGGGTATGTATTCTGTGCAGTACAGCTTGGCTAATGTATAGTAATGTATGCTCTCTCTAGACTGTGAGTCTTAGCTACTTTAGTGATGCCAGTTTAGTGTAGGTGCACTTAGTTAGCATGTGATTTGCAGGTTCACTAAGGTGAGCTACCATTTGATTGTACTGTTAAATTCTGCAAATGTGTGAGATTGACTCACTTTAGCTAATTAAGTTTCAGTGTGTGTAAATGTGTAGGATTTTGTTAGGAATGGGGTTTCAGTTTCTGTTGTGACTAGTGGTCTCAAACATAACAAAAATGGGAATGAGGCCTCCTAAAAGCATAAAAGCAAAGCCATAACCAAGCCAGCCTGCCCAAAGAGACCCTAAATCCAGCTAGTCTCAAAACTGTAAATGGAAGTTGTTTCCAACTTAGCAGAAACTTTACATAAGGCAATGTGTAAAAATAATTAGAAATGCCCCAAAAATAAAATAAGTTTCAGAGGAGAAAGAGTGACAGTAAATCCTTAGCTAATTTACAAATGGGCAGAAAAAGAATCTTTATAAATGTAGAACAAAAATAGGCAAAATGGGTTGCCTAATAGCTACACCAACTACAAACAAGTCCAAATCCTGAAAGTCACAAAACTAGCAAAACCAACAAAAATAGTAATACAAGTATGCCTAACAAAAGTGCAATAATTTCCTGCTCTAAGCTTACTCTGTTAAATAACCAGAAGCAGTGATGTGACGGTGGCTCCACCCCCTGAGGCTCACCCACAAAACACTAGGTATGGAAGTGCAGCTAAAGGAACCATGGACAATTAATAAACAAAACAGAAAATATGTAAATTATGAAAAATAATTCCATAATGACAATAAAACATGAATAGGTGTCAGAATATTGTCTTTAACCTATAGTACATTGAAAAAGGTGTTTTTTTCTTTGTTGATTCTTTTCATTTTGATATTTGTGATTTTTTTTTCTTTTTCAATTCTTTAGTAATTTTTTTATTTCTATTATGATTACTGATACAATTTTTAGTTATAGTTTTAATTCTTTAATTGTTTTTAAAAAGTTTTTAACAGTATTGTGTTAGGCCAGGTGCCTTATTGTTTAGACCTTACTTTTTGGGGATATGAATAGCAGGTGTCCTTGACATATTTACAGTTTTCCTAGACTGAGGTTTTTCCTTGCTCCTATCTAACAATTGTATAAATTATTTATAGTAAAAGACATGATTTTTCAGAATATTTCTCTTTAGCTTCTCCAGCTCTATGCTTTTGTAAATGTGTACAACACACACCTGGCTGAACTCTACATTTCTCTTATACAAACTACACAGCTATGATTCTCTTGTTCTTCAACTTTTCAAGCAGTCTAACTGCATGGTCACAATGTAATTGCTTGTCTTTCTCTTTGTACTTGTGAGTAACACTTTGAACATTATCTTCAAAGAAGTGGATTTAAATTGATTGTACAAAAGGTAGTCTATTGTTTCACATTTGATTTCTTTTCAAATGTCACTGTTGTCATCTTTGTGATATCTTCTTGTTTCTCTCCTTTTTTTGAAATTTTTGGCATAGTTTTTCTACATCTTTTTCTACGTTTTCTCTCTATGTACATTCCTGAATTCTGCCAGGACACTACTTGATTTCTGCCTTTCTCACTTTTAAAAATTATATTGTCTCCTATACTTAAGCATCTTAATATTTCTGGCATGTTGTCATGACTGTGGTGGGCTGGCGCCCTGCCCGGGGTTTGTTTCTTGCCTTGCGCCCTGTGTTGGCTGGGATTGGCTCCAGCAGACCCCCGTGACCCTGTAGTTAGGATATAGCGGGTTGGATAATGGATGGATGGATGGATGGATGGATGTTATCATGAACTGTGTTTCTTCCTTTTTTCAGTTTCTGTCTCCATTAATCTAAATTTAATTTACAGTATGTACTATCAGTCCTAAGTGTAATCCTCCTATTTCCATTTGATACTGTACATTAAACATTATTATTAAGAAACAAAAAGCTAATGAGAAATAAGAATGAGAAAACCACCCCATATGATATACTGTTGAACTCGTTTTGATGTCTAGTTTAGCAAAATGTCAAGCTTTTTGAGTACCCCATGTTTTTGTTACTTTAAGTCAGAAAAATCCTCATATTTAGGCCAGTTTTGGACCTTTTATTATGCAGGAAATTACACCTTTTTGCTAAAGTGTAAACCAATATGTGTCTTTAGTGAAAATGTGTAGAAGGATTTGAAGTTTTGTATGCCACATCAGCTGACACCTGGGATTCACCCCCATAATGGGATACAAGGTTTGAAATTTACTCCTTTTCATAGAACTTTGAAAAAATGGGGATTGATAATATAGGCACATGGAGTGATTTTTTATACTAATTCCATGTTGCTGATGTTGATATGATATTTTTGAAATTTTATTATTACCAGTGGTCTTAATCTTTTAAGAGCCATTCCCAGAAATTTAAAGATGACAGATTTCAAACATAAGAATGTGGAGTATAATTTTGGAGTATTTCAAGATCAGTGATTATAAATATGATGTAATTTGTGATTCTTTACTAAGGGTCTAGTCCTCTATTACAGAATAAAAATGACAAATTGCTATTAAAATTGGGAATATTTAGACTTTATACATTTAAACTGAAGCACACATTTTAATATTACAATATTTGACATAGCTATTCTTGTATATTATGTACTTCTACCAAATGAAGTAAATCATTACATTTCTTGTGAACATCCCAAATTAGGATGGGTTATGCTAATTCAGACTGGATAGATAGATCTAGATAGATAGATAGAACTTTCTTTGTCCCCAGGGGGAAATTGGGTTTTTCTTGCCACTTTATTAGGCTTGATCATTTAAACATTTGTTGCAGCATAACATAATTAAACAATACAGCCCAATCAAATGAAAATATCAGTACAATAGTAAGCTCTGAAGACACTCCACGAAACTAAAACCCCACCCAAAGAGTAGAATTATAAAACTAAAGGGGCATGACTGAAGCTTTTTTATACAGGACAATGAAAATAATAGTTCAGCACTTGCCTGGCATGCTTACTTTACAATAATGATAAAGAAATCCTGCCAAGTTAAAGAAAATTCAGAACAGATCTTTGTGAAGAGAATTACGTTTTTTTAAGTTTAAGATAATATAGAACACTGCTTTTCCTCTGAGTTATAAAAGGTGGATTGGGATTCTTCCAGTAGAGTAAAATAAGTCTTCATGTAAACAGTGTAGTACATAATATTATAGCCAATTTTTATAGTGTTCTTTTATATCTTCTTGTATTATTTTAAATAATGCTGTTAAAGCATTAGAGTCGGTTTTAAGGATATCCAAGAGATGTACTGTACAAATATTTTTGCCACGCATTCCCTAAGCATGTTAACTAGTTATTCAGGTTCTTGATGATTTCATTCAGTTTGAATCTTCCTCTGGCTACTTTAAGTTTTAAGTTAAAAAGTAATAATTTAATTTTATTTTTTGATGTGTTAATTAATACATCCCTTTCCCTAAGATCATTAAAGTTTTTCCCCTTCTTCTTAATGGGGTTCATTCAGGGCCCCTGCTTATCTTAATTGGTTATTCTTTAGATTTTAGCTGATTTAAAGAGGGCCTTATGATGCTCTGGTATATAGGTAGCTGCACATTACAAATGATTTTTCCTTATTCCTGTTGTAGGCCATTCTGTCTTCATAAAATTGGGGGTGGAATGTGGCTGAGTATTGGGAATTGTCTTGATGGAACCAATAATATTCCATCTATTCATGTCAAGTTGTGTTTCCAGCTGTCCAACTTGGTGCCTGTTTAGCCACATTGGTGCCACATACTCCACGATGCCTTATACAAGCCCTAGATTGTCTTATTTAAGTTCTATATGTATGTTAGGATAGGGTCGAGAGCAATTCCTATATACTTGGGTGTTAAATTATATTTGGGTCATATATTGTTAAAATATATCAAGTTCTCAGCTCACCATTTTATTGTTCAAGTGGAAATATGAGAATTAAGTTTTTTTCAGATTTGGCGTTAGTCTCCACTTACGATAGTAAACTAAGAGGATTTCGAGATACTTACTGAGTGCCTCTTCCACTGTTGCAAAATTTTTGTACAGGAAAACACTTGCAAGATTATCTGCATATACAAACTTTCTGAATGTTTTACGATATGTGGCATATCTGCAGTTTATAGGTTAAACAGTAGAGGTGCAAGGATTAACTCTTGTGGGAGCCCATTTTTTATTTTTTGGTATAATCATGTCCTGACCCATGCTGACTTGAACTGTCACACACCATGCTATTAAATAGTTGAACTAGTTATTTTGCAAACAAAAATTCTGAGAAATTTGAAGAGCAGTCCTTTTCTGCAAACTGTCATAGGCAGTGGACAAGCCAATCAACAATGTCACTGTTTTAAGTTATTTCTGCTGTGAATTTTGTCAGGCTAAGCATTGGCCTAAATCCCGCTTTCTCTGTTGGGATGTTTTGATTTATTTAATTGCATACTCTATTCAGTCTCAGACTTTTGAGGAGTGTATATCAAGAGCACAGAAGGGAAATAGGCCTCTAACTGTCAGCCTTGTCTATGGCCTTTCCAACTTTGAGAATGGCAATGACTCTACAGTAGATTTTTTAAAATATTGAGGCAGCTTCCTGGTATTCCAGATGTTAGTGAGAAACTTTCAGTATTTTGCAGGAATTCTGTATACTTTTCAAAATACTGTACGGCAGTTGCTAGCATTCAGTGAACAACCCGCGCTATAACTCACTGTGAAGTTTCACGTGATTTTGTGTTTTTTCACATAAATTTGAATTGATTGTTGAAAAGTATGAAGGTGGCATGTATATCCGGGACATGGCTGCTGCATACCGTATGCCGAGAACGACGGCATCTACGTTTGTGAAAAACAAAGTTGTTATTAAAAAGTAAAGTGAGGTTAAATTTTCATTTATTTCATCTAATTGCTTTTGTGTTTATGTATTTTAGTATTAAGCAGTGTTTAAATTATTTTATACAACCCCATCAATGTATAATATGCCAATAACAATAGGATTTTTTTTCATGGGAATGGATTAATCATTTTCCCTTTATTTCTTATGGAAAAAATTCATTTGGTATACGTCCTGTTTGGTATAAGTCAAAGGGTCTGGAAGGGATTAAGGATATATACCGAGGTACCACTGTACTCAGTTATCAGAGCCATTTCCTTTCAGGGATGTCAGATCCCTCTTTATCACAACAGCGTGTCCCCTATCAATTGAGAAGGAGAAGATTCATGCTGATACCTGACTTGGGATCACTTTTAGTTTTGTTTGTGTCACTTAATAGCTAGCACCAAGTTTATTCAACATAGTCCATGATTTCCAACTAGAATTTTGATATTTTTGATGGTATCTATTCTGATTTTGCCTTTGAGCGGCATCAAGAGCACGTAGCAGATCATCTGCTAATTCAGGGTCATTAATGAATTCTTGGTAGAGTTGTTTGCTGTCCTCATTTCATCCAGGGATATATTCCTTCTAAGAGCCTAACTATTGAAAATAGGTTGGAGCCATCAATCTAACTTAGGGGTGGTTCAGTTGATCTTTTGTAATTTCATCTAGACCTGGGCTAGGTTATAATTATAGGGATATAGTTATCTGTTTCTGTAAGTATAGATTGATGTTGACTTCTCAGAAAATGTTCGAGGATTTGTCTAGAAACAGGGAGTGAGCAATGAGTATTCTTCTTCATTGAATGATACAAATGTCAGATGAGAGTTGTAATCTTTATTCTAAGGGGTGATTCCATGAATTACCCTTTTCCCGTTGCTTTAAACACAATGAACAGTTACTTTTCTTTTCTTTTTCATTATTATCTGGTGTGAAAGACGCTATATAGTGCCTGACCCGGCATAGACTGACGCAGAGGCATGTGTAAAAATCACACAGGCTTTTATTTTTCTTCACCCGTGGGCGCACGTCTTCCCCGTGACCCACAGGCAATACACAGTCCCAAAAGCACTTTGTCACAAACAACAACAACTCTTCACTTTGCTCCACCACTCCTCCCAGGCAACCTCTTCCTCCCGATTCTGGCCCTTTAGTGGTGGAGGCTGGCCCGTTTTATAGCTCACCCGGAAGTGTTCCAGGTGCTTGACCACCTGGTCCCAATTGCACCTCTGGGTGGGGCTGATGACTCGTCCAGCCAGGTTGTTGAGTCTCAGCAGCACCCCCTAGCGGCCATCCCAGCTCCCACCCAGGTTGTGGAGGACTCCATGTCCCATGGAGCCATGCGGGAGACTGGGAAACGAACATCGGCCAGGGTGGCCGCCACCAAGTGTCCCAGGGGAGCTATTGAGCTGCGCATGGTGGCTCCTCCGGAACATATGCAGCAGGGGCGTCCCGACCGGGCATGGGACCCGGCTGTCTATTACACTGGCTACTACTCACAATAGAGAAAGATGAGAGACAGTAAAGAGATTTACCTTAGCTGCATCAGTAATTTTTAAGACACCCCCTAAGATCAGAAATTGTGGGTTGCCTAAAATGGAATCTCAGATTTGGGTTGGTTTGGAACTCTGAGGCTTGTGACTGTGAGCATTAGGCAGACCACCTGCCCTATTATTTAAAAAAGTTGCTAGGCAATTGTTGCAAACTTTGGAGAGGATTTTTGTGTTTTAGTTCTTATCATGCCATTTTTCTTTTTCAGCACTCATGTTTCCATATGTTATTGTAGAGGGAAAATATTTTGCTAATATTATGAGAATAAAAACATTACTTTTGTTTGTAATATAGTACCACCAAGGCGATAGCTTGAAGTTTTTAATTTTGGATAAATATTTTTTGAAACCTCAGATTTTTGACATAGCCGAGTCAGAAAACTTGTATTTTCTGATCACCTTTTTTTTAAAAGGAGAATAACCCTATGCAAATTTAATTAGTAGAATGACTGTTCTGCCAATGTGGTCATTTTGCTCTTTCATTGTTTATGTTTTTTTCCCAAAGTACATCCATGCAGTAACAGCAATACATTATGAGATTAACTCTAATTGTATCTTACATCTTTTCAAGGTGAAATACATTGCCCCTCATTATAAATCATATTTCTATTTTTTTTTTTTTTTTTTGCAATAAAGCAGGAGATATTAACAAGAGATGAGCTGTACCTTAAAAATAATTGTGTTTATTGAGGATTACTGATCAGTGCCTAAAAATCACTGCACAGTAAATATAAATAAGTGTTGTACTCTATTGATTATGAAAATATTAACCTTTTTCTTAACAGAACTGCTACAGCTCCTTCTAGTGGAACAACTTATAATTTTTTTCTAACTACTTCAATACATACTACAATTACTTTACAAGTAGAACAGTAAAATAAGAAGCATGTATGTTATGTTTACACTTGAGGTAGCAGTTGGAAAACAACAATGAACCTATTTCCATCTGCTTCACTTACATGCATGCGTAAGGAATTGCATGGCACAAACAATATGAAATTATTTACCCTCCCTCTTTCTGTCTCCCTTTGTACACATTGAACTAATCTTTTAAACTGACATCATGTTTCTGTATTTACCCAGATAGGAGGATATGTTTTGTTTTGTGTAAGAATGAGACATTTTGCAAATGAAAAATTGACAATTTAGTCCATTCAAGTTTGACATATGAGGCCATTAAAGCAAGCTTTATTCTATATAGTGCATTTCAAATCTCATCAAAATTTAAAGCCTTTACAAGTACACATTTTTATTATTGTTTACTTATATTTTAGTACAGCATGGTATTAACACTTTCTGATTGACTTTGAAAAAGTTATTTTCTTTTACTTATTACCACTACATGAATTTCTGTTTTTGGTGTCACGCCTGGAACATAAAATAACTTCACATTAAATTCTCAATTCTCAAACAAACTACATTGGTTAATATCTAAAAATAATCAAAATGGTTTACTTCTTTAGATAGCCAATTGGAATTTTAGCAATTAGAATATCTGAAGAGATATTGACTGTAATGTGTTACTTACCATATTTCCTCCAGGAGTACTTCCTCTGTAGAAAGTAAGTTATTCTTAGTAAGCATCCCTGAACAATTTCAGAATTCTGTGAGCGTCATTAATTAAGAAGGCTACCCTGATAATGACCTAAAATATGAGAACATATACCATATTTCATGCAGAAATTTGAAGCAGCCCATTCGGGTAGGTGTCTGGAACGTCTTGTCTCTCTGGAATGATGTTCATCTTTCCCAGCTGTCGGAGGAGCTGCGTAAACTCAGCATTTCAGTGGCAGCATTATCTGAGGTGCACAGACCTGGGACTGGCCAGATCTCTGTAGATGGATACACCTTTTATTGGTCTGGTCGCCTGATGGCTGTCATACTCGGGGAGTAGCTGTTGCTGTAGCGGATCAGCTTCTTCCGATGGTGTCCCATGTCACTCCTTTCAACAAGCGTATTATAAGAGTCAGATTATGGCACTCTCTGGGTGCCTGGTCTGTTGTCTCATTGTATGTTCTGACCCTTGGTGAGTGATGTCTCAGTGAAGGACACATTTTATTTGCAGCTTCGCTCGGTGGTTGATGATTGCCTGTAAGGTGACACTCCTGTGCTCATGGATGATTTCAATGTGACCACTGGCACTGTGGGTCTGGAGACTGTGGTGAAAGTGGCTCCATATTCCTTGACTTTGCAAAAGGTCAGGGGCTGCAGATCTCTGTATCCTGGTTCCAGCACCCTGAACCACATCATTAGACTCGGTACTCCAATACTGGTGGTGCGGTGAAGGAGACCTTTACACCCTCGTGGACAGACGCAGGAGGGTCTTACACAACTGCAGGGTCTACAGAAGTGCCCAGTTTGCAAATTGTGACTGCAGATTTGTTGTTGCAACTCTGAAGATCCAGCTTAGGTCCAATAGGCTACCACCTACTAGGAAAATGAGGCCAGACCTGGCCAGACTCCAAGATCAGGCTGTTATCCACAGTTTGAGGAACTTACAGACTTGGGTGCGACTGCTGATCCTCATGTGTATACTTTATATATAAAATATATCTTGGCGTACCTTGCATAACTTAATAAGCCTTATGACACAATAACAATTCAATACATTTATGACCACTACAGTATTTGGACTTCATGTGGGAAAAGACTGACTTGCATAAATAAGTAGAGCTGAATAATGCAGTCAAGGAGGTAGCACATTTCCTCATGTTTTGGTACTTTTCCTCTGTGAGTAAGTTTCAAAACTGTCCATGAGCCCTAGGCTTCTACTGAATGTAATCCTGTAGTGTCAAAATCTCATCCTCCACTGTAGAGGAGTTTTAGGTGAAACAGTGTTGCAATTTTTGAGGCGGGTGAATCACCCTCAACATCTTCCCTAAATGGATAGCACATTAATATAGCGATTGGCTCAAGTAAAGCAGAGTCTTGAAACTGTCTGTCAAAGTCTGACAGACAATTTTCAATCTGCTCTGTGTAGCGTATGCTGTCAAATTGTGCACACACCTTCCATTGCGTCTCCAGCCCTGACGCGAGGTTTTGGATGTTCCCTAAATCATGGCTCTGCAGCTTTGAGGACAGATGTTGTATTTTTCGTTTGAAAGCATTAACTGAGCTAATCATATTTACCATGGTTTTGTCTTTTCCTTGCAGACAAACACACTTCGATTGTGACATTGTGAGAAAAAAAAAAATCCTCTTCCAATTCCACATGTCCAGCCCCCCTACCAATTTTTTTTTTCATATCCCTTCTTTAGTCGATATTAATTGGAAGGCTAACTAGATCACTTAGATAGCCGGAGTTTTGCAGTAGCTTGTGCGTGCAGGATGACCCATGTGTTAGAAGAAAAGAGATCTCAGACTGGCCGCCCTGTATGTCAATCAAGTGGCAAATGCCATAGGGAGGATATATGATACCAGTCAATCGCGATCGACGTATTGGGTACCCCTGTTTTGCAGGAACTGAAAAGGATAGATGCAAGGGCTCGGAGGGCAGATAAGGAGACTTTTGTTAGAAGAGTCTTTGAGAAAGTGACACGCCATCTATGGTCTTGTTACCCACATTCCTGCTTACAGAGGAATTGAAGCATTACGTACATCCAAATCTGTTTCTTGAAGAGTCACAGTCAGGGTGGGTGATGGAGTGGTCCTTAGGGATGATGCTGCAATTGTGACCCACTTGATTGGCTATTTTGAGCAGCTGTTCAAAGTTAATCCTTCCACTAGGATGTTGGACATTTCTGGGTCCACGGTTCTTGATGCTGATCCTCCAATTAGCTGTGAACCACCCAGTCTCGCTGAGATTGCAAAGGTGGTGATCTAGCTGAGGGTAGGGAAGACTAAAGGGATCTGTTGTATCCAGGGTAACTTTCTCCAGGCAGGTGGTAAGGCTGTCCTTGTTGCATTGCAAGCAACCTTTGCTTCCATTTGGGAGATGGGCGTCATCCTAACTCATTGGAAAATGGGACTTGTCGTCCCTATCTGGAAAGGGAAGGGTGATCAGCAAGACTGCGGCAACTAAAGGGGGATAACACTGCTCTCATTGCTGGGTAATGTCTTGGTAGGGTCATCCTCAATAGGATCCATGGTCACTTGCTCACCTAATAGCGACTTACACCTAAGAAGTCTACCATCAACCGCATCCTGGCACTGAGAGTTCTTATGGAGAGCAAATGTGAATATCTGCAGAGTTTCTGTGCAGTTTTTGTTGGTTTTCATAAAGCGTTCAACTTAGTTGATCAAGCTGCACTGTGGGACATCCTGAGACTTCACCGGAAACCCCAAGGTTGCTGTATATCATGGCCAGTCTGCGCACTGGTGCTGTGATTGTTGTGCATAGTGGAGGCAGAAGCTCTGCATTTTTCCCAGTTGATTCTGGGGTTTGTCAGGGCTGTGTACTTGCTTCTACTCTGTTCAATGCTTGCATGGACTGGGTGTTGGGAAGGGTCATGGGACCAGGCAGCTGTGGGGCATTTGTTCGTGAAAAAAGATTCACTGGTCTTGACTTTGCTGATGATTCTGTCATCTTCACGGAGTCAATGGAGGCTCTGACAAGGGCTCTCGAGAGACTCAGAAAGTAGTCTGAATGTCTGGGGTTGCAAGTGTCCTGGATAAAATTCAAAATCCAGGCCTTTAATGACCTCTTGGGCACAGCGATCAGCAGTGTTTCTGTCTGCGGTGAAAGTCTTGAACTTGTCGAGAGGTTTACTTATCTCTGCAGTGACGTTCATGTTTTAGTAAACAGATTGAGAGCGCATGAGGGGTCATGAGGTTGCTGGAAAGGGATGTTTGGTGCTCCTGATATCTTTTCAAAGGGATGAAAGTCCAAGTCTTTAGAGTTCTGGTGCTTCCTGTTTTGCTATATTGTTGTGAGACATGGACACCATCTAGTGACCTGAGACTAAGACTGGACTCCTCCGGTATTGTGTCTCTTCGGAGAATACTTGGGTACTGCTAGTTTGACCTTGTGTCGAATGAGCAGTTGCACATGAAGTACCTTACGCAAAAGTGTTTATTTGATATTTGGACTATAGTCTTCACATATTATACACATGGTATATATGTATATACATATATATACATATTTTGTCAATTATTACTAAAATATGAAAAACGTTTCTTTTTTTAGTTATGTGTTCAACAATTCCTGCCTCGCATTTCATCCTACATATACACAGACCGCTGTAGACACGGAACAAACATGCAATGTATGTATTCCAAATGACAATATATTATTTACCCTATACAACTACAGGTACCTCACATGCCGATAAGGAGCCTTGGCTTGAGCTGAGAGAGAGAGTCAAGGAGATGTAGTAGCCTGCTTGCTGCTTGTGCTGATCAACACATTTACAAAACAAAAGACGCTGATGGAAAGGTGCGAAGAAATTTAAGGTGGGCTGGGATTACAAGTTTTTTCATAAGCTTCAGGGATTTGAGTGTTAAACTGAAAAGACTGAACTACTTCAGTCAAATCTGATAACTCACACATCTTAATTGCAGGAGCAGCCTAGTCTAGTCAGCCTAGTTCTTGGAACGTTCTGTAGCACTTAATTTTCTTTATATAACATGGAGACCAAAAATGTACATAGGCAAGTCCTCACTGCTGCATTATATAACTTGAGCATTACCTTGCTTGACTTGTACTTGCACATTATGACATATAACCTAACTTCCTATTAAACCTTTTGATTGCTCTTGTACACTCTCAGTATGTTGATAGTGATGAGTCCACTATGAATCCTAAGTACTTCTTCACAAGTTATACTTGCAAGTTTCAGACCTCCAACTTTTTATTCAACTCTAACATATCTACTTCCTATGCAATCTTTGTCCATAACACAGGTGATGCTGTGGGGTTCACGGACAGTTGAAAGAGAGCACTAATCACTTAAAAGAAAATCTTTCAGATAGAAATGTAGAGGACAAAATGTTTTCTGACTTTGGTTAATCAGCCCTCATGTTGAATTCTGACAATATGGGATTTGAATGAAATTGAGAATTGTTATTGACATTTACTTAGCAGATGCTTTTATCTAAAGCAAATTACAAAAGGGATCAACATAATCAAGTAAACTTCAGTATAGGGGAGTGTTTTGGAAACAAGTGTTGCAGGGAAATGTTGCAAAATTGATCACCACAAGTGAAGAGCTCAGAACAAAGCGCAAGCTTGTTACAATTACTTGGTTACAAAACTAACAGCTAAAATCAGTTAGACAGAAATTCACAAAACAAGAAAGTCTTCGACAGAAATTCACAAAACAAGAAAGTCTTCAAAGACTTCTTGAACACATTGAGGGACGGTTTTGAACGGAGGTAGGCAGCTTGTTTCACCAGCTAGGAGCCGCACATGAAGAGTCTAGATTGAGCTTTGATGCAACACAGAAGTAGCGAATAATCAGCAGAAATGAGTTGCCGAGAAGGAGCATAGCACCTATATTGTATATATTATACATTTATATATATAAAAAATGTAGTGTTCCTAGATGTTGCTGCTTGCTTCAAGGACAGTTGGAAGAGCATACTCATCACTTAAAAGAAAATTTGCCAGATAGAACTGATAGAATTTATGTTTATAAATGTGTATGTGTGAATTTAAGGTGTTGAAGGTGTTGTTCATAAAGTCTTTATTATTTGGATGTTCTTTTTAAGCCTGCAAATACTGGGTTCAAGACCAAGTGTCTGTTAATTTAGTTTTTCATTAGAGAGCCAAGATTCAGTCAGCTGTCTGGCACCCTTGGTATTGGCTCTGAATTTTACTTTCACTGTGTCCCAGTTAAACGTGTGTCCGGTGGAACTTATATGTGTGCATATCAGAGATATATATATATATATCAAGAATTTGAATATAATACTGCTGCTGCAATGTAAGACAAATAGCATGTTGTCCAATCTTGGCTGGCAGAACACCAGACCTGCCACTGCATTTGCAATCATCTGCAGTAGCTTAGTGACACATGCTAGTGCACCTTCCAGCAGAGATACTCCAGACATGACAAGACCAATGTCTGGACCAGGAGTTGTGCTGCATTCTCCTTTAGATACAATCTGATTTTGCGGAATGGCCACTTTTGAAACCTGACTGATTAGGATCCAACAGCCTGTTCTGTAGGAGAAAGCAAGAGACTTAAGACCGTGCATTGAAGTGCTTTGAAAGGAGAGAAGAAAGACTGGTGTGAATTACCTGCTTGAGATATGTTGAGTGTGGGCTTCTTGAAAAGGGGTGTTATTAGAGGCTGTTTGAACACAGTACGGAAAGCTGCCAGAAATGAGTGAGAGAGATAGCCTAGAGGAGATGTAAGGGGATGGGGTCAAGTGGAGAAAGGTAATGGATAATTAGAGAAGATGTTTGAAGCATCAGTGGTGGATAATGTTTTGGTGTTTACAGAGTAGTATTTTTTAAGTATTATTGAACTTTAAGTTATTACTAATAAGGCTGTTGTTTTTTTTAAAACAGTCTCACCACCTGTTACAACTTGCTTAAATACCAGGCTCTTTTGAAAACATCTGATATTGAATATGCATATTGAATAATCATTATCTGAGAGACAAAAGACACATTACTTCAGTATTGTGTGTGCCTGCTAAAGCTCCTTTTATAGAAAATGCCTTCTATTTTGTTTTTACATTTTAATGATGTACATGTATGCTCAGTAATGGCAAGAACAATGGTAATGGTAATATTCTTGCAGTGAAGCAATGTGTGCTCAAAGCTGCTGGTACTTCTGTAATGATTTTGCCTAGAAGAACTGCATAACACTTTCAGACTAATCTTTTGCAAATGTTGACTGCCCTTGTGATAATGGGACCTGCATATGTCAGGACACTGGACTGGGTAGAGTGTACAAGGAGTGAAAAAAAGGTGAGGCTGGTTGGTCTGGAGCAAGTGAACAAGGAATTCATACCACATCAGGAATTAGTTGGACTGGAGACAGGGACATTGGAAGAGAAAAAGAAAAGACACCAGTGATTTGATAATAAAGAAACTGAAGAAAGGGAGAGAGAGAGAATGCAGCGCATACAGTAATTGTGAGTGGGTTGGAGCAAGAGAATTAACAGATAGCTTTCGTTTAGTTTAGAAGTGTTAGTTTTTTTCTTGTTTCAGAGGTGTTCCCTATGGCCCTAACATCAGGAAATTTACCCAAAGACGTTCAGAGGTTAGGAAACAAGGTGATTTTTTAATAAAATTGATAAAAGTCAATTTCTGTCCATCCGACAGTTACACTCTGTTGGATGCATTCAGTGTTAATATTTGTGATGTACCATCTTTTGGTGTATATTTTGTAATACATGTAGTAATAAAATGCATTTCATTTTTCTTTCCAACAGATGGTGAATTAGAACATTAGCACTGCTGTTGAGAAACCTTTAGCAAATATTTTGTAACTAAGAATATAGACAAACTGATACTATACCTTAATAAAGGAAAGTTTAAATAGCAAAAACTATAAGAAATTAAAAAGAATGATCATGAGACTACTAAGCTCATTCAAGTCCATAGAGAGAAGAATGAATAATGGTAACAGTAATACTGTAAATAATGCATATAAATAGAAACAGCAGTAAAGAGAGTCTTCCAGGACCTGAGTTTGAGACCACCACACCCATGCTATTAACTACTTCCCTCAGGTAGAAGGAAAACATTAATGTTTAATACACAGAACTGTTCAAAGGCATACAAGTAATTGATTGTGCAGGTTTATAATCATGAATCATGGGAAACCTCTTATTGGTTTAATTTAGTAAATGCCATGCATGTAAAGGCAGCATTACCTTATCATGTCATTGACATCTAAATATATAGTGAGTTAAGATGATTATTCGCAATTTTATGAATACTTTGCAAATTGGCTACAAATAAAAAATAAGCTACACACTGTTGTAAAAACTCTTACACTATGCAGTCTGTAATTATTCAAAAATATGTGCTTGTTTTTATGAAATGAATATGTGAACACTTTGATTACATTGTTTACATTACGTTACATTGTTGACATGTTTACACTTTGTTTACATTGTGTAACACTATTGTCAGGATGTTCTAGAGCGCTAATGGTAGACATATCAAAGTAGGAAGTTGTGCAGGTTGGGATGGCCCTAGTGTTTACTGCTCCTACCCTGTAGATACAGTGACGTCTTCCTGGATGACTTCTCAGAAAGATTACACTTATAATGTTGCTATCTAGTTTTTCACACAATACTAATGGTCCACCTGTTTTTGGTCACTGTTGATTTAATCTCTGGAAAATTAACTTTGTATATCTTAATGCATGATAATGTAAAGGCATATTTTTAACTGCTCTTGTTGAAATTTATAATAGTAACATTTTCCATTTTTTTCTGTTTTAAAAGAGAAAAATCGAAAAGCCTGTTATAGTTTCCAAAATGATAGAAAAATACAACAATTTAATTTCAGTTTTTAAAAAAGGCTACTACTAACATACGGATGGGTTTTAGGCAGCAGTGGGTGGTTTCAAAAGGTTTGTTTATTAGCAATTCACTTGAAGCTTTCTCAATGTATTATGTATACTTGAATATGTTTTCATGAACTAATTAAGTTACTAATGCTGAAAAAATTGTGTGCATGTATGACTATAGTCCATAATATTATTAAACTGTGAATGGAGAAATGGTTTGTACCCAACACTATACTGTAATTCTCCTTTTAGGATGTACTGTAAATAATTTTCCCTTTATTTGCTGCCTTTAAAATATCCTTACTGTGCATGTATTCCAGATCAACTAACTGTTGCAATAATAAAACTATATTACAGCTAGGCTCAAATGCCCTTAACTCTAACATGATTCATTATTTCACAAAAACTGATAATCGGAGATAACAAACCAGTTATTTAGGTATAATAATGATAAAGGCTTGAAATTAAAAAAAAAAAAAAAAAGCAGTTCTTTCTAATAAGATTTTTTTAATTTTTAAAATAGACAATACATTATTTTCCCATTGTGGTATGGCAGGCTGGTAACTGTTCTTCCAGTTGAACATGAGAGGTGTGCTAGCAGTGCTGTGTAAGTAATTAAGACAGATCGATCATTTAGCAGAATCTTCCCACCCAGTAGCACTCGTAACAAGTTTGGTAATGTTATTTTTTTTTTTTTGTTTTGTTTGAATTTGTGAAATATATTTTGTAAATTATATTCCATCCATCCACCCATTATCCAACCTGCTGTATACTAACTACAGGGTCACAGAGGTCTGCTGGAACCAATCCCAGCCAACACAGGGCGCAAGGCAGGAAACAAACCCCGGGGAGGGCGCCAGCCCACCGCAGTGTAAATTATATTGTATATCATAATAGTCGTGGTGCAATCTTATTGTTGATAATATTTTCTTTTCTAATTGTAATTTTATTTGTTTTTGATCGCAATGTATTTGTACATATGTTTACAAAGTTGGTCTGAATGGAAGGGCGCTGTGGTCACGTGATAAGGTTCATTGGTGGAACGGAAATGCACATAGTGACACACTTAATGGACGCTGAGCCGAAGAAAGGTGTTTGTTTTAATAAGACAGTCAAGAGTGCAGTATCAGAGAGACTGTAATAAAGACTCCTGAATTTCTGGTCAGGAGGCAAATACGGTATGTTTTAATTTTGTTATCCCTACACCTGTGTAATTCATTTATTGTTTAATTTACTAGCTTTATTTTATTTTAGTTTTTCACGGTGTTTGAGAGCTGTAAAAAGAGAGAGAGAGAGCAAATCAATTCTCTTCAAACATCAGTCGGAGCATGGTCTCATCTGTACCAGGAGCAAACTTTCACAAGCAGCTACAAGTAGGGACTGATCCCACATACATTTTTCACAGTCTAAGTTGAGAGAGGTGTATATAGTGAACAATTTTGAGCTGATTTATTTCATACATATTGAAGAGAAGCTTACAGTATTTTATTTACAGTCAATAACCATTGTCACACATATAGAAGGTTCAGGTAAGCCCATCAATACCCATCCATCCAGATCATGTTACTAATGATCTCTCCTATTTCTTCTACAATTCTGGGTAGCCTTTGGGAGACTATGTCTAGGCCCACCCCTGACATCTAAGCCCCCACCCCCAGACTTTTATAAGCTGTCAACTTGAGAGAGGGAGGCAGTCTTTCAAGCCCTGATTGCTGATGAGACTGAGTTCTCTGATGCAACAATTGCAAGCAACGTGCATTGTCCCTTGATTTTTTTTGTTTGCTTTGGTCGAAAAATTATTAAACAGGGTTTTGCCGGCTTTTTGCATTCTTGTCCAACAAATTCTTGGCACAATTTATTATCTCGAAATCCAATTATAAGGTTGTGTTCCTAATGCTGACCCAAACTGTCTTTAGGGGTTGTGGCATAGCTCGGGGGTTGGGGGATGGGGGCAAGGGGGGATATCTGTCCCTGGGCACAGCATCCAAGGGGCGCCAAATTGATGTTAGAATGAAATGTTTTCCATTCTTAAATGCACTAAAAAGTAAATAAAAAACAATTGCATACTCAGTCCATCACTACATCAGTATGAGGATATCTTTTTCCTATGTTTTTTGTCTCTTTCTGATTTCGAAGCACGTATTAGTTCTACTGTATATACCCAACAGACAATAATTTATCCCCTCCACTACTCTAACATGCTTGACTTCCACCCAGAAACATTTTTGACGTTATTAAACAGGTCGCACGACTGACATGAGGCATTAGTGTATCATTGTCTAAGTTGTTGCAAACGCCATTTCTGTGTGCCAAGTGATTTGTGTTTATGTGTTTGATAGAAAATTAATTGGGCTGTGGTGAAGTGTTCTAGTAGATGGCTGCAAAAGTCTAGACGTTTCCCCATCATATTTTCGTACGAATAAATTGTAAGTAATGCAGTTTTTACAAATATATAATTATTTTGCTTTATAATTTGCTATATACTTTCATTAAAATCATTTTTAAATGTGAAAAATGAATTTTTTCTTACAAAAAGTAATGACGAATTTAGATTTTAAAGAACACAAGGCGGTGTTATTATTTTCGGAGACTTATATTAATTTTTTTTCTTAAAATACTATTATTTTAAATACATTTTTAAAATTTTTCCCTTCCCCATTGCATTTTGGCAAACAGGAGTTGTCCCCAGGTGCTGAAAACCCTAGCTACGCCTCTGTTTAGGGGTAATGCTTTCAGATGGCTTTTTGTGTCTATATTATTGTTAGAGGATAAAACGTCCTAAATGAGGATAAAATGAGGATAAAACGTAGTAGAATGGGGGAAATACTAAAAAAACAATTACCAGGCTTCTTTTTGGTAAATCTTTAGTATGCATGTAGTAGAAAAAAGATTTGATTAAAGATCATATTTAAGCATCCTGGGCAAAGGTGCCACTAGAAAACCTCTAGTCCCTAAGGATATAATATAACATACTGTATATCAGGCCTTTCATCCGAACCAACCACCTGTATAAACTCCAAGCCAGTTGAAGGTTTTGATACATTTACCTATGTGTAATGGTATTTCCTAGTTGAGTTCCATACTCATTAATTGTTAAATTACTCATCAACAAACACACAATTTCCTGTTTAGTCCAAAAACTAAAATTTGTCAGGATGGTACTTGTAAGTCAGTATGTATCTGCTAAGAAAGGATAGATCAATATATCAATTTTTAGGGGTTAAACTCCCCTACAATAGAAAAATTAATTACCTCAAAAGTCACTTGATGGATTTGATTGACATTTGGTGATGTTATAGAGGAAAGGAAATTAGCTGACATGTTTATATTTTTTTTTGACATTTATTGGTAATAAAGCTGTAACAACTCGAGTATTCTTTGGCAGTGCATCCTTTTCTACTTCAGCAGAGGTGTACTGTTCAAGTAAATGCATGTCACAAGTAGAACAGTGACAGGGTACAAGCTCACACAGAGAAATGGGTCTGGCAGTAAGTGAAAAACAGTAGCTGCCCTGCACAGGAAAAAAAGAGTCAAGGAAGCAAGCTGCTTAAAAAAATGAGATGTGAAGTGGACGAAGAAAAGTTAGGTGAAACTTAGAGGAAGTGAGTAGCAAGTGCTCTTCTTTGGGTTCACACAGTAGTCCTTATTTTTGTCTGTTTCTACTTATTTCTACCATGTGGTACAAAATACATTCAAATTCAAGTCAGATTGGATTGTTGAGCCTTTGGGTTGTTTTCTGGAGTCAGCTTGGTGCAAAAATACATACGTGATTGTAAACAACTGGGGTGTCACCTTTGAGGTCAGACCATGTGCTGCTACGTTCTGATTCACAAAGCACAAACTGAGAATTATTGGTACAGGGTACCAGCCCATTTAAAGCCCTATGAACAACAAAAGCTGGGAGTGACTGCATGCCTTGGTCAGTTTAAATGCTTGCACAACACACTAAAGGGGTCCCCCACAAACAAAATATAGAGGTGGTGGACATTGTACATAGTTTGTATTACTTAATTTCACATGTTTTTATCACTTCAGTGCTTAAACATTTAGCTCATTCCATGGGACATGTTAGTGTGCAGCCTGTAACCTAATCCCTCCAAAATGTTGTAAAAGTACAAAACTACAGATCAAAAACTTAACATTCAAGTCTGACTGAAGCTATCATTTTTACAGATGTGCTTCAGAGTAAAAATTATATTTATACCTACAATTACCATTATTCTTACTATTTACCATTTTAAATTATAAAAATGGTTAATTCTAAAATTGTGTTTTGCAATGACCATCAACAAAAGCCAAGTAACTAGGAAAAGCAAGAATTAATGCGCAGTAGTAAAGTTTTATTCATATGCAATTTTGTATGTGGCATGTTCAAGAGTGGGCATCACAATGCCACAGTGGTATTGTTACTGCCTTGCAGTAAGGAGACCAGGATTCATGTCCCAGCCCAGGTCCTCCCTGTGTATTTGTGTTTTTTCTCTGGGTGCTCAGGTTTGCTCCCACAATCCAAAGACATGCAGGTCAAGTACATTAGTGACACTAAATAGATCGTGGTGTGTGTGTATGTTTGGTTTTCACCCTGCGATGGGCTGGTGCCTTGGTCCACAGATTGTTCCTGTCTTGCACCCTATGCTTGCTGGCTAAGACCCTGCTCAGGATTAAGCGGAAAGGTACTCAGTTACTTACAAAGTTCTTTGGATACATCCTTTTAACTGATGACACTATTATGAAGGCCCATTGCATTAATAAATTTCCTGGGCGAAGCTAGAATTCAAATTTATTCTAATTTAGGTTAACAATTCTAGGTTTTACATGTTTGTACTTCTTCTTCTTTCAGCTGCTACCATTAGGGGTTACAACAGCAGATCGTCTTCTTCCATATCTTTCTGTCTTCTGCAACTTGTTCTGTTACACCCATTATCTGCATGTCCTCTCTCACCACATCCATAAACCTTCTCTTAGCCCTTCCTCTTTTCCTCTTCCCTGGCAGCTCTATCCATAGCATCCTTTTCTCAATATACCCAGCATCTCTCCTCTGCACATGTCCAAACCAATGCAATCTCGCCTCTCTGACTTTGTCTCCCAACCGTCAAACTTGAGCTGGCCCTCTAATGTACTCATTTCTAATCCTATTCATCCTTGTCACACCCAATGCAAATCTTAGCATCTTTAACTCTGCTACCTCCAGCTCTATCTCATGCTTTCTGGTCAATGCCACTGTCTCCAACCCATATAACATAGCTGGTCTCACTACCGTCCTATAGACCTTCCCTTTCACTCTTACTGATATCCGTCTGTCACAAATCACTCCTGACACTCTTCTGCACCCATTCCACCCTGCCTGCACTCTCTTTTTCACCTCTCTTCCACAATCCCCATTACTCTGTACTATTGATCCCAAGTATTTAAACTCATCCACCTTCGTCAATTCTACTCTTTGCATCCTCACCATTCCACTGACCTCCCTCTCATTTACACACATGTATTTTGTCTTGTTCCTACTGACCTTCATTCCTCTCCCCTCTAGAGCATATCTCCACCTCTCCAGGGTCTCCTTAACCCACTCCCTACTATTGCTACAGATCACAATGTCATCAGAAAACATCATAGTCCATGGGAACTCCTGTCTAATCTCGTCTGTCAACCTGTCCATCACCATTGCAAATAAGAAACTGCTCAGAGACGATCCCTGATTTAATCCCACGTCCGCCTTGAATGCATCTGTCACTCCTACCACAGGCCTTACCTCTGTCACGCTTCCCTCGTGTATATCCTGTACAACTCTTACGTACTTCTCTGCCACTCCCGACTTCTTCTTACAAATATATATATATTATAGAACCAACAGTTACATCAACTTCAAAAGCCAACAGGAAAAAATAGCAATACTCTGGCAGCTGTTATATTTAAATGTAATAGCTATCAAAATCCTACAAGTGCACTCTATAAAACAGAAGAATCTGCACAGCCATTTTTTCTTCAGTCTTTGAACTGACTGCTGGGTGAGCAAGAACTTGCTCGAATAGCAAGCTATATTGCTTAGTAGCAATTTGTACTGGCACCACACTTTGTCATATTCATTTTTTTATTTTTTTACTCATGGTTGAAACATTTATGACACTGCATGTTGTGTGGATGCAGTCATCAAAGGAATGGGGCACTACTTTCTCTGTGCATACTAAGTGACCTGATGACGATGAAATATACTCTTTTTGCATTACTCCCTATAATGCACATACAGTATGAAGCCCATAGGAAATCTCTCAAGATTGCCTAAAAAGCTGAATGCAGTCATTATTTTATTTTTTCCCATCTAAGTAGTCTTTTGCTCCTTGAGGCCAGAAGAGGATTTCTTTTATGTGAACTAAGGCACTGTAACTCAATTGAAAAAATATGTTAGTGTTTCATAAATGAAGTGACAAATATTGCATTTTTATGAACTGTAAATGTTTACTCTTCACTGTAAGTTCGATTTAGCAGATGTTTTCAAAGCAAGTTAAATTTTGTAAAAAAAAATTTACAATACATAATACAGAGAAATATTTTGAAGATAATATCAAGGAGTGTAGGATGTGGTGTGCTAAAAAAATAAATAAAAAAGTAGCTGTCTGATTGTGCAGACTCTGACTTGGTAAATGTGTAGTGCTTGAACAGCATTTGAGGACTTCAAGTAGAGCCAGCAGTCAATGAAGAACAGCTGGGATCATACTAAATAGGTTGTGTTTTTTTCTCCTTTACAGATGCATAAAAATGGTAATAATGGTAGTCTGACTATTTTACATTATGCCTCATTGTTTTAGGCATTGTATTTTAAGCCATCGGCCAAAATAAGACACAGTCTAATTCTATGACATTGTATGTTGGTGAAAGTAGCTAAACTAAATATCCATTAATCATACTGAAAAAGAACACATTGCATTTATATAGTTCTTTTCAAGACACCCAAAGTGCTTTGAGTTGGGGGAGCACTTCAGCCACCACCACTGTGTAACATCCACTTGTGTGATTGGACGGCAGACATTTTACCCCCCTACATTCACTACACATTAGTTATTAGGTGGTGATGAAGTGAGTGAGTTGGCCAATAAAAGACAGAAGATAATTAGGAGGCCAGAGTGACCAGGCCATCAGGGAGACACCCTACTCTTTATGAAGGATGTCCAGTGATCTTTTATGACCACAGAGAGTCAGGACCTTGATTTAATATCACATCCAAAGGATGCTTTCAGTTTTGCAGCAAAGTTATTCCCAAATCACTGGGGCACTGGAATCCACACTAAAACCAAAGGGTAGACTCCCCACTGCTGGCCTCACCAACACCACTTTCATTAGCAACCCAAGCTTTTCCTACATGGTCTTCCATCCAGCTGCTGGCCAGGACCAAATATGCTTAGCTTCAGGTGGATTACCTTTTCTGAAGTGCAGGTGATATGGCTGAAGTTTGCTTAGACTGCTGCCCCTGCAACCTGGACCCAGAAGTGGGAAAAATTGAGGAATAAAGAAGCACTTTAATGAGAGGATTTTAAAGTGTTATAATAATGAAAGGAAAATCAGTAGTAGCTAGTAATTTTCCATTGCATTGATGAGAACGTCTTATCATAAAACAGTCAGGAATCACAGGTTTAGGAGTGAATTGGAATAGGATTAAATGCAGAAAGATACAGGAGAAGTGTTTAAAAAATGGCCAGAGCACAGTTATACTGTAGATCAAAAAGGTGTGCAGCAGGACACAAGACAAAAAAAAACCTCTTGCAAACTTCATTTTGAAGGGGCGTGGTTTTAAGTATTACTAATGAAGATAAATAAGGTAACCATTCAAAATTACAAAAAAGGCTTATTGTAGATAGGCTTATTGTATTGCCAATCCTAATGTGATGTGGGAGACCTTCCATGACAGTACCCTGAAGGTTGCTGTGGGCTGTGTTGGTGTTACTGGTGTTCCCAGAAGGAGGTGTTTCATCTCGCAGGGCACCCTGGATATCATCGAGAGGAGTCGCTGCGCTTGGCTCAATGGAATCTCTGGTCTGTACCAGGAACTGAGAAGGATGGCTGTGAGGGCTCTGAGGGCAGATAAAAAGGCGTTTGTTAAAGGAATCTGTGACCAAGTGACACACCCACGTCCTGCTTACAGAGGAATCAAAGCATTACACACATCTAACTCTGTTCCTCAGTTAGGGCAGCTAATGGAATGGTCCTTACAGATGACATTGCAGTTGTGACTTGTTCGGTTGGCTACTTTGGCCAACCGTTTAAAGCTGATCCTCCAGCTAGGACGTTGAATATCTCTGGGTCCACGGTTCTTGAGGCTGATCCTCCAATTAGCTGTGAACCACCCAATCTAAATGAAATTGCACAGGTGGTGAACCAGCTAAAGGCAGGGAAGGCTGCAGGGATCTATGGTATTGGAGGGAGTTTCTCCAGGCTGGTGGTAAGGCCGTCCTCCTGGCATTCCAAGCAATCTTTTCTTCCATTTGGGAGTTGGGCATCATCCCAATTGACTGGAAAAGGGGACTTGTCTCTATCTGGAAAGGGAAGGGTGATCGCCTGGATTGCAGCAACTACAGGGAGATAATACTGCTCTCGGTGCTGGGTAAGGTCCTTGCTAGGGTCATCCTCAATAGGATCCGTGATCACTTGCTCACCTACCAGCAACCGGAACAGTCTGGTTTTACGTCTAAGAAGTCTAACATCGACCGCATCCTGACACTGAGGGTTCTCATGGAGCGCAAACGCGAATATCGGCAGAGTTTCTTTGCAGCATTTGTCGATTTTCACAAAGCATTTGACTCAGTTGGTCGAGTTGTCCTGTGGGACATCCTGAGGGTTCGCGGGATCCCCTCGAGGTTGCTGGATATCATGGCCGGCCTGTACACTGGTACTGCGAGTGCTGTGCAGAGTGGAGGCAGGACCACTGCATTTTTCCCAGTTGATTCTGGGGTTCATCAAGGGTGTGTTCTTGCTCCTACTCTGTTCGATGCTTGTATGGACTGGGTGTTGGGCAAGGTTGTGGGGTTCAGCGGATGTGGGGCATCTCCTGGTGAAGAAAGATTCACGGATCTTGACTTTGCTGACGATGCTGTGATCTTCACGGAGTCTGAGTGTCTGGGCTTGCGAGTGTCCTGGATAAAAACCAAGATCCAGGCCTTTAATGACCTCTTGGGCACAGCCATCAACAGTGTCTCTTTTTGCGGAGAGAGTGTCAACCTTGTCGAGAAGTTTACTTACCTTGGCAATGACATTCATGTTTCTGGTGACTCTTCCTATGAAGCAAGTAGACAGATTGGGAGAGCATGGGGGGTCATGAGGTGTCTGGATAGGGGTGTGTGGCGCTCCCGATATCTATGCAAAAGGACGAAGGTCCAAGTCTTTAGAGTCCCGGTGGTTCCTGTCTTGCTATATGGTTGCGAGACAAGGATGCTATCCAGTGACCTGAGACGAAGACTGGACTCCTTTGGTACTGTGTCTCTCCGGAAAATCCTTGGGTACTGTTGATTTGACTTTGTATCGAATGAGCAGTTGCTCATGGAGTCCCAAATGAGGCACATTACCTGCATTGTAAGGGAGCATCAGTTACGGCACTACAGCCATGTAATGCGTTTCCCTGAGGGTAATCTGGTTCATAAGATCCTCATTGTTGGGGATCCGAGTGGCTGGACCAGGCCAAGGGGTCGCCAACTTAACACCTGACTGCAGCAGATGGAGGGTCATTTCAGGAGGGTGGGACTGGGGGGATGCAAACCGGGATCACATGTTTCACGTTGTTTCGTCGTGTAGTGGGTGCGGCAACGCACTGTACCAGTGCATGCTCCCCAACTTGACTTGACTTGACTTATTGTAGAGTTGATACGCAGAAACAGATCTAAAAAATACCACAGTACTGCAGAGCATGTCGGGAATAATACACTGCCAAACTTAGTGCAAGGTAAAGCAAACAATAGACTTAACAATCCTTTAAACTGGTTTGTTTGCATCATGTATGGAGAATGGACTAACATTAATAATTTGACCTTTTGCATCATATATGGAAAATGGACTAACATTAATAATTTGATCTTTTGCATCATGTATGGAGAATGGACTAACATTAATAATTTGACTTTTCTTTGAGAAAAAATTGGGTGACCGATTGTTGCCTTCATGCTTTGAAGCTTTCCTTGATGTTCTTTCCTTTTCTTTGGCCTGGAATTTGGCTTTAACATTTCAATTAAGTAAAATAAGATACATCTAACATTATGTAAAGCATTGCCAGGTCTTTTGAAACATTTATAGCTCAAGGACAACTTAAAAATAGTGTATTTGCCCAAAAAAATAGCCCAACACCTGACATAGTCAAAATGACGCACTGAAAGCAGGAGGTGGAGTTGAGAGCAAAGGATTAGGTACACATCATCAAAGCTCAGTGATTTAATGTGTGTATAACATTATACAACAGAGGGTTGGAAGGGATACAACGACAAAGTACGTATACAATATTACAATACAATACAGTTTATTTTTGTATAGACCAAAATTACACAGGAAGTGCCGCAATGGGCTTTAACAGGCCCTGCCTCTTGACAGCCCCCAAGCCTTGACTCTCTAAGAAGACAAGGAAAAACTCCCAAAAAAACCTTGTAGGGAAAATGGAAGAAACCTTGGGAAAGGCAGTTCAAAGAGAGACCCCTTTCCAGGTAGGTTGGGCGTGCAGTGGGTGTCAAAAGAAGGGGGTCAATACAATACAATACACAGAACAGAACAAATCCTCAATACAGCATAAAAAATAAACATTTTAGAAGTACGGAGCAGAATTTAACAGTAGATAATATCATATAATAAGATTTGGATATTTTTAGAGTCCTGGAGACCTCTTCCATCAAGCTGCCTCCCCCATTTGGCCATTCCACTGCTAAAAACAGTGCTGGGCCAGCCAATCCGATGAAAGGACCCCTCAATCCGATGAAAGGACCCCTTTCAATATATACAAATGCAAATAGCAGGGGAAGGAGTGCAGGATGGATGAAAAACATGGTTATAATGTGGAGGGATGTGTTTTTAAAAAGAGTAGCCTAAAGAAACGCAACTGGCAAAAAAACTTCTTTCAGTGGTCACTGATCAAAAATAGAACAGTTGGACATGAAAGCTGCGAACCTGGAAAGAGTGGTTGACTAGCAAGTAGGAGACTGCCACTCTGTGATTCAAGTTCATGAGGACTGACCTGAATCATTCTGGCTAAAAGAGAAGACAGAAATGCAATGTAGTTTTAGTGGATTGATACTTTTGGCAAAAAAGCAGTTTCAAAATAATAAGTAAATAATTCTTTTTTAAATTATTGTCAATAATTGGCCATAAAAACTGATAAAATTATGTTCCCTGGGCTAGGTCAAAGGTATATGGTACCCCTTTAATAAAATTGCCTCATTAAAATAATTTTCCAAAAAAAATATTACAGTGGAAACTAATCACTGGCAGTACTTTCTGTTTTTGGAATCTTACTTGTACATGACATATTAGTATATTGGGGGGGGGGGCAAAATATTAGTATTAAATAGCATCTAAGAAGGTCGGTGGTCCACCTTGAAGTTATTAGCACATTGATATTAGTATTGGATGACAACTAAGATCAGTGGGGTGAGTTTGGTTCACTTATGTGGTTCCTGGTGCTGGGTGCTCCATGTCCTTGTGGGTGTGTTCTGAGTGCACCAGTTTCTTTCCACAGTCCAAATACATGCAAGTTATCTGAGCTGGCAATGCCCTAATGTGTGTGTTCACCCAGGAAATTACTTTCATGTGTGCCCAGTGATTGTTGAGATAAGTTCCAGTTTCCCCACGATCCTGCTCTGGATAAGAAGATTTAGAAAATGGATGGATGGATCATTTTCGAGACAAAGTTGTTTGAAAGATGGACATTTATTTTTTTATGCCAAAATTTAAGTTATTTTTATCATTACAAGGTACACTGTATTATATATTTAAAATGTTACAAACTTTAGGGGAGGCAGCAATGCATAGTTATCTTGTAATACTAAAAAAGACAGTAAAATCTCATATTTAATGCGCTGTCTACAGTACACTGGTACCACACTCTAAGTGAGTGAAGAACACTGAATTTCTTCTTTAATGATGCTAATTAATAATAATTTGTGTAAACAACAAAAAAACCCAGACAGTATTCATTGCTTTTTAAGTCCTTATATAGCCCACATATATTCATGATCCAGTACTATATCTTAAAATAGGTTAGGTAACATCATGTCCCTAATTTTTTCTTTTAATTCCTGGCTTCTTTGATTTCCAAATAAAACAGGTTATGCTTGAATTATTTTTAAGGATGTTTGATTAATATTGTTTGGAGGGCACTGGAAAATAAGCAAAAAAAAATGTAGGCAAAATATTCAGTTAATAAAAAAGCTTTCTCAGCTAAAGTTATATGCAAACATGTCTATTTGAGATGACATTCAACCAGATTATTAAATTGAGTCTGAATAAATCTTAAACCATTGTGTTATTGCCATTCAGAGATATGTAAACCGATGTGACATAAATGATGGAAAATACTGAAATTCAGTCTTAAGTGCAGTGGTATATGAAGAATAATATATACAGAATAATAATTTATAAGAAATAATAAAAGTTTAAACCACAAAATGTTACAGAATTCGTCCAAGGCATTTAATACATAGGAGTGATGAATACAAATGTGTGGTGTAAAGTACCTCATTATTAGCATAAAAAGAAATCTTTAGCTGTAGCCTTTTTCTTAAAATTCCCTGGACCCATGCTTATTTATGCTAACTACAAACAAGAGGTTCAAAGCAAAAATAAGGCACCTTCTAAATAAACAAATAATTAGAATTATTACATATGACAACGGAAGCTTGGAGTTAGTAGTTTAATAAATGCAGATACTGTATGTTGGCTCTAACCCCTACCATAAAATAGGTTGGTACATTTAATGGTATCAGGGTTTTTTTCTGCATCCAGTAGCTACAGAGGATTAGGTGACTGAAGCGGGTGATGTACAGTATATGTGATATGCATAGTATGTTAAAAATTTGATGAAGATTTGATGGTTAAGGTATGCCTTTGACAAACTCTGTGCACGCAGTGTTTTCATCTAATATTTTACAGGATCAGACTGTGCTTGCCAAAGGCACAAAAAAGCAAACATCTTAAAGAAACACAAAACAAATTTTTTAGATATAATAAAATAACTCTGCTGCATGATCCTCACCACTGAGAGTTCCAAATGAGAGAGAGAAAACCTGTCAGATGATCTGCAGGAACAGGCAAGGGTAAGTTTTGCAGGAGTTGTCTCTAAGGCATATAGACATTGCTGGATAGCAGAAGATGAAGCGAAGGGAGTGTTAACAGAAGAATATTAGATGCACTGGTCAAAAGAAAAAAAAAATTAAATGGCAATCCTAAAATCTATGCATAAATGACACAGCCTATTCAGTGAAGATGACAGGGTTGGAAATACACTCACTGGCCACATTATTAGGTACAGGGTTGGACCCCTTTTGCCTTAATTGCTGTAATTCTTCATGGCACAGATTCAAAAAGGTGCTGGAAATATTCCTTAGGGAATTTGGTCCATATTGACACGATAACAGTTGCTGCAGATTTGTTGGCTGCACATTCATGATGTGAATCTCTCATTCCAACACATTCCAAAGGAGTTCTATTGGATTAAGATCTGGTGACTGTGGAAGCCAGTTGATGTTCAACAAACTGGGTTGAGATGATTTGAGCTTTGTGACATGGCATGTTATCCTTCAGGAAGTAGCCCTCAGAAGATGCATACACTGCGGTTATAAAGGGAAGGACTTGGTCAGCAACAATACTCAGGTATACTGTTGCATTTAAACAATCCTCAAAGGGTACTAAGGGGCCCAAAGTGTGCCAAGAAAATTTCCCGCACACCATTACACCACCACCACACTGAACAATTGATACAAGGCAGGATGGCTCCATGCTTTCATGTTGTTCATGCCAGTTTCTCACCCTACCATCCAAATGTTGCAGCAGAAATAAAGACTCATCAAACCAGGCAACATTTTTTTATATTGTCCGATTTTGGTGAGCCTATGCAAATTGTCACCTAGTTTGCCTGTTTTAGCTGACAGGAGTGGCACCCGGCATAGTCTCCTGCAAGTTCAACATGTTGATGCTCTTCTGCATACCTCAGTTGTAAAGAGTGGTTGAGTTACTGTTGCTTTTCTATCACCTTGAACCAGTCTGGCCATTCTCCTCTGACCTCTGGTATCTACAAGACATTTTCGCCTAGAGAACTGCCAATCACTGAATATTTTCCCATTTTCTGACCATACTCTATAAACCATAGAGATGGCTATGTGTAAAAATCCTAGTAGATCAGCAGTTTCTGAAATTTTCACACCAGCCTGTCTGACACCAACAACCAGTTCCACGTTCAAAGTAACTTAAATCACCTTTCTTACCCATTCTGATGCTTTCTTTGAACTTCTGTAGGTCATCTTGATAATGTCTACATGCCTAAATACATTGGGTTGCTGCCATGTGATTAGCTGATTAGATATTTCCGTTAACAAGCAGTTCAACAGGAGTACCTAATGAAGTGGCCGGTAAGGGTATATCCCCAGTCATATCGCTTAACTGGTGTGGAACATAAATGGTGAACTAACTTAAATTGGGTCTGTGGAGCACAGAGGAGGATAGAGGGGAGATCCCATTGCCACATTGATGTAAATTGTAATGAGCGATGAGATGCCTTACATAGCGTAGAATATAAATTCAACACTGGTTTCTGATTGGGGAGTGCAAGTAAAAATTTATACAAAGAATGGGATGCAAGAACAGATGAGGTTAACACTATAAAAACAGACTGAAGTTGTAGATAAAAGAAAAAGGAGAAAGTGATAGAGAAGGCAGGTATCACCTACATTTGAGGTTTAACAATAATCTAACATTTAAAATAAATGCATCACAGTTTTTATACTGAGATTTATGGGTAGATTACAGTTCATCCCTATGTGATTGCTTGTGAGTATTCTGTTCCATATTGCAGGCTATGTATTAAGTATAAAAACTGCTTCAACTCTGCAGGTAGGAACAGGAGCTGCCATGAAATTTAAATATGCCACGTTTACACAGTCAAAATGATATGCATGCTGGCTAGCTGTGACGAAATTATGCATAGCCAGCCAGAAATTATGCATTTTATATTTGTGTTTTGGACATTATCATTCAACTGTTAAGTGGAAGAGATTAACTGCAATAAGCAAACAAGATATTTCTAAAACAGAAATTCATTTCCTATTCTTATTGTTACAGCACAGTAGCTGTTCATTAATGTAAGTGGCCTGATGGGACAAAAACCTTGTGAAGGTTTTTCTTGGTTGCTGTATGTTTAATTGTAACTTGCAAATAAAGAAGACTACCTTATCTACCCCATTGTACTTTTTTCTTGAGTATTGGACTGTTTTCTTATGTCAGCTTTTGACTTTCAAGGCATAACACTAAAACATCTATCAATTCTTCCTGTCAACCAATTTTCTGATGCCACTTCTTTAATTCCAAGGTTATTTTGTGTCTGTATTTGTTTTTGTTTTTTGTTTTTTTACTTACCAAGGTAAATTAGAGTTGTGAACTAACCAAACACATGTGTCTATGGGATTTTGGTGGACTACCTGCAAATTCCCTATATACACAGGGGGATTACAGTATAAACTACCTCACTGGAGTTCTAAAGCATTAGCCATGTTGCTCACATCAGTAAACAATTACAGCTAAAATAAAGGATGTGTTTGCAAATTTACTTTATATTCACTTTTGAACTGAAATAACTTTTCAAATCAGATAACCCTTTTCTGTTTCAATTGATGACATTCATTTTCAAGTCGAAATATTTCAAAATATAGCAATAGCACTGTGCAAATTAATAAATCATTTTTAGCTGAATTTGGTGTAAACTTCAGAGAGAAAATTCATACAAAATATAGCTAATTTTGTTTAATTTTTCATTATTATTTCATATGAAGTCTTATATAAAAGCTATATTAAGCAGTGAAATACAGCCTCTCTAAAATTATATCCATTCTGTGGGAAATAATGAAAGAAAAATATTATTCCAATAAGAGTTATAGTTGACTATGGAGATTCTCTTTTCATTGCCTTGGTTCTAATTAATATGTAATTCATTTCTGTGCTTGGTTAAGTAATGCACATTAGACTGCAAACTAATCAACTATGGCTTTTAATAACTGAAATTAATTTAAAGGTTAATTTCCTAGGGTTTATAAAACCCTTATTTAAAGCATTATATACCACTGAAGAAAATTGTGATGTTACTATCAGAATTCACAAGATGCATTAGAGACGTTTTTGCTATTATAGCAAGAAAATTAGGTTAGGGGTGTTGAGGGAATTGCAATCAGGTTTAGTATAATACATGGCAGATGAGAGCCCAAGCTGGTTAGCGTAAGCACTCATCAGTGTAGGATTTGCATTTTCTTTGTTTGCAGAATTAATTGTGAATGCTTCACGCAGAAGGTAAAGTTTATATATAGAGAAGTTTGACAAGAAAACTAAATTGGTTCTGGAATGCTGCATTGGTAAATAAGTGAAATTAAAGTGAAAGGTAATCTAATGAGGTAGGAACACAATTAGACAAAGGCCTGCATAGGAGGACAAAAGTAATTTACAAAGTTCACAAATGCTATTATTCTTTACTCATCTTTTTTCAGAGTATGGTTTGCCTAAGATGTGAAACTGAATTAAATTACACCATGAAAAAGACTTAAAGAATTACATGTAAATGTAACAGTGAAGACATTTTATAGATTACATTTTTTTCTTTACTTTACCCCCTTCCTCATGTCTTCTGATTTAGTTTCTTTGACATTGTCTGTAATCTAAAATATCTGAGTATTAAATAATACATACTTTTGTAAAGTGACTGCCAGAATTGAATGGTTCCGGTAATAATTTAGGCAGTCATATTATGTTTGAGCTATGAGGAGTTCTTGTAGCTTGCTTATCCTCCCATGTGAACGATACAAGTATCAGAAGCTATTGGGAGTTAAATAAATCTGGACATAGCTTAATGTGGGATTCAGCTAATGGGAGCATATATGAAACTAGAGTCAATTCTTGTATTCTATTAAATAAAATTAAGTTAAACAAGAATATATAAAATACTAGCTGTATCCCATGTCTTCGCCCACATAGTAATGAAATAGGATAAACTTTAAAAATCAATAGACGTAGGCACTATATCTGATCGTGTTCATCTCTGACGGGAGAGCTTTTCTGTGTGGGGAGAAAAGCACATGGTTGTGATATCTCTGGCAATCAGCAGCTACCCTCTAAAAAACACGTAGCTCTGATCTCTCCCTCTCAAAAACATCAAACATTGCACCTTAACAATCTGTAGATGATAATGTTTGTTGAACAAACAGCTAAGCGGAGGGAAGGTGCACGCCAACACGTGGCGAGACGTACACGAGCTCGAACAGAGGCTGGCGAGTGAATGAGGAAGGCCCTGCCCCCCCGCTCTCAGCCCACAGCCACTCTCTTGGATTTGCATAAATGCATCAGTACCGCAAGCAAACTATGGTACTTAGCGCGATGAGAGAAGTCGCAAAATCAACCAGAAAGTTCAAGCAAATTATAGAAAACAACCTAATCTAAATCCGTTAAGTAATTCTCTCGTGAAAAGCAGACGGACATACAGACAGAATGCGCTTGGACCACAAAATTTTTAAAACTGTTTCTTAGCAAGCACTTATGGGCCAAGGGTAACCTATTTCGTGATGAGTGAGTCAGTGGTATTTGGCTTTTATATATATAGATTTATGTCTCAGCATCATAACATTTTAAATGTTTGTCAGACATGCAAGTAGGAATTTCACTGTACAAGTGACAACAGTAACAATACTATCAGTACTACTAAGTACCTGGAAAAAGATTTCTTATAATTCCAGTTAGCTGCCATTTGACCTATATATCTACAATAAATAAACACACCATCATACAAGTTTCAGGGTGGATTTTATGATGGGTGCCTTTGAAGAAAGCCTGTTTTTGCCATGATTGACTCCAGGGTTCTTCTGCAAACTAAATCCAAGCACTTGGGTTAACTGATGTATCTAAATGTTTCTGTTGGGAGTAAGGGTGTTTCTGTATCTTCAGGTAATTCCAAATAATGACACTGAGGCAGATGTGGAAGCAATAACTGTATTTCTTAGCATGCTGAACAGTACAACAACACAGACTACCCAAAACACTATTCTCCTTCTCCAGGATCTTTTACATTTCTTGTCCCCCAAACTAAAACATCCAGGATAATCTCACAACCTTAGAAAACAGATAGAGTTCCTCTAATGGAATTTAATATGTAAGTACTACATCACTTTACTACAGGTGTATATTTTGAAAATAATGCATTGTGAAAGGTCACCTAAATGACAGGGAGTTGGTGGGACAAAGAGGGCATCAACATGGCAATGACTAAAGTTAGTTCTACCCAGGCTGCTACACAAGAGGAATGGACACACACTTACTGTCAGAATAAGTCTCCATATACCAATGGGAGAAATGTGTAACCATCTAGAGGCACTAAAATGTATAACTCTTACAAGGGCACCAAAGAGAAGAGGAATAGCCTTGAAGAAAAGCATATTCAGCATAATTCCCTTAGGCTATTAAGAGGCATCTCTCTTAGACAGAAGGGACTTTGTTGCCTCCTTGATTGGTTAGGTAGCCAAAAGGATAAATCTCAAATAGCCCAACTTTTAAAAGAAGAACAATGAACATTCTCAGAGACCAAAAGGTGACACTCTTGCTTGGTGACCACAAAATTTTATTAACCCATGAAATTTGAAGGGTGGTATGGTGGTGCAGTGGTAGCGCTGCTGCCTCCCAGTTAGGAGACCTGGGTTCGCTTCCCGGATCCTCCCTGCGTGGAGTTTGCATGTTCTAACGTGTCTGTGTGGGTTTCCTCTGGGTGCTCTGGTTTCCTTTCACAATCCAAAGACATGCAGGTTTAGTGGATTGGCGATTCTAAATTGTCCCTAGTGTGTGCTTGGTGTGTGTGTGTGTGCCCTTCGGTGGGCTGGTGCCATGCCTGGGGTTTGTTTCCTGCCTTGCGCCCTGTGTTGGTTGGGATTGGCTCCAGCAGACCCCTGTGACCCTGTGGTTGGGATATAGCGGGTTGGATAATGGATGGATGGATGATATTTAAAGTGATACTGAAGTTAACACCATTTTGTAATCTGTTTTGGAATGTCACCGACATTTTTGTTACATTTTACATGCCACTTTGCAACATGAGTTATCTTGGTCTGCATATAATAGATAGTGCCTCACAGCTTCTGATAATGCCAGATTGGCATTTTTCTCAAATACAAACTAATTTGCAGTGTTAATGAAGTCACTGAGTTATTGTTATGTTTATTTAATTTTCTCTTTGGTTTAGCACTTTGTGTTAAATCGTTCAAACGTCTCATTTAAGCTACTCCCTTGACTGCACTTTAGCCTGTTTACTTTACAATCGTCCATCTCCTGGTTATTTTTTCAGGTTCCCAAAATGTACACATAGGACCTGTCTATTCTAAAGAGGTCTTGATAATATGTGGAAGTTGTTCAGAAATAATAATTCCAGGTTTGCGTCGTGAGGTGGGATGAAGTCTTATTGGCATGAGAAAGGCAAGCTAAGACTTAGTAACAGGAAATGAAACCACCTAGCAAGGCAGAAAAGACAACAGCTGGTAAAAACAGGCCTACAAGAGCATTACTCTTTGTTTTCTGTTTATTTATTTGCTTGTTTATGTTCTCCCATTGCTTATCACAGCCACACAAGATGTTGTGCAAAGCTACTTTCCTCAATAATAAATGTTCATAACAACTCTTAACTTTGTCTTCTCAAGCAGTTTGTTTCCATTTTTCCAACATATTTTCAATGTAATATCTTATCTAGAAAAATATTGCTTTTTGTAATACACAAAATCATTTTCATGTCTAGTGTTGCAAGCATCTTTCTAGCTGAAGGGGCACTCTTGGACCTGCAGTGTTTTCTGTACCATTGTGTGTTTGTTTGTGTGTGGGTGTTTCTGTTCGTGCGTGTGTACATGTGCAACCTGGACTTTATAGTTTATGGATGGGCTTTGACAACTAGAGTGCCTTATTCACTGCATTAAAATGAGGACTCTGTAGTTCTGGTTTGAATAGGTAAGCAAGAGAAGAGGTACAAAAAGTTCTATACCATTTGCATCCTTAAAAATAGCCATAGTAATGTGAATGATAGAAAGCAGATCAATATCACAAATGCATCAAGAACAAGACTATGCTGATCAGAATGGGGTTGAGCATCATCTTGTTCTTCGCCCACTGCCGATTAGGGACGTCTGACGACACTAAATTTTGAAAAGCATCTAAAGAAAGCCTATTATGCACTTGTTAAAAAAAGAAGCCTGGTTAATACTAAAACCCCGGGGTCTTGTGTTTACGTCTTTTATTGCAGTTGTGAACCCGGCCCGGACACAGACAGGCGGACATGTTGTTTTTCAACCACCACACGTTTATTTACACAACTATTTACAAGTATGGTCACTCAGACCCAGTCCACTAGTGCACAAAACCCCAATACTCAGTCCTGGCCACAAATGCCTGCTCTTCGGGCCGCCTCCACACTCTCCTTGTGCCTCGTCCTCTTCCACCCGACTCTAGCCTCGAATGAAGGGAGACGGCCCCTTTTATACACGACCCGGATGAGCTCCAGGTGCTTCCGACACTCCCTCGTTGGCCACGCCCCAGCGTGGCGGAAGTGCCGGCTGTTCTCCCGGCAGCTCTCCGGGTATCCTCTCGGGGTATTCTTCCCCCCAGCACTTCCTGGTGTGGCGAAAGTGCTGAGGTAACAGGTCCCCAAGGCATTGGGGCGCCTCCTGGCGGTGACCACGGGACCCTACAGGGTGGGGCTTCCATGCCCTCAACCCGTGGCCCCCAGAGCAACCAGGAAGGCGGCCCCCACGTGATCCCAGATGGGCACACGCCCACTTCCGGTCCTCCAAGGCGTCCTGGCCGGGTCGTCGCCCCTGGCATCCGCGACACAGTCTGTGGTAAAACTTGTGGTGATGATGTTTCAGCTTAGGTAGTTTATAGCCAATATATTTTCCCTGTTTCACTTTGTCAGATGACAATTTCAGAGGTAATCATAATGATCTGATGCCAGTTGAGAAAGGCCATGCACCAGTATCCCATTGTTATGTTTCTGATGAGTTCTGATGCCTGGCTCAAGTATGTTTTCTTTTATTTCAATGTTTTAGTTATTTTTGAAATATTTTTCATTTTATGTTAGATATGTTTGTGAATTGGTTTTGTCTTTTTTGAATTTATTTAATGTTATGATTCTTGTTAATATTGAACTGTGTATGTACACTGTTTCAGTGTTATATCCCTTGTGTTATGTGGGTGGATCACCAAGTTTCTGGTCCACCGTGACATCACTGTTGAAGGACCTTAGCCTCTTTATTCTGCCTGAGGACTAAGGTGCTTCAGAGAGTCATTTTTGGTTGTGGTTCATTAATGTAAGTACTATTTCAATTTTTGATTCTGTTTTGTTGATTTTGTCAATGGATTTTAGACTATATTTGCTTTAGGTTGTCTTTTAGTTAAACCCTTTCTGCTTTACTTTAGCTCTGATTTTCCCTGCTTTGACTTTTTGTTCTCCATTTTTAATTTAAATAAATTCCATATATGCAAAGGAACTTTGTTGGTCATTATCCTTTAAGCCAGATATTAATGGCAATCCAATACCCTGACATATATTTCTGAATATTTGGAACTTTAAGAACCTGAGTCCCATTTTGGGACAGTGCAGGCTGGGAAACCTGCCTTCTGAGTTTGGGCCTATGCTGCCTGGGGTGAAGCCTGTTCCTGACATAGCAGAGTCCTGGGATCTGCTCTAGAAATAAGAAATTGTGTGAAATCCCACAACCCAAACCCTAAGTCAAGATTCACAGATGCCAGGTTAATTTTAATCCAGAAAAACATTAATTTAGTCCAATTTTTGTTTCTGGAACAGATTAAGACAGATTACACAATACATTAGGCCAAAGATGATGACACCACTAATCCTGTTTTTTATTGGTACAGGCTCAGGCTTTGTATGTTCCAGAAAGAAAGGTCAGCCAAAATCCAGTTCAGTTACTGGAGCAACCAATGCCCAAAAACTAACCTGCAAAAGTGCAGGTTTAATGTGAAGGATTAATGTTTTGAGGCTGCAATGATTCATGAGCAGCAAATCTACGCATAGGATGAAATGTTGAAAAATGATCAGTTAGAGACCCTGATCCCTGCTACACTATTTAAGAAGCAGAAAAAATGACATTTTGAAAATGTTGTGCCCCTTCTTTTTAACATAAAAGCACAACTGCTTCACCAAATGCTGATCAAAGAAAGATAATCAGACCTCAATCAGACATTCTGAAGTGTCTGCATGAATGTTATGATTTTACATTAGTGACTTTAATGTATCATCACAACCATTTATTACATTACATGTTTAGTGTAACACATCTTGGCTTTGAGCCAAATTTGCAAATCAAATACATTTTCCTTTTTTTTAATGCTAATGGCAGCTTTGTCCACAAAATTGGAGAGGCCTCACGTATCAGCAAAGCGATCATGTCTTCCCGAGACAGAAATAGTTAACAACTAAGAAAAAGAAATTCCACAAACTCATAGGTAGGGCAAACAAATTTAAGCAACTGCAGGGTTTCTGAGTAATGGTAACTGATAATGGACTCGCTTTTGGAACAACCTGCCAATCTTCTGCAGAGCCCCTCACCTTTTAAAGAAATTCCTCTGAAGACTCTCCTCTTCCATGAATACCTGTACTATATACCTATTAATGCAGGGTCCTGTAATGAAATAATCAATTGATTTTATTTTTATATCGTATTTTGTAGTTAGTTTGGCTGATGGCTTCTACTAGTGTTTATAGCATTTCTGACTACTCACTTAGTTCCTGCTTTCCCTGTTTTACTTATATACGTATGTTGCTGTGTGGTACTTGTAGCCATGCTCATCCCATACTCCACTAGATTTCATCCCTTGTAAGTTGCTTTTGATAAAAGTCTCTAACAAATTAATAAACATATTAGAGGATATCAAAAATACAATTGACTGTGTGGATGGATCACTCATCTTTATCAGAGTACTGAATGTGAAAGAATTAGACAATTCTGTTTTATTTAATGCAGTACAAACAACTTGAACTTGAACTTTATTTATTGGCAGGCAATGTAGTTGCAAGGAATCGGAATAAAATGGTCATTGTTGCCTTTATTATATTCTTCTTCTGTTACGTTATCATTATAATTTTAATCTACAAGCTCTATATACAGTAATCACTACCAAAACATACAGTAAACACACATTAACTAACTTGGGCACTCGCACTTTTTATAGGGAAGCTCCAATTAGATTTTTTTTAGGTCGATACCAATTACTGATTTCATGTTACTGGATCAGCCAATTCCTTTTTTTTTCTCTCTCTCTATCCCTTTAAAAACAACTTTTAACACTAAGATCCAGCATAACCAGAGGCATAGAAGCCTTATGTCCTATATTAAAGTGTTCACTTTGGTATTTTTATAATAAGACCATAGGAATTAACTGTTCCTTTTTTATTAACAAAATGGAATTCTGTAGGCTAATTGTTCAGTGATCACAAAAGTACTAAAATAACTACAATCTCCTTAAAATCCTTTATACTTTAACTAATAAAAACTGTACAAAAAGTTTGTCCATAATACATATGGCATAAAAGAAAATAAAATGCTTCTCATATTGTTTAATTTTTTACACTAATGTACCTATCTGAAAGAAAGCTTAAATGAAAAAAAAAGTTTTCACCATTTCTCTAACAACAGCAAAACACAAGAAATATTTATATATACAATCAGATGTTACTGGCAATTAAACAAACTGCTTAAATGTAAATATACATGCACTTATTGGTTTTATTCATTGTTAATAATTAAATGCAGTACAACTTTTTTGCTGTTAAATTATACATTTATATAGGCATGCTTTGTTTCTTCAGTGTATTAGCTACACATTGATGATTCTTTAGGTGTAAGTATAAATATACTGTAGATTACCATTTTAATTACAGTATATAGTACCTGTTTCTTAGTAAAACATATACTGTATGACAGACACAGACAAATAATAAACACATTACAAATATTTTAAAAAGCCACAAATGTGCCTAATGTTTATCAAGAAGACACGAGGCTGACATGCCTACCAGGTTTCTAAATGTAGGACACATTATGCTGCTAACAAGCATATTGTTTACTAAGCAGCAATTTCAAATTTTTTTTCTTTTTTCTTTTTCCAATTAAAAATGTAAGTTGCTGCATTTAACACAAGTTTTCTGTCCAAACCGAACAGCATCTGTTTTAATTAAAGGACACAATAAAAGATCTGAATTCATTAAAATTGTTTTTCTTGCTATTTGACAGATAGCACAGGATGACTTCTCTGAGGCCTTTTTCTCAGTTTATTACTTCACTTTCTTTAATATATAACATTTCAACTAAGGTATAAGCTAATACTGGTTTTGAGTTCCAGGATTAACTAGTCTCTCCTTCTGGAACAGACCCCTGGTCTAGCTTTTGCTCATTTTGAGGCCTGATCTCCTCTTTTCTGCTATTCTGTTGTTCCTTAATCACATCAGTTATTCATTAAATATGAATAACTGATTGATTTTGATCCAGTCCAGGCCTGTTAAGCTTTGCCTTTCAATTTTTAACAGTTAAGCACATAAAAGCTGATGTGTGGGGCCCATCATTTACTTGGCCACAGCTTGCATCCATGTGCTTAGGAAGTTATACCTAAATTGAACTCTGTCTATGCTAATTTATGTCATTTAACAAACATATGGTAGCTGCTGCAAGGATGTCGAGTTTCGAATCTGTCTGCAAATGCAAATATTTAATGGATTCCTTTTTATCTCTATATACTGTATATAAAATCCTGTCTATATGTCTGTCTGCTTTTCACGAGAGAACTACTTAATGGATTTAGATTGGGTTTTTTTCTATAATTTGCTTGAACATTGATTTTGTAACCTCTCTCATCGCGCTAAATATCATAGTTCGCTTGCAGTACCAATTTATTTGCACAAATCCGAGAGAGACACAGTGGGGCGGGGCCCTCCTCACTCACACGCCAGCTTTGGGGCGTATCTTACATCCGCTTAGCGAACGAGAGAACTAGAATTTGTGACTTCTCCCATTGCGCTAAGAATCATAATTCTCTTGCAGGAGCGATATATTCACGCTAATCAAAGACAGAGGCTGTGGGCCGAGGAGAGAGGGAAGCTTGACGTCAGGAGTGGGGAGCCAGGCAGGGCCCTCCTCACTGTCCTGTTTCACTTCTACGCGGGCAGAGCCACAGGGGACGGCTAGTAGAATATAAAGTAAAATATTTTGTGACAGTTTAAAGGCTTTGTGAAATTTTAAGTGTATTCTTTGACAATTTATGTATCTAGAAGGTTTTTAATGGAGCATTTTCTGATTTTATAATACAACAGAATTTTGCTGAAATCACGTGTAGTGGGAGGGTGTTTATTAAATAGTTATTATAAACTAAATCATTTTAATAGTTAATTATAATAATCTTTTGAGTTCTTTTCATTCAGTTTCTTATAAAGCTGTGATGTTTAATGCACAAGTAAAGCATGTTTTCTCAATCATCCTGGTCCTTTTTCATAATTACCCTTTTTCTTCTGCTTATTTGTTTTCTTTTTTCTTTCTTCTTTTTGGAGAAATGTGAATTAGCATTCTTATGTGCAACTGTGTGCTGGATGCAAAAAGTGCTTGAATCAAAACATATGAAAAATGATGAAAGGAGAGTACAATGTATCAAAGAAATACAAAAGACAAAAAAACAAAGCTTCCATATTGGGCCTGAGAACAGAGGGTCTGGTCTCTTATGAGGACCCGGCGTGGCTTGCCTTCTTTAGCAATTCCAGTTATCCCTGCACTTCAAAAGAAGTACAATGCAAATTAAAACAAGCAAAACAGTTAAAGAAAGAGTTACAAACACCAGTAGGACAGGTTTTATTTTTTTTTTTTTTTACGATGACTTGAATTTTTTTTTTAAAACTGTGAGTACCCTTCAAAAAGAAATATAGAAATCAAATACAATTAGAGTATTAAATTAAGGAAAGGAGGATGTTGGCAAAAAAATTATAGTTCAAGGAAAAGTGATCAATTTTGGGTGGAGCTTTCACCAAAGTATACTCAGTAGTGCCATCATTACTATAAAAGTGAACAAATGGAAGCTTTAAAAATTGTAATTGGAGAAAACAATTAAAAAGATATAGAGAGAGGGAGACAGAAAACAGGTGGATCTTCAGATTTGAACCTTGAGATAGATGCCACTTCCTGATTAGACCTAGAATGGGAGTCTGAGTGAACAGAAGCTGCAAACATGGATTTATGTTAGTCAGTATGTGGGCAATGATGTCATAAAATTCATTTGGAGTTTTTTCATTCTTTGTGTTGCATTGTACCTCCCTAAATTCCTTAAAAAGGGGATTTTAGACTAATTGGCAATTTCAAATTAGCTTATGTGTGAGTGTTGGTGTGTGCAATGGACTGGTGCCGTTTTTAGGGCCATTTCATACCTTGCGCTCAGTGCTGATGGGATTAACTCTGGCGTCCAGTGACCTAAATTGAATTAAGTAAGTTTGATATTATGTGATTTTATGTTAAGTAATTATAAAATGTTTCCAAATCAGAACATTTAAACAATATACACAGTGTTAGGTAGAACTTTAACATAAATAGAATAAAAATGAAGTGTGCTTCTTGACACAAGCTCAAACATTCATAAATGGATTCTTTTGTCATTTACACTAGCACTTCTCTCTATAAAATGCTACTGCCATTCTACGGGAAATTTTGCTATAGTATGCAGTAGTTGTTTTTTAAAATGATATTCAGTTAATATTGATATTATATTGTTTATCATAGCATCAGAGATTGAAAATGTGTTGTTGGTATAAATAAATTGTAAATATCTCTCTATTATAAAAAACAATCCTGGAAAGGAAAAGCAGGGCGACGATATGTGATCTTCTCGGAAGTTCTCGGAAGACACTTAAAAAACCAGCGAGACGCAAACAATATCAAATAACACTCAGACGTGTAAAGGTACGTAGCACACACAGATCCTGTGCTCTCAGCACATTTAAAGCGTAGAAGGACAATGCATTCTAGATGAAACGTCAACGAAAGAAGAAGAAAGAGCAGTGCAGAGAAAAGAGAGCCAAAAGCGTTGGAGAGAAAAAAAGGCAGATAAGAAATTATGAAAGCAGTGGAGTTTAAAAAGCTCAAACAAACAATGGTGCGATACTTGCAGAGAAAGGTAAAGAATATAAAAGTAGTAAAATTCGAAAGTATTGTAGCGTCCCAGCCAGGTTGAAGCCTTTTTTGTTTTAAGTGACTGTTAGGTCCGATTGAGGGATGGCGGAGTACAGCACTGAAGACTGATAGCAGTGCAATGGCACCTCCTTAGCATGCGTTCAGCCGCCCCCACCTTGACAACGCAAGCAGCATTATACATCCTGAGAAAGAGATTTAACCACGCCTGGGGCCAGAAATAAAGGACAAGTATTGTGTTTACAATGTCACGCAAGACAAGGCAGTGAGACATCAATTAAAACAAGTCCACGGACATCTAACCTAGCAGTTGTTGGACTGCTGCTGGCAGATATGCTTCATGTGCTCCCAACTCTTAAAACAACAACAAGAGACAAGCAAAACATGCAGCTCGCCAGCAGCAAAACGCCTGCAGATGATCAGAATACTTCACCTTAGCGTGCGTTCAGCCAAACTAACCCTGTCCCCCCCCCCCTCACAACGCGAGCAACAGAGATGCGAAGTGGCAAAAGGACAGCTGCTGTACAGGCTTTGAAATGATTGGGCAGCAAGACAAGCAGAACAGGCAGATCGCCAACAGCAGAAAGGCAGCAGATGATCCAACGGCATCTCCTTAGCGTGCATTCAGCCGCACACCCTTCACAACGCGAGCAGCATTATACATCCTGCGAGAAAGAGAAGTAACCATGCCCGGGGCCAGAAATAAAGTATTGTTTTTACAAAGGCTTTAAAATAAAAGTGAAAATAATGTTTATGTAAAAATTTCCATGAAACTAACTATCTTTTTAAATTGTATACCCGGTAAACCAAACCCGGGGGTGGGCGAGCAAAGCGAACAGGGGGCAGAGCCCCTTAGTATTAAAGAAAGAAATTTATCCTCAACTAGGACCTCTTTGAGTTAGGAACCAGTACCCTGTTACAGAAATCTACTAAAAGATACTACCTTGAGCAGAAGTGTCACAAAATGGTCACAGAACAAAGACAGAGGCTCATACTTATTGATAACTGAATTTATGTAGCAGCCCTGAATTAATTTTAACATTTGCTTTAATTGGTTCATTGGCTTACATCATCTGAATATTTACTGTGATTGGTTAAAATACATAAGATGTTTTCAGCAGAGAGAACAGCCAGCTTACACACCCAAAATAAAAGTCTCACTCTGTCACATTCGTCTCCTTCTCCATATCACTTCAGTTCAGCTCTTATAATTTTATGGAATGTGTTTACATGACAAGTACGTGAAACTATCAAGTCTTACTGGGTACAGTACATGAAAGACATCAGCCAATTTCTTAAGCCAGATCCTAGAAAACTGTCTCCTTACTTAACCCTTTTCAACTGTCTCTTCGTGTTATTTCTAAGACAAATGCTATATATTTCTTTTTAGAATCCCTGAAACCTATGGAAAACTTTGTAATAAAGATAAAATCACTTAAAATTCCTCCGTACCTCTCCATCAGCATCTTTTGTTTTGTAAATGTGTTGATCAGCGCAAGCAGCCTGCTATCCCATCCCCCCACTGACGCAGCTCAAGTCGCAGAGAAGTTTCTCAGAGCTTAAGTCTGTTTGTCTTGGTGTGAGGTACATGGAATCTTAGAGAGTAAATAATAAATATATCGTCATTTGGAATGCATACATTTCATGTGTGTTCCATGTCTACAACAATCTGGCTCAATGTTAGATGACAGGAAATGTGAGAAATGCAAATTAGTGTTGAACACATAACTAAAAAAGAAACATTTTTCATATTTTAGTAATAATTGACAAAATGTAGATATTAAGTGTATAATGTGTGAAGACTAAAGTCCAAATATTAAATAAACACTTTCACAAAAGGTTAATGTATAAAAAAAAAGTGTGCTTTTATTCAAGCCAAAACACTTCATGTAGTAAAATGTATATTACCTCTTGATGGTTCGCTTTATTCACTTACAGTTGTGTATTGGTCAGACATGCAAGTCTCGTTGTACACGCAACAATACTAGCTTGCTACTAATATTGATTTTAGCATAACAATATGTATTCTATTTTTTCTACACCATATCTTTATGCATATATCTTTATTATTTTCCTAGGTTAAAATGTTTAATGGCTGCTTGATTGTTAGTGCCATTACCTCACTGTCCCCGAAGAAATTAATTGGCACATTTACCCATGTCAGTCCAAAGATAAGAGATAGCCCTTCTTCCTTCCACATCTCAAAGATGTACCGATTCTAAACTGTCTGAATGTGACTAAGCGTTGGTGTTCGAGTGATAATGTACTGCAATTTACTGCTGCCTTGTGCCTAGAAATGCTTAAACTTAGATGAAATTAAGTTTAGGGAATACATGCTCATTTTGGATTAAGTGGTTTTCAGAGTATTATATTTTTTAATTGTATCTTTTTTTGTTTTGTCAGTTGACTTTATAGGAGGCTTTGATTCTTACGGATACCAGGGACCACAGAAGACATCACATTTACAACTACAGCCAATGTATATGTAAGTACCACAGCATTCCTTCCATTCTTCTAATCTTATACATATGGAAAATTGTTAAAATTGTAATTTACACATTTAGTTAGATTGTGTACCAGTCTTTGATTACTGATTTGTGAAAAAAAAGAAAATGAAAGTAACACAGACAGAATATTAGAAAGTAAATTAGGCCAAATTAAGTTAAAGCTGCCAGCATATTTATATACTGTAAAGGGTTAGGGTTAGGGTAAAACTATACTAATCAGCCATTAATGTACAGTAAAATTGCAACATGCATTAAAACCATAGTTAAAATTTTCAGTTTTCTAGTTCAACAATATGTTGAATATGTTTAATTATTTTATGAAATTCACCAATTTAAGGAGAATACTAAATATGGACTTTAAAATCCCATTATTTTAATAAAGCCTTCCTTTCAGACCCTGTATTGAACTCGACTGTCACAAACCTGTGCTTATTTTATGAATATGCCTATTCCATTAACAACTGTCACAATGTATTTCCATGCACCTATATATTTTATGAAAGATCTAATTCCATTAAAGGTTTCTAGTCCCAGCATTAAGGACAAGATAAAGGAAAGCCATGGAAGCCAATTAGGATAAATTGAATGTGGGCAGAATGTGGCCATGAAAGACTGCCAGGTCCAAATTCCAGTGTACTCACAGATCCAAGAATCTAAACTTTAGCACTGCTCAATGATGCCAACTCTAAATATTATATTCAAGATACTCATGCTAACTACTGTCATGCCTTTTAACATGAAGCAAGTGCAAGCTAGTGCAAAAAAGACAATGGGAAGTATACACCCTAAATATCAAAGCTACATTTACTTCTCAGATTGCCAGCTTTTTAATGTACTGTAGCAGAGGTTGGATTTGCCCATAGTCCCTTTCAGAAAATGAACCATGAGAGGTATAAAGTCTTCGTTCCCATGCTCCCAGTCTAGCCATTCAGGCAGATTAAAAGTTTTACAATAGATTGTAAATTTGAATATTGTAAAAAAAAAATGAAATGTCTACTTCCTTTTCCAAAGAGCTGCTATGGAACAGTAAGGGAAGGAGGTGGATCTTGTCAAGTTAGAGTAGCTTTTAAGCCTTAGCTATGGGATGACAGGCAAAGCTATTTCAGAAAATTATTGAAAAAGCAAGCAGCAGCAGATAAGGCAGTGTTAACTTTATCCTGTCAAATTCGCTTAAACCAGTTCTGGGGGTGAGATCCTGTATTATTCTATGTTATGTAATTGCATATATTACACAAACAATATGATAAATTTATGTACACTAATCTGACATGCAAAAAAACGTAGCTTTTCTGCACAAACAAATCTACTATATAAATCAGTTAAAGCCTACGTAAAGAGGTTATGTTTAAACATGAAAGTAATAATACCTGTAGTTTAAAATTCTATAGAAAAAAGCCTATTGATACACATTCATTACACATCTATAAGATTTAATAAAAAAGCACTGTAGAAATGAAGCTGTATTGACTTCATTTAGCATCTTGTGAATGAAGATCATCTGCTTTTTAGTTAACAATCTGAATAAAACTTGAAGTAAGAATTAAGGTTGTAAGGTGAAAGCTAAAAGAGAGGCTTGGAAACTGTTCTCTTGTAAAAAGGCTGTGATCAGAGATAAACCATTTTCCAACAACAATAGAAGTTATTTTAATTAAAAACACATTATACGCTTCCATGCTATCGTTAAATATATATAAACACAGGCAATGCCTTCCTTTCATTAAATAGTGTCATTTAAAAAATATAGGTTATGCAGGATGAAAGTTTTGTCTTAATACTATAAAGTACCTACACATTCCTCTGCCTTATATTTTACGGCAAAGTGCAGAACAACATGTTAACTTTAATTGGCCAAGTAGTCAAACTGTTCACAGTAGTTTAAAGTCACATCTCAACTTAGGAGCTGATTACGTCTCGCGGCTGGGCCTCTATATATTATTATGCAATATACACTGTGCAAGAGCTGCAATAGTTGCAAGTGAAATAAGAAAAATTGTTGTCTATTTGTTGATTACAATGCACTATATTTTTACACTTTTTATATTATCTTACACCCAGCTGCCAAGCAAGATCCATACGGAGAGTTGAAGACAGTGAATTCTACCCCTGCAGTGCAAAATTATTTTGAGATAGGAAGACCAATAAGCAATACATCAGGAAAGTATTATAAATGTAAATCAAAGAGACTATTTTATAACAAATCATTATGTTATGGATTACATTTATGCACATCCACTGATACAGTTATAACTTAGTGGTTATGATTTCCTAGCATTTCAGCCATTCTATGACAGATATTTACATACAATTAATCAGCTTTAAAATTAACCTCTGAATTAATAGCGATGTAAAAAAAAGGGTAACGGAGTTTTTTTCTTCGAGGCTCACAGGATTTTTTCCATTCCTTTCTGAATGACAAAGAAAGGGTTGTTTTATTATTTCTTCTTCAGCCTGACTGATTGAATATAAATAACTATTTTGGAATGACTCCAGAAATGGATGAAATGTGAGGAAAATCAGATCTAATAATTTTATTATGTAATGATCTGCATAGCAACACTATAGCCAGGCATTATTAAAAAGACTAAAGTTTTATTTACAAAGAAAAAGAAATACTTTATGTACCTACAAACGTTGAAGACTTACTCAGATTATACTCAGATTGTACATATAGTTAATTGTTCAGGTAATTGCTGCAAAAGTGCACTGTAATTAGGAATTCATTGTAAAATATTGACTTTGTATACTCTGTAATACGTTTACCTTTTAATTACACAGGAAATGGTTCCATGTTGACTAGCATTATTTAAACTTTGTTCACTGTGCTTTGCAAGAATACTGTGGCTTGCAAATGTAATGTAATTTCTGCAAAAGGTATCAATGATTGTATAATATGCCCACTATAATTCTTTTTCTTTTTCTTTTTAGGTCAAAGTAACACAGAAGACTGCCTTACAAACAAATCAAAGAATAGTGACCTTTGTTTTTTTAGATGTCTTAAAATGCTACAGTGTCTTAAAAAAAACTGATTTACAGAAGAATTCCTTTCCTGTGTTCTAACCTCAACAACTAATGGGAATGCAATGGGATTTCCTTTGATAATTTTCACAAAAAAAGATCCAACGAGAATGATATGGAAGCTCAATCATGCAGATTTTCTGAATGCCGTCTTCACTGCCAGAGTGTGAGATATACACAGTCCAGTACAGTATATGACAATGAAATATCTTGAACTGAAGGTTATTAATAGTAACATGTGTATGCAGAGATATTACTCTTTTTCATGTGCTCTGAGTGGTATTAAAAGTGCCAAGTTTAATAAATAGACAGTAAGTGTTGAGAAAATGATGACTGTCTATTAGGTATTCCAGCCTCGAACTGTTAACAGCCTTTTTGGCAAGAATACAAAGCTGGATTTCAAGGTGACGCCTAATGACAGCTACAAAACACACCATCTGAGAATGTTAATGAAGTATGACTTTTAAATGCTGGTAACCATCAGGGAAGTCCTTTATCTCCTTCTGTTGGCTAAAAGCTTAGAACACAGATCATAAAAAAAAGAAAAGGTGTGACTTTTGTAGTTGTACAACAAAACTAAATATGCTTTAGTCAAAAACAAATTGGTTCCTGCATTCCTAGAGGGCAAAGGGTACATATATCAGGTGTTTTATAAGGGAGCATCCTGTGTTTTGTGAAAAAAACAAAGGGAAATAATGTAAATTTCAGTAAGCAAAGGCCAATTTAAATGTGTTTACCTTTTTATAGTTAATTCAGAAGTTTACTATAATGTGTAGGTAAGCCTTTTTCTTACAACTATATGAAGGAAAATCTTTGTATTGGTGATTTCCTGTTAATATTGTGTTAAGAGGGAATGTAGTGTGTGACAGAATGTGTATTTTATCTTCCCTGTGCTGTGGCTGAAAATTGTGCTTTGTCTTGTGGGTGTGACAACTTTTAAAACCTAAAAGGGTAGTTGTGGCACCTGTAAAAACTTGACTTTTTCATTGGCCCCTAAGATTAAAAGATCTGCTTATAAGGGCTTGCACTGCTATTTTTATCATAAACATTACTTAGTTTACCTCTTTTTAAATGTTCAAGGCACTACAAAAGAATGTAAATGCTGGTGTAAGTACTGTAGTCTTATTTTACCTGAGGAGAAAACCCCCTGGTTGTATTTATATCCACTAGAATAACTTGTATTCAGAGGAACAAACAGAATAAACCTCTCCAAAACAATTTTGTTTTCTTTTAGACTTTCAAAATGTGTTAAAATGTTCATTTAGGTAAATTTCAAAGCATATCCAAGTAACAAGGATATTAATGCACTTGTTAGACAAGAAGGGTGAGAAGCTCGGTAATCCGGGAGGAGCTCAGAGTGTAGAGCCACTGCTCCTCCGCATCAAGTGGAGTCAGATGAGGTGGCTCAGGCATCTGTTTAGGATGCCTCCTGAACGCCTCCCTGGTGAGGTATTCACCTGGGAGGAGGCCCTGGGGAAGACCCAGGACATGCTGGAGGGACTATGTCTCTCAGCTGGCCTGGAAACACCTCGGGATTCCCCCGGAAGAGCTAGTACAAGTGGCCGGGGAGAGGGAAGTCTGGGCATCTCTGCTCAAGCTGCTGCCCCCGTGACCCAATCTCAGATAAGCGGAAGAGGATGGATGGATGGTTGTCCACTTTGTCAATGATAAGAAATTATCCATTTCATTCTAATGATGTACCATAGCATTCTCAAACCTGCTTTTGTCCTATGTTATGGTCCTGAGCATGGATGAAGCATTTTAACTGTAATTCTTCAAACAGTTTTGCACGATGTGTTTTTACCTGACGACAACCAACTACTATTTACCTATTAACCAATCAGTTTTGAAATGAATTTCCACACATTGGAATCTGTTTAGTCAACATTAAGGTTGATTTTACTTTCAACTTTCCTATGTATTATTATAATATTCTTCTTTATGAAATATTTTTTTGTATATTTTCTGAACCTAGTGTCTATTTTTTAGTACAGAGTTGTAGGGAACATTGGAAGAAAGTCAGCTGACAGTCCTAACATGAATTCATCCATAGTGAATTCCCTTTCAGATTAAAGCTTTTTTTTTTCTGGAACGAGGGATGGAGGGATTAGAAGGCCTGGAGGTCTCAGTTCCTGGAGGGCCACAGTGGCTAAAGGTTTTTGATTAAGTCACTTTTTAAATTATTAAGCAGTTACTGCTGCTACTTCTTTTGCCTAAATTACAAGTGACTTTCATTTTAATGGATTCATTTTTTTCACCAAAAAAAAGGAGAAGCAAAGTGAGTCAACACATGATCAGGTTAACTTGGATCTCATGTGTACCTGTATCTTTCATACAATTAGTCTCAATTAATGATGAGCAAACCCCACTGAATTCGCTTTGCCTTGTTTTGCGAAACTGCAGAAATGTTTGGGTACTTTGCAGAACTTGGAGAAATGCATTGGTGGCAATGGGGTAGGAGAGAAACTAAACTATTGTTCAGTGGATTATAACAGTGTAATGCCTTTTTTTCAGTGTTCCTGCAGACTAGGGAAGCATCCGCCAACTATGCTAGAACGATTATTGTAGCCAAATAGTGACCTAACTTGTGAGGCTGCCATGCTAACCATTGTACCAACATTTCCCCTGAAATAAAATTAGCAGAATTAAATATCATTAATAGTAAAATTTCTTATAGACTTTGGCAACAGGAGCAAGAAGCTTGAATTCACCGAGTCTTGATACCCCAACCAAACAAATGCAAACAGAATTTTTGTTTTCTTTTTCTCCTAAGGCTTTTGCTTATTCACTGCCGCTGCTACCAAATAAGCTCAGCACTAAAACATATTCATTCTTTGCTCCTTCCTGTTTGCATCAAATGCATGGCACTCTGGGTTAATAAGGAGTAGGCTCATGTATTACACACAGATCACATACTGTACAAGTCCTTAAAGATCTGAATACACCAATATATTTCCGTTTTTCTTCTGTGTACATATTTTGTTTTGAAATGTAAGTTTTATGCCAATTTCTACCATACCAGTAAAACAGTTAGTAAATCCATACCATAGGAAGAAATTCATCCAGCATAGAAATTGATCAGACATACAACATAGTACTAGAATCAGTGCTGCTGGAGGTTGTCTATTCTAAGATTGATTGCCACAGTTCAGTTATGTTATGCTGGTGTTGCAAAACATCTTTGGGTGCTGAGAAAAAACAATTCAGACATGAGCGTCAGTAGGCTTTGCAACTTAGGAACTAAGTTACCCAAACTACTCTATAACATTTCAATAATTATTTACCCCTCTGATGCTGACCTTTCTGATCATAAAATAGGTTATTATGATAGCCATGTATGAGAAGAGTTCATAATTAATTGCAGGGTTACGGTATTTGAGGGTTCCATTTGTGTGATTCTTTCTCTTGCACAATTTGGCTCAAGAACTAATGATCATATTGTCATCTCATAACAGGCGTAAGTTTCAAGTTTGGTATTTTTCTATCCAGCTGTTTTAGATTTACATCGTCCTCAAGAAACTGTGACACACAGATGTACACACCCATTATCGAGATATAAATATTTTTGGTATCAAGGAGCCCTAAAAAGTTGAGATCCGTCGAAAACCAGAGACTGAAATTTTTGACAAATCTAAAATTTTTGCTTCTCCTGCATAGATGATAGGTTATGGTGGCTAGGGCACAAAGTAAAAAGTAGTTTGTCTAAGCCAACTGTACAGTGAATATTCAAGAAAATATTCATGAACAAGGTTGCCAGCAAACTCACCAAATTTACTGTGAAAAATGCTCTGACAAATTTAGCCAATCAAAAGTAGTTGATAATTGAAAACAAAAAAAATAATGAATGTCTAAGAAATAGTGACCTGCTTCACATCTAGATGCTGATTTCAGAAAGAAAGAAAATCAGTCTTGTAAATGATGGATGTGGTAGAATGAAAACAGGATTATATAGTTGGTTTCATCCATCCATCCATTTTCCAACCCGCTGAATCCGAACACAGGGTTACGGGGGTCTGCTGGAGCCAATCCCAGCGAACACAGGGCACAAGGCAGGAACCAATCCCGGGCAGGGTGCCAACCCACCGCAGTAGTTGGTTTCATTAAGACCTAAATTAGAAGACTGGCATGAAAAAGGTGGCCATCCACGAATATTTTGTTTCCAGTTAAGGAAAAAAAATAAAAGTAAGACAAAAGCAGTATTATAGTAGAACAAGTAAGTGGTTACAAATTAAGAAAGTGACTGAAATGAAACCTTACAACCACTGTGAGCCTCCAGGATCCGTGATCGATACCCCTGCTATAGGAGAAACCCAAAGACTTACATGAGAAGAACATACAAATTCCACACAGAAGGCACTGCAGTTGTGAAGCAAACCAAGATCTAAGTACAGAGGCAGTGATGCTACTTGCTACCATACTTTGTGCTTGTAGAAAATAGCATACATTTACACTTTCAAAGAAGAATTTTTAAGAGTTAAGAAAATGTATTCCAAATGTTTAAAATTATAGAAATTTCATAGAATTATTTACCTCCAAGTTTACTCACTTGGATTTCATGTCAAAAACTTGCTTGAAATATCAATTTTGCATAAATTAAATTTGACTTTCTCAATATCAGTAATCAAGTGAGGTTTATAATTTACAAAACAAAGACAGGAATGGCATGACAAAAACAATAATGATGTTTCCTTAAGTTTTCTTAAATAAAAAATACCAAAACCTTAAACAAGCCACTTCTTGAGTGAAAAGTTACAGTATCTGAGATGTTGGCTAGGTTGGCTTGTCATCTAGAAAGTATACAGCATTTGCTTTTGTTATTTTTAAGTAACAATGTAGAAGGCTTGTAGATAAAGCAACATCATTAATGAGGTTTCAGCATTTTCACCTTTTTATACATCATCGAAAAAACTGTGATCATGGAAGATTATTATTTATGTAGTAGATGCCTTCATCTAAGTTGACTTGCAAAAGCAAATCCTAATAATATACAGTCCATGTGATTAGAAAAGTACAAAGTTGACAATCGATATGGAGCAAAATTCAAACCTGAGTGTAGCTGTAGTACTGTAGTATTCTCCAAGAATAGGTTTAAATGTAGAACTCACTATCACAGTGTCAAAGGATATGCAATTATTTATATTAAATAAGGGACCAAGTAGTCTGGCTTTCTCCCACACCTCTAAGTGCATGCAAGATGAACTGAAGACTAAATTGGCAGAGTATGAAAGGCATTTGGTGTACTTGAGAGAGTCGGCATGGCAGGGCCCTGTAACTGCCTGTGGACCTGCCCAAAGACAAGAACTTGCCTTGTGTCTGATGTTCTTGTATAGATGAGGGTGTCATAGCAGGTACTATGAGGTTTATTTTTTAACAATTTCATTGAAAACCAGTTTCTTTTTCGTTAAAGTTACTAAAGTAATAGGTTCAAGAAGTGAACCGATAATACTTAATGCTAATTTTAAATTTTGAAGTTGCAACTTTATATTTGCTTTTTTTTTTAATAATATAAAAGAAAGCTTTAGGAAGGATTATTCCTGGTTGTTCCAGTTTATTACATGTACAGGAAAATGCAGGTTTAGAAAATTGGTGGATATCCATCAATCTTTCTAAATATTGATCTGAATTAAAAAATGAAGATTATGTTTAGCCCATTAATAGTGTGAAATTTGTCAGAGATGGCCACATAAAATTCATTGCTATTCTTTAAATGTAGTGGATACAAACTGGTAAACTTGTGGTTTTGATGTTCTTGATTTTTTCTGTAGTGTGCACCATCCTCATATATGGAAGTTTATGCTACCATTAAACCATGTTCTTAAAGAAATGTAACAATTAATTAGAAGGTTTCAGAATTAAGTTACTTGCATACAAAGTGAACTTTAGTCTCACAGCATTTTGTTGAATGGCATTATACAGTATAGTGCTTGTTTCTTGTTGAGCAACATTTAAGGCACTTTATTTGGGCCATACAAGAACTGAGGTGGTAGTCTTTTACAACAGCAATGCAGTGACCAGCACACAGTGATCCAGTAGACTAACCAGTCTCATCAGCTACTAGGACAATGCACATATTGGAGCAAAAGTAATTTGCAGTTCATTCTGTTTCACCAAGGATGTGGACCCTTACACTGCTCTTCTTCAGGTGTTCTGATGTTTTCAGGTGTCCTTTGTTCCAGTACAGTCAATCCTATTCAATAAGTCAGTTTTAAACTTCACTATCATGTGGCATGGTTTAGATGTGTATCGCTCTCTCCCACATATTTGAAATTATTTATGCTTCAAACCCTTTTTCTGCATCCATTTAACTTTACTTTCCTTTGACTTTAACTAATTTAGCTTTATGTTGAAAGCCAAAGCTAAATGTAAATCTGCTAAGGAAGATCCTCCTTTGAGGGAGATCTGTGCCTACAGTAGAACATTAGAACAATCTGTATGAGAACAGTACATTCAGCCCAGCAAAGCTTGCCATTCCTATCCACTTTATTCTTCTAAAACAACATCAAGTCTAGTTTTGAAAGTACCTCAAGTCTTGCTGTCTACCACAATACTTGGTAGCTTATTCCTTGTGTCTATATTTCTCTGTGTAAAGAAAAGCTTCCTAATGTTTCTGCGAAATTTACCCTTAACAAGATTCCAACTGTGTCCCCTTGTTTTCAGTGAACTCACTTTACAATAACAATTTCAATCCAGTGCACTAAATCCTTTCATTATTTTAAACTCTTCAATCATGCCCCCTCTTCATCTTCTTTTGCTTAAACTTAAAATGCGCACCACTTTTAATATCTTCTTCCTAACTCATACCTTGCAGCCCTGGAATTGGCCCAGTCGCTCTTCTCTGGACCTTTTCTAGCACTGCTATGTCCCTTTTGTAGATTGGAGACTACTCTTGAAGCATTGGTTCCCAAACTTGATCGACTTTGTATAGCACTCTTGAATAACTTTCAGAGTACTTTGGCTTCTCTCAGCACTCACTTTGACAATATCTAGTTCAAGTTGATGTCAACAGACCACCGTATCAATGCTCTGGAATGAGGCAGAGGACACCAGTACTTGAATTTAGGAACAGTAGGCAACCTGTATGTGCCTCGCTTTTGATAAGGAGATAAATTTAGCTGTCATAATCGAGGAACTTTATGCTCAAAGTCACACAATTTCAAACGTTTTATTAATGGAGTAAAAAACCTAATTACCTCAGAATTTTATGAAGACAGATTTTATTTATTTATTATTTTTTTTACTGTACAAGCCAGTTTGGAGGATTTTGCTTGTGTTTTTGTGGATGAGAAAGGAGGGTTCTTTTTTAAATTCAAATGGGGTTCTTGTGTGCTTTTCATGTTTATGATATTACAAGCTGAGTTTAGAGATGATTGTTTGGATGAATATTTGTCCTGAAACAATAGAAACCTGATTATATCAGATCCACCATTCCTTTTCTAACATGTCAGCAATTCTTATCAGGGTATAAACGATAATGCACAGGGTGATTCTAATGGGTGGGACCCCGAGTTATGATGTATTACTGTCATAATAATGAAGAAATCCAAACGAAATAAAAATCACAATATTCCTGGATAAATGTATGAACGAATGAGGCATGGCGCTCTTCTATCTAGACTGTCGGCGGGCAGCAGAATGTTGGCATCTGTCTGCTGGACTGGCGCCTACAGCAAGCTCCTGTGTACACAAAGTTCATTCATTGGCAGCTCCCCTCTAAATTCAGTACAGGTAAGGATGGTGTAAAAAATTGAGCAGAGGAACATTTTTAACTTATTTGGATGACCGTGAAATCAGTGAAGGATATTTCCAGCAAGATGGGGCAACCTGTCACACGTCAGCTCACACCTTGGCACAGATTGAATCGTTTTTTGGCAATTTGGTCATTTCAAAGGGACTATAGCTACCTCTTTACCTGAGGCTGTCACCTGCGGATTTCTACCTTTGGGGAGAGCTAAAAGGAAAAGTGTACAAGAACAAGCTTTGTAAAATGGAACAATTACAGCGAAACATTAAACAGAAAATTGCTGCCATCACACCTTGTGGATACCTTTGCTAATATGGAGTGCCGTGTCAATCTGTGTTTGCAAGAAGAAGGCAACCATCCCCAACACCGAATGTGATTGGAACATTTACACATCTGTCAAGGTATGCACTGTATTTGTTTCGTTTCTATTGCTTCATTATTACTTGAGTAACTCATCATAACTCGGGGCCTCTTCCATTAGAATCTCCCTGTATTAAAATACATTTTAATATACAATGTTGAAAATAATATATTTTTAGCATATTCTTTCTTAATTCTTTCTATTTATTTTCAAGCAGCTGCTATATTATGAACACATATGGGAACAAATGGCATGGTTTATTGCTCTACTGTTGGTTGCCTTTGTTTTTTGTTTTATCGATGATTGACTTTTATTTATAAAAACAATTGTCTTAACAAACAAGTGAAATGAAGGGCAACCTGACACTGGATCACCTCTTGTTAAATCTGTGACGTTTCTCATTTCTGGCAATAGTTGTGACTGCAGACAGAGAACTGAAACAACCCGTTTAATTAACAGTTGAGAACAACTTAGTGGCACCTCGCCAAGACATTAGATAGCCTAAAAAACGGGTGGCAGACTGTGTGTCAAGGATCAGAGTTGAGAGCCACCATTCAAAAGGATTTGTTGAAACCAAGTTGTAGTTATTTCTGAGTTCATGTATAGTGTACTGGACTTGTAACCAAAGGTGTAGCTTTCAGAATATCACTTAGTTTTAAAGAAAATACACTAAGTTGCTGTATTGTGAATTCTCTACCTTTACATTTACAGGAGTTGTCATATTACAAGAAAGCTACAAACATGTAATAAATATTGATAATGTGTCCAAATCAAAACATTACAAAGTATAGAATAAAGACATTTTAATTTAAGATTATTCAATTCTAGTCAAAAAAGCATGATCTCAACAATTTGTACATCTGCAGATATTTAAATATCTTTAACGGTATAAGCTAAGGGATTAAGGGTGTTGATCTAGATCGGTGGCTTCCAACCTTTTCCATGCCCTGCACCCTTAGAGAATGTTTGATTTATGTTCGCACCCCCTACAAATATATTATAACATTTAAAGATGACAATTTCTAATTTTTGAATCACACATTGAACCACATAAAAAACTGCAGGTGAACAAAGTGAAATTAAAAAAAAACAAGCTTTTAACTCGGTTCATACAATTTAAATACAAATTGAACAATTTAACTTTATAAATCTCAATAATCTTGTACATGTGTCCTCCGTCAAGCTTAGACCCTCAAATGACAGTACGGCGACTGCTGTAGGCCGGAAATAATCAAGCGCCACAGGGAAATGACACAATCAATGACTGAGGGATCTGAGGGGATTGGAGACTCATCATGAAGCAATGGGTGCCAGAACACCGCAAAGCAATGAACACAGTCGATGATCTTTGTCCACTGATAACACCCGCACTGCAGTTCAAAAACTGATACACTGCATGGTTAAAACTGCTGAGCTACTGCAAGCAGGACAGATGGGCTAAGTGTAGGCAGCAGGTGTTGCGTCCAATTCAGTCCTCCTTGTTCTTCCCCTGGCAAAAATGTCAAACCTCAAATTCAGTGACATTTCATGGTCAGAAATCACTACTAGACCTCGTCCTTCTGTACGGATCATTGCAACGTCCAAATTCCATTCTTTTAAAAAAATTGTTTGCCATTATGGACACTCCACCACAGCAAGGAACTCATGAGAATGTGCATTTCTATGGTTTATTCACAGGTAATAATTGCATGTACGATTCTTGATTCTTTTCATATTATAGAACAGGAGCACTAACTAATAAATGACCTACAAGTGACGGCACACTGCAAGACACCAGTTGCACGACGATAAAGTCGGACAATGCACCTCAATAAATTTTGCCAAATCATGATGCAGCCTTCCTCTTTATTGCACCCCCTAAACTAGATTGTTAAAGCATTTGCTTGTAAACAAGAGCATGTTTTCCAGAATTGGTTTATTTAACAGTATTTATGTAAAACTCCATTTTGGACATTGTGACCATATGACTGGATGAGTTGACTTGTGGATTACAGTATGTAACAAGAATAACATGGGATTTTTTCATGGATGTTTGATATTGTAGTGCATATTCTATCAGAAGCTTTATCCCCATTCTACATGAAACATGAGCTTTAAAAAAAATATCAGCTATCACAACAAAATACATGAGGTGCTTAATGTATAAAAATATAATTTTTGGGTGAAGAATTCATTCAAGCTTAGTTTTTTTCAGAAAAATGTCACATTTCAAATCTTTGATTCCTAGCAATATTCTATTGATTTGTCTAATGAAGGAGCCATCAGTCAATGAAGACGCATTATTTAGGAGTTTTACAAGATTTGTAAGAAAGATGATCAACAAGTTCTCTAAAGAAATACATTCATATGAAATTGCACCTTTTTATTAGCATACAATTAAAGTTGTCATAAATCTAACTTGAGATTACCCAGTAAAAGTAAATTTAGAAACCGATAACATTTTATCTACTATCTTGTTATATTTTTGAATCATTGATACTACTGTTAAAAGAAAATTAACTTTAAAGTCCTGATTTCTTTTTTGCCAAGCTAGCTATTGCTCTGAATAATATGCAAGACCTGTTGATTACTTATATTGAATAATTTGGAATATTCAGAATGAGTTGCATAGAACATTGGCTCTTAGATTCAGGTCTGAGTGCCAACAGTAGCTGCAGATTTTCATTCCAACCAACTTCCATGTTTTAGTAGGGCTCTTACCATAATTAAGCAAGCTATTTAATAGTTTCTGTGTTTGGTGCCAATGTATAAATAATAAAATTGGGTTTGCTAATTACTGAAATGTAGCAAGCATTGAGTTATGATACAAATGGATAATAAAGCGATTATTTTTTTTGCTTTAAGATTTTAATTTTCATGATGCTTTTCACTTAATTTTTCCAGTTGTACTGGTCATTTAAACAGTTATTTACTAATGAGTAGTGTAGTGGGTATGACACTTATAGCTGTAGCCTCACAACATTCGGTATCATCTGTTCTTATGTCCACTTCATTTGTCATTAATGATTAGTATTAGGATACAATTAAGTTAGTACACTTCACAGAAAAATGGGTGACAAAATTGAGTTATGCATTTGATATTGCGATAAAAGTATATTTCTAACCTTCTTATAAAGTTAAATCTCATACTGTTGCACTGAATAATAGCGAATGCAGAATAAGAGAAAAAAGGATTATCTAACCAATGAGATCAATTAGTGGAAAAACAAGTCACAAATTTTAAAATGTTTGAAAACAAATCTGTGGGCCCCCATGACTGAACTTTACAATCTCTGGTGTAGAAGGATTTTTTTATACAGTACAATTACTAGGTTGACAGACACTGGAAATTCTACAGTTTTGATTAGAAATATTTCACCTTTATTTACATTAGTAAAGCAATTCATTCCAGTAATAAGGCTAAGTCATTGGATTGTTCAAAAAAATCCATGTTCGCTTTTAGAAAATGGTCCCTTGCCATTATCTCTAATACAAAATACATTAGCTTGAAATTGGTTTTCTCAAATAATTTGAAACAGCCAGCTTTGACCTTATGGATTTATTGTATTTTGCAAAGTCGCCATCACTACTTGTGCTGCAAAAACATTTAGAATTCACCCTAAAATTGTTGGTTAGATCTTCTACCTAATGCTGCTGTCCTTTGCACGCTGAACTAGTGCTGTTTACTCTCTGGAAATGCTGGCTACTTCATTTTTATCTTCAGATTTAGTGCACTAAAGTTAATAACCTAGATATGTGTGTAATTTGTGTTCAGTATTATAAAGGAGAGTATAAGCCTTTAGGGCGCTTAGCCAGCTTTTTAATGGTAAATTTCATACAAACTGAAACATAAAACTTTAATTCACAGAAACAACTGTTGATTCATGTAGTGAGCTAACTAATGGTGTAATTGAAAACAGGAGCTTTGTGACCATTAGGTTTTCACTTTTTGTCTTCCTTGAATACATTGTTGAGCAGAATGACCTTAGTTTGTCTAAATAAGTATGAAATTATGCTTTTATATAATCTAATTTTTCCAACATTATCAATGTGGAACCCATGACAAACTTAGATAAGTATTTAATTAAATAAACGATTACATGAAAGGAGAGCTTTTGAAATTTTGGAACACGTATGAATGCAGTGATTGGTGTGGCTGCTTCACTGCAACAAGGTCCTTTTGATTCATTTCATCCCTGTCCATTATCTGCTTCCACATGGGTTTTCTTTGAGTTACTTTCTATCAGTTATCAGTGTCACAGAGGCAACAGGATGTGCAACAAGCGCCAGTTCTTCGTGGGAAATTCCTAAGACCAAATCACCCAGAGTAGGGGTCAGATTTGTAAAACTTGCAGACACACAAAAGGAGGCTCAAAATGTGCGTACGCAACTTTTCACACAAAAGTCAGGATTTATAAAAGAAACTTAGATGGGAGAATTTGTGTGTATTTATGGCAACTCTGACCCATCCTTGCTCAACATTTTAGTGAAACTGGGAAACAATAACACAGTTGATCTAGCAGGGAAATGCAGCCTAACCAGTTATAAATCGAATAATGCACCAAATAGTTCATGTAACAAAACAATTATTACTATGTGTGTTTATGTGACAAACATATTAAAGCTAAAAGTGATGAATAAAATGGATAGGCTCTATTTTAGTTCTCTTTTAAGTGGGTCAATGATGTGCATTTTCACTTAGGAACTTTATTGTTTTTCTGTCAGTTTATTTAGCTTACCTGTTGTCATTTCTCATGATTAGAAACCAAAGTAGAGTAAATAGCATAGGTGTGATTCACTTCCGCATACAGAAAGCTATAACTACAGTATCTTGCTCTATAGCCTATTCATAGCCTAATCGTTTGACACAATACAGCTTGTTTCGCACAGCATCAAAACTGTGCAAACGTCCATATATGAAAGGAATGAGCTTTTGGGACAGGCAGAATTTTTCTGCCTATGATGGTTAGTTTATGAGCCCATTTTGGCCTCCTAGAGCCATTTGGTTTTCTTAATGTAATTGGGTCAACTGACAGCACTAATATCAATAAAGGCACCTGGTGAGAATTGCACTGCCTTTTTAATTTTATTATGTGTGAACAGTGACATTTCATTAACACACAACTCCTCTGTGATGCCAAGATGAGACTGACAGATGACAAGGCTCAGTGGCCCAAGTAAACCCGTGGTTCATTTATTTCGAGGCAAAGCGACATTGGCAGATGATTGCCTCACAATGATGCTCTTTGTGACGCCATGCTTGTTGGTGCCATACCCCCTTTACCACTTTATTATTGGGGTTTTTAGTTTGTACAAGAGTACGCTCATTTTTATTCCAATACAGCAAAACTACTATGAATGTTAAGAAATGAATTTCCACAAAAGTAGGCAAAACGTTCTGTACATTGACTGCAAAATTTGGAACACTATTCATTGCTTCTTACGTGTGTAAAGCATGACTTCTTACTCATCTTCATTTCAGTAGTATTAACATTGTTTGCAATAACCACAGTCTTTAAATATTTTTCATCAACCTAATATAAACACACACATTACTGTAAAAATATACAAAGTCACATCTGTACATAAACATCCTGCCAGGTACAATAAAACTAGATGATGTAACATCACTACCTGTGTCAGGTGCAATCCTCCTCATTTAAAAAGAAATAAACATTGTCTTTTACTGGTTGCTCAAAGTACAGAACCAACAGGCTTTGCAAAATATGTTGTATTAAAATATAAAAGATGAATCTTTGTATCTTATAACACTAGCATAAAAGTGTGTCTTCTTGCCATAGGGTTAATTTGAGATAAGGTATTCAGTAGTTTAATTTGTCTTCTAAATTTTAATCACCATTTGCCGTGGCTGTTTACAATAAAAAGGGGCCATAATCATTTTGACTTCAAGACAAAACAGGTTATTTTAAATACAAATGTATTTACTTTAATGTGTAATTGTTTTACAGTATCAGGATAAAAATATGTTCACTCTTGTACTAAAAACCATAATAATGAAAAAATAACTGTGCCTTATTTTTTATTAAAGTTTTGTCTTGCAGTATGGCATTGTATCAGAAAAAATGCTATATATTTTGTTCCATGTAATAAAATTAAAATATCAGTTTATTCCCCAAGATCCATTCATAAGTGCACCACTGTATGTTTATTAAAGTATGCTCCATCCCCTTTAAGGGTTCTCACCGCTTTTGAAATTTAAACATACCCCCCCCCCCCCCACACACCCCCCCCCCCACACACCTCTCTTAACTTTGCCACACCTCTGTCTTTGAAATTTTGTCACCTACAGTTGTGCTTAAAAGTTTGTGAACCCTTTAGAATTTTCTATATTTCTGTATAAATATGACCTAAAACATCATCAGATTTTCACTCAAGTCCTAAAAGTAGATAAAGAGAAACCAGTTAAACAAATGAGACAAAAATATTATACTTGGTCATTTATTTATTAAGGAAAATGATCGAATATTACATATGTGTGAGTGACAAAAGTATGTGAACCTCTAGGATTAGCAGTTAGTTTGAAGGTGAAATTAGAGTCAGGTGTTTTCAGTCAATGGGATGACAATCAGGTGTAAGTGGGCACCCTGTGTTATTTAAAGAACAGGGATCTATCAAAGTCTGCTCTTCACAACACATGTTTGTGGAAGTGTATCATGGCACATACAAAGGAGATTTCTGAGGACCTCAGAAAAAAGAGTTGTTGATGCTCATCATGCTGGAAAAGGTTACAAAACCATCTTTAAAGATTTTGGACTCCACCAATCCACAGTCAGACAGATTGTGTACAAATGGAGGAAATTCAAGACCATTGTTACCCTCCCCAGGAGTGGTCGACCAACAAAGATCTCTCCAAGAGCAAGGCGTGTAATAGTCTGCGAGGTCACAAAGGGTAACTTCTAAGCAACTAAAGGCCTCTCTTACATTGAGTAATGTTCATGTTCATGAGTCCACCATCAGGAGAACACTGAACAACAATGGTGATCATGGCTGGGTTGCAAGGAGAAAGCCACTGCTCTCCAAAAAAAACATTGCTGCTCGTCTGCAGTTTACTAAAGATCACGTGGACAAACCAGAAGGCTATTGGAAGAATGTTTTGTGGACGGATGAGACCAAAACAGAACTTTTTGGTTTAAATGAAAAGCGTTATGTTTGGAGAAAGGAAAACACTGCATTCCAGCATAAGAACCTTATCCCATCTGTGAAACATTGTGGTGGTAGTATCATGGTTTGGGACTGTTTTGCTGCATCTGGGCCAGGACGGCTTGCCTTCATTGATGGAGCATTGAATTCTGAATTATATCAGAGAATTCTAAAGGAAAATGTCAAGACATCTGTCCATGAACTGAATCTCAAGAGAAGGTGGGTCATGCAGCAAGTCAATGACTTTAAGCACACAAGTCGTTCTACCAAAGAATGGTTAAAGAAGAATAAAGTTAACGTTTTGGAATGGCCAAGTCAAAGTCCTGACCTTAATCCAATCGAAATGTTGTGGAAGGACCTGAAGCAAGCAGTTAATGTGAGGAAACCCACCAACATCCCAGAGTTGAAGCTGTTCTCTACGGAGGATTGGGCTAAAACTTCTCCAAGCCGGTGTGCAGGAATGATCAAAAGTTACCGGAAATGTTTAGTTGCAGTTATTGCTGCAAAGGGGGGTCACACCAGATACTGAAAGCAAAGGTTCACATACTTTGCCACTCACAAATATGTAATATTCAATCATTTTCCTTAATAAATAAATGACCAAGTATAATAATTTTGTCTCATTTGTTTAACTGGTTTCTCTTTATCTACTTTTAGGACTTGAAAATTAGGAGTGAAAATCTGATGATATTTTAGGTCATATTTATGCAGAAATATAGAAAATTCTAAATATCAAATATGTTCTAATATATCTTATAATGTTTACTTGGCAAATACCAGGCCAAATAACATTTTGAGGCAATCATGGACCTGAGCACAATTCTAACACTACTACCAAAATAACAGAACAAAGTCATAAACATTCTCAAAAGCACAAAACCATATCTTATATATAATCATCTACGTGTGGAAGTGTGTGTGTCTGTCTGTCCGGTCCAGAAGTGTGAGGCTACAGAATGAAGCCCAAAGAGCCGGCAAGGCAGCCCCAAGTTAACGAGTCGGAAGAAGAAAGAAGTATGAGGCTACAGCATGAAGCTGAAAGAAAGCGACTCCATCACCAAAGTGACACCACCGAGGAAAGACGAACAAGAGAGAAATTCGTTTAGCCACTGATAGACAATTGGGGAGCACTTCCACAAACAAAAACTGCCAACTCTGCATTTCAATTTATTTCTGACGATTTCAATAGCTTCTAGGCGCCTGGGCTTTTTACAGCACGGGCTTACACAGCTAGTACAGTATAAACAGGATTTGCAAACTTCCCTAACATTTGAAATATCTAAGAAAGAACCAGGAGTTGGTGCAATGTTTTCTTCCTGCTCTGATTAAAAGTCATCCATATCTGTTTCCATGTCCTGCCATTGACTCTCCCACCAGAGATGAAGAATATGGTCTCATAGTAACTGGAACACCCTCTACTAACCCCTTTTTCAAAAAGGATACTACCATTCACGTACAGTCATTTTAACATTTACAGTCTAATCTCAAACTCCTAAAGTCATATCAAACAGATCTAAGGCAGATTAGTGAGTCAACATTCCTCCTACCCTTCCTACCCTGTTGAAAGGTTTCACACAACCTGTTTGAGGCTGCCAGAAAAATCGTTCCATGCAGCCACAACAAACTCCTACAATTATGGCCAAAACTTTGGCCCTAGCCACAGCTACTCACAGACAAATTCTTGGCCTCTTAGGTTGAGAGAACTTCTTGCCAACAATGCGTAAAAGGCCTCATTTTTTGGAACTTTACAGCTTCTCTCACCATTGGAGTTCACCTACAGGTCCAAGGGTTTGCACCATAAGAGGTATCTACAATGTCTTGACTACAGCTTGTAGCTGCCACTTCTGCTATTGAAATTTTGAACTAGCCCATTAACTCTCCCAAGATACATGAGAAGTTCTTTTGGATGTGGCAGCTGAACTCAGCTTGAACTATTTTTTCTCTTGGGTCAGTCTGAACAGCTAAACTGGCTCATTAGTATTGATCAGCAGCCACTACAATAATTTACATAAAAGTTCAATTTGAATGTGGTATGTTTTAATGGACAATCCATGACAGACACATGCTGTAAATAAAATAAAATAAATTTTTTTAGCTTGAATTAAGACCAGTCAGCCTGCTCCTTCCAATCATGTCCTCAAGGTATTTCATGCATTTTTAATTTGCAGTTTGAAGTCATCAAGTTACCATTTAAAGCCATCGATTCACAGTTCCTAAAATGGCAGAACACTTGGTTAGGCATTTTAGTTTCTAACTGTATTCCTTCCTCCACTGGTAATAACTCCAAATACTGTACACACCACTCATCTTGGAGCTTGTTAGAAGCCAGTTTGTGATTTCTTCTGTGGGACAATTTGACAGAGACCACCCTCGTTGAGAAGTCTGTTTCATGATCAGTTTTGCTTGTAGAGTTGAAGATAAACTATGTCTTCAAAACGTTTCATTTCAAAAAATGTCACAAATCTCTGTTATAAGTGTATCTTTTTTTTGCATTTTTTTTTCTGGCCAATTATAAATTCATCATTACTCTGCAAACACCATTTTGTGTTCTGTTTGTTGAAGGGCAACCTCCATTCTGTAGATTTCTCTGCATGATTGTGGCCACATTGTTTCCTATTCTTATGCCTGCTGCCAGTCACATTGCACAAAATTCATAAGGCATGTTATGCCATCAGGCCCTCCCTACTGAAGTTGATGTTGTGATGTTGTCCACAATATAGTATTGGACCTTTTCTGAAAATAAACAAAATCCTTCTGATTATATTATAGTTAGGAAAAGTAATTTGTAAGTAGCATTACAACTTTTTCAGGCTTCCAAGCAATGATTTTGACTACATTTCAATATTGTATCTTTCTTTTTATTGGTTTTGCTAGTTAACAAATTACTTATCTTTCACCTGACTACACTCGTGTATGCTCTACTTAATTTTTTGCCATTTCCTGGCAAAGGCTATGTCACTTTCCTAGAGATTTTCAGTTGTAGGCTTTATTTACGTAATCTTAGCGAGTTGGAGACTGTCACAGTGCACTCCTATAATTTTAAGTCGTCAATTTAGATACCCAGTGGCTCAGTTCAATACATATATGACTCAACCAGACAAAATCAACAGATATGATTCTGTCCTAAGATGTAGAAGAGGACTGGCAACCAATGAGTGCTCAGCCAGAAATACAATTCATATAATGCAGCAACATGGAATAAGGAATGAAAGGTTTTTAGACCTTGATAACTGAAGGGAGGCTGAGGTGTTGTGTTTGATGAAAGATGGAATAAAGAAGCAAAAAAAAGAGAATGTGGCCGAGCTCATCATACCTATAAAACTTTTGCAAGTGTACCAGCTCCATCAGGCAGAGAATTATGGGCTTTCAGGAAGGCTAGCCAGTTTGTGATTCTTTGGAAATGTAAAACTCTGCTGGGATGTTGTCAAAGAGTCATTTAATTTAAAATGCAGAACGTTTCCTAGTCGTGTAATCTGACATGATCCAGTGACAAAATTGGCATCTGCAGTCATCAATTTTGATATCCTCTCTGACTAGAAGTCATAAAATGTGATCCACTAAAAATCAGTATTTGCTCCAAGCACATTTTTGTTCTTCATTTCCCTGTCATTTCTTACCAACAAGGGATTATGAGCAAGTTTTCATTGCCAAGTATTAGTATGTACAGATTTGATCCATAAATTCCATTTGTCACACAAGCACTTGATATCCACCTTTCCTTGCCTTGTGCATGAGAAGCCCATATGATGATAATATATGAGCCTACCAAAAAAAGTGCATTTTAAGTAAATTTCCAAGATAAAATTGACTGGTATGCATATGTATTTGAAATGTATGGGTGGGAAACCAAAGACCATCTTGATGTTGTTAGATGCAAGGCAGCAACCAACCATGGTCTGGGCACCATTTGACATACGCACACTCAATCTGTACAGTCTATGCAAAATCTTCTCTCCAACCATTTATTCCCATTCATAGTCACGGAAACATTTTTTGGTGCCAGACAGGAACCAACCCTACAAGATGGTTTTATATAATCACAAGGCACCACCACTCAGACACACTCACACAGTGCCCTTTAAGAGTCATCATTTAAAACAGTATGATGGTTTTTGGGATGTGGGAAAAAAACAAGAGCATCAGATGGAAAACTCCCACAAATATAATCTGCTAGCAGTGTCCATCGCAGTATCACCATGATGGCATCAGACAACATTTTCACCATTCATATTACTATTATCACTATCTAAAATGTAGTGGACCATCTCTTTTGTTTACATATCTTCTCTTTATTATTAAATGTTTGACTTTAAAGGGCTTTGTGTCTTCTCACTGAATGCCCACAGAAGGACTGGTGACCAGCTTCTCTCAGTCTTTATGTTTGGTGGATTCTGCACGTACTCGTGTCTTTTTCCCAGTTTTGTTATAAATGTATTTCTTAACTTGTGCATCTAATCAATTCTGCATGCAGTGCATGGTTATTTTATTTTATGTGCATCATGCACATCTTTATTTGGTTATTGTTTAGGTGAAACCTTTTGTGTACATGATACATATATTGATATAGTAAAAAGTACTGTATATGAACAGAAATATGCTTTGTATATTCCTGCTGATTGCATTACTGATTACATTTTTTTATATTCAGCCATTGATTCTTTTTTGAACACAACACACTTTGAACTTTGAAATTGGTGAATGATTAGTGTGCTGAATGTTTCAAAGTCCGAGTTTGCTTAAGGTAACTGCTTCTATTTAAAAGCCATTCTTTAAGACTATTTTTGTCAAAATGGAGCTCTAGGTCAGATAGCAGTTTTCTAAATGTATAATAACTTAATCTCACATAATTTAATAGTATCCCTCCTAATTATTTTACATTTTTGTAAACATTGTTACAATTGGGCAATTTTTAAAGGATGCAAATTAAACTATTTACAACTTCAAAAAAATGATATAAAAGACATCAACTCAAATTGTTTTTTCTGTCCCATTATGTTCTATGTATTGTTCCTCTTCCGATATTACTTTCACTTGCATTACCACCATTTCTCAAATGACCAAGCTGTGCATTGACATTTTCCACTCAAATTTCAACCCCGAACTGCAATAACGTGCATGGGTCTTTTTAGTAAGCGTAATGAATTATTCGAAAGACAGACTGACATTCAAGCTTTAGTTTCAACACTGCCTGAAAACCATTGAAAAGATAAAAGAAGTATTTTACAGATTTGGACGCCTAAAGGAATTTTATAAGTGGAATGTTCCCTAAAAGTGAAACTGTCCGAATCTTACTTAATAGTAAATTAAATTTTACTGTTATGTGTACAGAGTAAAGTGAATTTAACTCTTGCATGTCTCCTCAAAAGTAGTCTGAGATAGAATGAGATTGACATAAGAAGCTATCTAAGTAGTTAACAATAAAACCTGCAGTTAAATAGTGGACCCCTGAAAAGTTTTTTTAAATCTTCCACTAAATGCTGGAAGACTGATAGTAGTAATGCAATTTATGCAATGTAACTTTTAAATCAATCGAACAAATACATTTCTTTTTAAAAAATGTTCATTGCAGGAAATATTCAGATTTCTTTTTTCTTTTGCATCATATGCATGAAAATCTTTGTTAGAGTAAGTACCAGTCCTCCCTTTTTCCAAACCTTGCATATTCCAAGTTTAGGTTCACACACAGATAGAGTATTTCTACTAAAAATCTTTAATTTCAGATATTTTTAAATTCCATACATCCATACATTTTATTTATTCATATAAGTCTTTTGCACTGGTGTTATATGTGTATTTTGATTTCTTGCAAGTTGTAATTTTTTCAGATATTTAAATTGGCCAATGTATGACAATCCTAAATTGTCCCTAGTGTGTGTGTGTTGTGCCCTGCAGTGGGCTGGGACCCTGCCCAGGGTTTGTTCCTTCCTTGCGCCCTGTGCTGGCTGGGATTGGTTCCAGCAGACCCCATGACCCTGTGTTAGGATATAACTAACTGACTGACTGACTGTATGAGAATGGAATGCAAAGAATATACAGTACTTCAGTTTCCCACAACTCTATAATAGAAAATAGTGGATTTAGGAAATCCAACTACCCTGAACCAGAATACCCAGGTTGGAGGATGGAATGTTACATAAAGTATTATGTGATATCAATGACAGTATACAGTAAGTGCTGAAAATATCAAATATCAACAATTTTATCCAAGGTGGCTGACAAAATCAGTGTTCAGTACACTTGTTTCTATACATTGTTTACAACTGAAGTACAAGGAGATTAAATGACCCACTTAGAGTCATACAGTGAAAGGGATGCTGGACTTGAATATGCGATCATGGGGCTTAAAGTCTTACCATCTTAGCCACTATACCAGGCTTTCTGCCAAATTGAATTATCACAGCCACTTTAATTTTGTGACAGGACCATGGTTCTTGTAGCCAGAACATGCAATAATATCCACTATACAACCACAACAAGCAACTCCAGTCATAAATTGACTGTGTAAGCAATAAGACTGAAATGGATCTGCCTGATCCTGGGGAGCCACTGTAAGTGCACATGTTCATTTCCACCCATTTGGAGGGACAAATACCACCACACCCACCCCAGAGCAATGCTAGACAAAAGTCGCAATAGTATAAATAAGCTGAAGTCCATATCGGCTACATTTGAGTGAATATGTTGCTATAGGCTGCTAATGCTACATTCAAATTGCAGTTAAAAGCGACTCAATTACAGTTTTTGGTTCACATATGATTTTTTGTTTGACTCTCTGTTAAAATTTATTTTTCAAGCAACTCAAATCCACCACTACTGTGTATAGAAATCTATCCCGATTCTGCAAAATTAGTAAATTTGTAAATCTGACAGGTGCGGCATAATAGGTAACCATGGATACCAGTTACTGTACATGCTAATTGGTGACATGCTGTCTTCAAATGGTTTACAGTGTGGTACATCTGCAAATTCATCAGCACACCATGGCAAATGCTTAAAGAATCATCTCCACCAGATCTGCATGTGAAAACCTTAAAGGAGCCAAGACTTGTGAGAAGAAGATGGGAAGGGATTTTGATTCATAATAGAAGTTTGACTATTTCAGAATTCTGAGGGGGACATTTGATTATGTATGGAAGCATCTGTTTGCATGACCCTGTTGGAAAAACAGACACTTGGGCATGCCATTTCAGAAGAAAATTAACATTTGTACTTTATTGGCAAGCCTTTTCATATTTCTCTGAAAAGAATGAATCTATGTCACACTAGTGACAGAATCACCAATGTGTAGCAATATAAACAATTGCCTGAACAGGTAGCTGTCTATTTAATCCAAAGAGTTTAACAATTAGCTTACAATTATGGTGACAGCACAATCATTATCTTACTATGTATCCACATAGACTATAAACATATAAATTAAATTTAGGTCTACAGAGTAAACTGATTAAAATAACTGCAAAATTCAATGACTTTAAGTATAATAATTCTCTTTAAATATTTACCCTTAATTACTATTTACTGTATCTGTGCCATCATATGCAAAGAACACATTATGCATAGTTTTTCCAGAACTATTTTAGTGTACCAGGAGCAAATGTCAAAAGTGCAATCAAACAAGCCATATAGGGTGGTGAACAATGCAGGACAATATTTGAGTAATTTAACACAAGTTTAAATTTAAGCCCATCTAAGAGATGCTTATACTCCAACTCTGGCCATTAGCAATAAATTTAAAGCCTGGTGCTACAATCCTATAACTATGTTTATTGTTTAATATTTTTTTTTGCAGTGTCTTTATCTCCTATGCTCCATGTTTGAGTATTATTATTATTATTATTATTATTATTATTATTATTGGTGTTGCTAATGTTCGATTATTACCTATTTTTAGCCTTTAATTTGTTGCACCCTCAGCCACCAGTATCTATACTAATAAAAGGCAAAGCCCTCACTCACTCACTCACTCACTCACTTACTGACTCACTCACTCACTCACTCACTCACTCACTGACTCATCACTAATTCTCCAACTTCCCGTGTAGGTGGAAGGCTGAAATTTGGCAGCCTTATTCCTTACAGCTTACTTACAAAAGTTAAGCAGGTTTAATTTTGAAAGTCTACACGTAACGGTCATAACGGTCGACAATGTCCGCCATATTGAATTTTCTTATTTATGGCCCCATCTTCATGAAATTTGGTAGGCGGCTTCCCTGCACTAACCGAAACCGATGTACGTACTTATTTCAGTGGTATGACGCCACTGTCGGCCGCAATATTGAACTTTCCAACGTCACTAATTCTCCAACTTCCTGTGTAGGTAGAAGAGTGACCCCATCTTCACGAAATTTGGTAGGCGGCTTCCCTGCGCTAACCGAAACCGATGTACGTACTTATTTTGGTGGTATGACGCCACTGTTGGCCGCCATATTGAACTTTCCAACGTTATTCATTTTCCAACTTCCCGTGTAGGTAGAAGGCTGAAATTTGGCAGGCTCATTCCTTACAGCTTACTTAAAAAATGCATCACACTGCATTATGTTACCTAATTTTCTTTAGTGTTAAGGTCTAGCTAATTGCACCATACATGAAAAACTAAACAAATACATAAAATGTTGTATATGAAATCTATACTAATAAACGGCAAAGCCCTCACTCACTCACTCACTCACTCACTCACTCACTGACTGACTGACTGACTGACTCATTACTAATTCTCCAACTTCCCGTGTAGGTAGAAGGCTGAAATTTGGCAGGCTTATTCCTTACAGCTTCCTTACAAAAGTTGGGCAGGTTTCATTTCGAAATTCTACGCGTAATGGTCATAACTGGAAGGTATTTTTCTCCATTTACTGTAATGGAGTTGAGCTTGACCGCCGTGGGGGCGGAGTTTCGTGTGACATCATTACGCCGCCCACGTAATCACGTGAATTGACTGTCAACGCACTATGTAGAAAACCAGGAAGAGCTCCAAAATAC
>JANRMT010027041.1:99537069-99557466 GCA_026402145.1 Polypterus bichir lapradei
ACCTGTGTGTATGTTTGTATGTATGTGTATACACACACACACACACACACACACATACACACACACACACAAATTATATATATGTGTGTGTCTGTGTATGTATGTATGTATATGTGTGTGTATATATGATGTACAGTAGATAGGTATGCATATATATATATATGTATATGTAGATATGTATATAGATATGTATTTTGCTATATATATATATATATATATATATATACACACAACAATTACATTAACAATCATGTTACATTATTTTTAAAAATTTTCCTTTTCTTTTTCATACCTTCTTTAACACACTACTTCTCCGTTGCGAAGCGCGGGTATTCTGCTATATATATATATAGATAGATATGACAACAACACTCATATCAATGACAAAACAATTACTGTACATTAACAATCAAGTTACGTTATTTTTAAAATTTTTCCTTTTCTTTTTCATAACTTCTTTAACACAGTACTTCTCCGCTGCGAAGCGCGGGTATTCTGCTAGTTATTCATAAAGCTTCAATTGGTGATCTGTTTTTCTGCGTTAACCTCATATTTTTTCATACTTCTCAAACCAAGGAGGTGCGAAATCGGCCTCGTCTATCACAGGGGGTGCGAGGGTAAAATTAAAATGAATTGGGAATCGCTGCCTTAGCAGTATATTTAGAATCATTATATTGTTGTAGGATGAAGCGCTGTCTAAAGAGTTTGTACTTCATCAGATAAAATGTTTCGATGCACCTCAGATTTCATTGTGCAACTGCTGTCAGCAGATACATCATCAATGAAGATATGTGTGCCAGTACCTGTGGAAGCCAGACATGCCCAAAAGATGAGGTTGAATGCTTTGGATCTTGGACAGTTCCTTTTCATCTCCACACTTTGCTCTTGCCATCACTCTGATATGAGTTTATCTTTGTCTTGTCTGACCACAAGAACTTTTTCTATAATTCAGCAGGCTCTTTTAGGTACTTTTTTGAAAACTTTTATCTGGACATCCTGTTTTGTGGCTAACTAGTAGTTTGCATCTTGCTGTTTGGTCTCTATAGTTCTGTTTATAGTAGATAGTAGTGTGCATATAGTAGTCTCTGACACATACACATCTGCCTCTTGAAGACTGTTTCTGAATTGTCCAACAGGCGTTTTGGGCTTTTTCTTTACCATAGTGAAGATTCTTCTGTCATCAGCAGTGGAGGCCTTCCTTGGTTTAGCAGTCCCTTTGCGATTACTGAGCTCACCAGGCCATTCTTTCTTCTTAATGATATTCCAGAGAGTTGATTTAGGTAATCCTAAAGTTTTACTGATATCTAATGGTTTTAGATTTGTATGTCAGCCTCATTATGACTTCTTTGACTTGCATTGGCACAGCACTTTTCCTAATGTTGAGTGATGGCAACTATAGTTCCAAAGAAAGTCTATGGATAGAAGCTAGAAGAGGTATCTTATTTCTGCAATAATGAAGCAATGAAACACTCCTGAGTACAGGCGGTCCCCAAGTTGAGGATGTCTGACATGTGGACAACATGTAGTTTTGAACAAACTGCCTCAATTTCATAAATCATCTTATAATAAATTCTAACTTGACAAACTGATAAATCCTGCCTCACAAATGAATGTTGTCTTTTTCCACTTGAGTGAAGTGGGTCGTGTCTTTGACAGCAGCTACTTTCGTTTAGAGGGAGTAGATTATGTGGTCTGATTGTTCAAGACAGCTGTCTAATCACAAGGCTAATTGAAATGTAAATTTAGCTTGTTTAGAGCAGTATTTTTGTTGCTTTTGGTTTGTTTTTATGACAAATAATGGCAAGGTAGTGGATATAAATATACAATCTACGTTCTAAAAATTATAATATGTTAAGCTTATTTATTGTTAGCCTTCACTTGAGATTACAGGAGTCCCCAACTAATCATTTGAAAGCCTTTCTCCTGCTGTAATAAAGTATACTAGCCAACCCACGGCGTAGCATATGCTGCATAATTATGCATTGATGGGTGAACACTTCCTGAAAGACACAGTTGTCCAAATGGGGTTGGTTTTGAGGATACAACTGTAGGAGAATGAAAAGATGTAACTCTGGAGAGGGCAACATACAATACAGCATTTTACATGCTGCATACAGCGATTCACATTCGCGACAAACTGTTTTACACGGCGCCTACAGCGATTCACATCTGCGACAAATAGGATTCTTCTTAGAGGGTGCTGTCGCGTCCACCCACGCTCTTGAAGCATACACACTGCCTGGTTATGTGCCCGCTTGCAAGAGCAACCAACAGAGACCCACCATGGGACACCCCTCGCAAACTGTTCTACACGCCGCATACAGCGGTTCGCATCTGCGACAAACAAACCGTTTTACACACTGCATACAGCAATTCACATCCGCGACATGATTTTTCCTAGATGGTCCTGTCGCGTCCACCCTTGCACTCGAAGCATACACACTGCCTGGTTATGTGCCCGCTCGCAAGAGCAACCAACAGAGACCCACCATGGGACACCCCTCGCAAACTGTTCTACACGCCGCATACAGCGGTTCGCATCTGCGACAAACAAACCGTTTTACACACTGCATACAGCAATTCACATCCGCGACATGATTTTTCCTAGGTGGTCCTGTCGCGTCCACCCTCGCACTCGAAGCATAGACACTGCCTGGTCATGTGCCCGGTCGCAAGAGCAACTGACAGAGACCCGCCCACCAACTGTAAGACCATGGGAAATCCCTCGGAAACTGTTTTACACGCTGCATACAGCGATTCGCATCCGCGACAAACAAACTGTTTTACACGCCGCATACAGCGATTTACATCTGTGACAAACATGCCTCTTCTTAGATAGTCCTGCCGCGTCCACCCTCGTTCTCGAAGCATAGACACCGCCTGGTCATGTGCCCGCTCGCAAGGGAAACTCACGGAGACCCGCCCACCAGCTGCCTGTGTGTGTGCCTCTGTCTGTCTCTGGCGCTGCCTGTGTGTGTATGCGGCTTTTTCTCGCGCTGCTGTGTGAACCGGTCAGGCACAGAGAAGGTCAGCTGCTGAGAGAGCGTCTCAACTGTTGCAGGGCCTGCATTGGTGAAGCAGGTGAGACGGTAATGAAACAGAGGCACAGGGCTTATTGGTTTTTAAAGACTGCTTCCTTCATTGTGTTTTAACCTCAGTTTTAAAGGATTGTTTTAAGGATCCCATGGGATACCCCTTGCAAACTGTTTTACACGCTGCATATAGCGATTCACTTCCGCGAGAAACATGCCTCTATGAACAGTCAACATGGCTCAGAGGTGCATGTGGACTCTACGACAGACGAACATAAATGACGCCGTTTTTCCTGTGTCATCACGTCCGAGTTGGTGGGCATGGCTCCTTCCTTCGTGTGCCATGGGCGTCTTACTTGTCGGCGACTTAGGGAATCCACGCCCCTTCCGGCGTTCTTTCCATGGGTGTCTTGCCTTAGTGAATTATATATATAGATGTTCTCATATTCCAAAACTTAAAAATGTGGAAAGCCACTGGGTACTATTATAATAGTGTCAGGTACAAGGTAGGAATCTTTTCTACACATGATATAGTCACAGTCACACAATCACTTTGGTCCCATAGAGCTGCCTAATGTGCATATCATTTATAGGTGGCAGCAAAGTTGAGGACCACAAGAAAAAAACTTTACACAGAGGAGAACATACAACCTTCACACAGAGTTCAGACTGGTGGCCAAATCGAAGAAGCTGCAGCTATGAAGCAGAATTGTTAACAACTGCACCACCTGCCATTTATCCTACTTTTTTAACCTTCATTATTCATTTCAGTGCAGCATGAGGTTTAAGGCAGGTGCCACCATACTAGATCACAGTTATGCATGCACCAACACTCACTCCAGCGGTTAAAGCCAGGTCTCCTAACCACTGATGGAGCAGTGCTAGCCATCCCCTGTTCATTTTATTGACTAAAACTGCATTCCTAATATTGTCTAAACATTGTTTCAATATTTCATTCTTTTTTTGAAGGAATGACACCAGACCAGAGAGTTTCACAAACTCAAAATTTTATATTTATGTCAGTCTTAGAAATGAACAGAAATAGATAAACAGCAAGAGCTAATTAAAAAAAAAATTTAGTGCTGAACAAAATCAAAACAACCATTTTACTTTTCAAAAAGCTTCAAGAAGGAAGATTCTTTGCTGCTGTATCTCACAAGGTTTTTCAGACTGCATTTTACAATGTCTAAGTAATTAGGAATACAGTATATATTATACACAATTATAGTGTCCAAAACATTGCCTCATCAGGAATTCAAATCTAAGCTTGTTATACAGTATATCCAAACAGATTCATAATCAGATGTTTACACAATATCACCACTGAATATAATAGAGTAGGGACATTTAACAGTAACAGTGATTATTTTGAACTTGTCTAACTGTAACTTGGTAGCCCGCAGACATTAAGGGGCACTCCATGCATGACTTAGTTTATATTTCCATTAGGAATAGTGCATACAATATTTGTTATTTTAAAATAAAATTAATTAAATCAAAATACATTACAATAGTAAACTAATATAACTGCATTGGTTATGAGTTTTTGTATTGCAATATATAAGTTTTATTATGGAATTTAATTCCAGTCTTTTTTTAAAACGAGGTAATAGTGATGCTGTAAAGCATGCTTTCCGTAGGAATGACAAGTCAAATTCTATATAAAAGTCCTCCGTGTTGGATTCTCTTATTGTGACTGCAGGCACAGCTGTTCTCCACCCAATAGGCTACACAAGTAATCCATCTTTTTCATGCTTTTTGGATGTTAGAGCCTTGAATCCATTCTTGCTAATTTCACAGTTTACAGATATCTACTCAATACAGCCAGGCTGGCTAGCAGCAGATAAATAAACATGAACAGGCATTATCAAGGTATTGCTAGAGAATATATGCATTGCCAATGACAACTGTACATCCTCCTTGCCAAAAATTACAATACAAGTAGAACAGAAGTGCAAATCTCATCCTAAATAACACAATGTAAATTCAGCGGAAGCACATGTATAATTTGACAAATGGTATTTTAACCCAAGAGGATTGAATCAAACTGGCAAACATGTAAAATAAAATGGGGCATTTGGAAAAAATTATTTGAACTTATTACCGCCTACATGTAAGCCTCCACCTCATTCCTTATATTCAAAATAATATGCTTTACTGTACTTTGCTAAATTTCAGTTGTGAAAACGGCAAGAAATCCTCATCTAGTGATTCATGCATTTCTGAAAGTTTTCTGACCTCGTTTGTCAAAGCACTTAATGGGATACCAGTCAATTCCAGACCAAAAAACCTTATATTTGTTTTCACAAGCTTTGTCTAAATTTCAATTTAAAAGGAGGTGGAAAATGTAGGAATGTTCTATTATTCAAGTGCTTTTCGTTAACTTACTTGCGTACTTACTATCAATAAAGGCAGAAAGATCACATTTTTGTTATTTTTTTGTAGCAAACAGTATAGAATGCACTTACATTTATTAGACGAATACATGATTATAAGAGCCCTTTACAATGCCATGTAATTAAAACCAAACCCAAACAATCTATTGGTGCCTCAATAGCTTTCTTACAGACCACGTTCAATCTCAACTATATGTAAATGTAAAAACTGCATTGTTTGATGTACTATTGGTAGTGGTTGGTTACAGAGAGCCAGTGGCAAATTATAGTTCGTATTCCTTGAACATAAAATAACTGAAAAAAATTGGAGTTAAAATCTGAAATCTGCAAACATGCAGTTTACTTCACAGATACATGCACTGCTGTACTGGTATTGGGAATTTGTGTTGTTGTCAGTTAAATATATAGAGATGTAGATATAGATAGATATACAGATATAGACATGTATATATACATACACAATTATATAAAATGTACCTGCATCTATTTCTTCATATACAGTATACTGTATATATAATATACATTTGCATATACACATTGTATATACTGTGTGTGTATGTATATATGTATATATATTGTCAGAGGTGGCTTGGGTGGCGACCTGGCCGGGACACCCAGGAGGACCCGAGGAGGGCTTGCGCCTTCCCCAGACCATCTGGGGGCGACCGCCCTGGTTCCTTCGGGAGCCACGGATACAGAGCTTTGAAGCTTCACCCTGTAGGGGCCCGTGGTCACCGCCAGGGGGTGCCCCCATGCCTTTGGAGCCCTGGACCTCAGCACTTCCGCCACACTAGGAAGTGCTGGGGGGAAGAGGAGCAGGGACACCCGGATTGCTTCTGGGGATACAGCCGGCACTTCCACCACACTGGGGCGTGTTGGCAGGAGATTGCCGGGAAGCACCTGGAGCACATCCGGGTGTGGATAAAAGGGGTCGCCTCCCTTCATTCGGGGCAAGAGTCGGGAGTGGAGTGGACTGAGCTTGCTGGAGGAGGCAAGGAGGCAAGGAGGCGGCCTGAAGAGAGTAAGGCATTGTGTGGCCAGGACTTTGGGGACTTTGGGGGTTTTGTCGTGCACTTGACTTTTGTATATATTGGAAATAAACGTGTGTTAGGTGAAATGAACGTGTCCACCTGTCTGCGTCCGGGCCAGCCTCCACTATATATATATATACATCCATCCACCCATTTCCCAACCCGCCGAATCCGAGCACAGGGTCACGGGGGTCTGCTGGAGCCAATCCCAGCCAACACAGGGCACAAGGCAGGAACCAATCCCGGGCAGGGTGCCAACCCACCGCAGGACACACACAAACACAACCACACACCAAGCACACACTAGGGCCAATTTAGAATCTCCAATCCACCTAACCTGCATGTCTTTGGACTGTGGGAGGAAACCGGAGCGCCCGGAGGAAACCCACGCAGACACGGGGAGAACATGCAAACTCCACTCAGGGAGAACCCGGGAACTGCGCCACCGTGCATATATTATATATATATATATTAGGGCTGGGCAAGTTAACTTGTTATTATCGCGTTAATACATTAATTAATGCTGACAATTATTTTATCATGTGTTAACACGGTTATTATTATTATTATTATTATTTTGAAAGCCTCAGTCTTGCTAGCGATTCATAGAGATCAGTGTTCTTCTTGTTGCAGTGCTTTTCGATATGCTTTTGCTAGAAGGAAAATTAGCTTTGTTGATTTGACCTTGATTCCTGTTCATCAATGAGTAGCAAAGAGCAAACAGCTTCTAAAAGCAAAATAACCCATGGATGACTTTTTTTGTATTATCGCTGAATCTGACTCTGATTTGTCAGATTCCGATTTTGATGCAAGTGATCTGGAGAATGAAAGTGAGATACCGGCATCAGCAGATCGGTCCCCACCTGATTGTGGTGCTGAACACGTTCGTGTAGCTGATGCACCTATGGCAATGTTCGCCTGGGAGGACAGATACTTACGGTGAATGAAGGTACATACCATATTGCATCTCACTGCAACTGCCACCCCCATGCACCTGTCTCACAAAGATAGCCAGGAAGCCAGTCCACCATGCATTTCTGCTGCCACAAACTGAAAACAGGTGCTGACCTCAGGCACAACAGGCAGCAACAGATGTTTTATGTTGATTTATGTGTGAAACCATTGCTTTATGCGCTTTTCAGAAAAGTGAGTTTTTGGAAAAAATATTAGCCCTCAAAGAGTTGCTACTGAACATAGACTGTTTATGCTGCTCCCTGATAAAAGAAAATGTTTCTGCTGGTATCTGTTTAGATAAAAAACAAAGCAGGTTTAGAAATGTTACCTTGCTGTTGCTTAGAAGGTGTCTGTTATAATGTTCTGATCGTGGCTCTGGACTCTGAGGGTAACTTGTTTTTGTATAACAAACTAGATAAAACGTTAATGCCCTGGCAGTGGCAAATAGCTTTGGTTTTATATTTGATTTGATTACATTAATGTTTAAGTTGAGATTTACAAGAAATATTTTAACTGCTACTATGTAAAGGGAATACTGCTGTTAAAAAGCACCTTATTTGTTTAAAGTGTTTGCAAAGCAAATACACGCAATACACTACTTTTGAGTTCATTGTTAACTTTTGCACATAACAATGTAATTGTTGTGATTGTCTATGATTAATCGCAATTAGAAATTTTAATCGCTGCCCAGCACTAATATATATACTGTATATATATTCTAGACCCTGCCAAATATTTCAGCAAATTGTTTTAACTCAAGACACACATTGTTGTATCAAAATGCATTGCTGTGTGCCGTCAGTAAATTCTCGGTGTCATCATTGACCAACGAATTCTTATTACGAAATATGCAGATTGTTTTTGTGGGCACAACAATATCCATATGTTTTATGATGAATTCTGTCACAAAATTGACATACTCATTCAAAGCTGGTGAGGAGTCCCTAAACATGTTCTAGTTTACACAATCAAAGCAGCTCTGTAGCTTTTCCTCAGTTTCTTTAGACTAGCTATAAACCACTTTTCTTACTGCTCCTGAATCTCCAGTCTCTGTTTTAACCCATCAGCGGGAGTACTGAAGCCCCCAGAATAATGAATAACTCCTGTGTAAGTAAACTCTCAAAATCCGTAAAAATATTGTACAGATCTTTCAGCACAATGGTCATGTTGTCTTGACTGGAATATAAACAGCAACTAGAAAAAACACAGGAGAACTCCCTTGAAAGACAACACTTGATCCTTAAATATAGCAAATCTGCTGAACATTTTTTACAGACATATTTACTATCTGTGCACCATGCATTGTTCACCATAATGTGAACATGTCCTCCTTTGCTTTTACTTGACAGCTCAGACAGATCTGCACAAAAGCCAAAAAATCATCTTGCAGTATCACAGGAACTAGTGTCTAAGTATTTAATCATGACAATTAAGACGACAGCCATTTCTGTGGTCTCTCTGTGTAGACACATCTGCCTGAATGTCATCTAGTTTAGTGTTTCTCAACCTTTTTAAATTCACTGATGATCCACTAGCAGCAATTGCCCTTTTGGTGAAATGAGCACTATTGGAAGGGAGCATTCTCATCTGTGAACCAAACTTAGAAACAAGGAAATGTATTGTTCATTCTGTCGATCGATAAGGTGACCCACTCATGAACCAACAATGGCAACCCACAACCGCACTTTATTATTCAGAAACTGCACAATGGCCAGAAAAACAATGGGAAGAGGAAGTCAGAGGCTGTGATGAAAGTAGACTAACTACAGAAAACTACATAGACCTGGGGAAAACCTGCACCATCTCCAGCCATTGTATATTTCTATTTCAATCCATTTATCCATTAATTTCCTAAACTGCGTATCTAGTTCAGGGTTACAGGGAATGAATGCTGGACATGGATTCAGCCCATCCCAGAGCACAAACTCTCACTCACTCAAGCTGGACCTTATACCTATAAATTGTTTTTTTAATATGCTTACAAAAATTGATTATATGTAATGAAAATAACAATTTCTAGTAAACTAGGTCATTTAGCTTCTCTTTTATATCTCATGCTACTGCTTTGGACAGTTGGCTTCTTAGCCTTACCAATACTAAAATGCAATTATCACTCTCAGCTTTGTAATTTCTTAGCCTTTCTTTCTTCAAGTAAACAATCGGTCACACATCCCAATGTTCTGTATAAAATAAAGTTTGATATTTCTGCAAGTTAGATCAGTCAGTTTTTGGCTTTGTAATCTTTCTTCAAATATTTTTAAGTGAACAAATGTTTTCTTTTAACTTTTTTTTAGTTGTATGTTAGATTTGTAAATCCGTTAATAGTGCTATTTTTTTATATAATTCACTGTGTTAAACAACTATGCTATTTTATTTAGTTTCAGTGTTATCAATAATCTACTTTTATTATATTACATACTAGCAGAATACCCGCGCTTCGCAGCGGAGAAGTAGTGTGTTAAAGAAGGTATGAAAAAGAAAAGGAAAAATTTAAAAAATAACGTAACTTGATTGTTAATGTAATTGTTGTGTATATATATATATATATATATATATATATAGCAAAATACATATCTATATACATATCTACATATACATATATATATATATATGCATACCTATCTACATCATATATACACACACATATACATACATACATACACAGACACACACATATATATAATTTGTGTGTGTGTATGTATGTATGTGTGTGTGTGTGTGTATACACATACATACAAACATACACACAGGTATATATAAATATATGTGTATATATATATATATGTATGTGTCTATATGTGTGTGTATAGCTTTGATCACTGAGTGCAAGGGAAAAATAATAAAATGTAGTCTATAAGTTATTAAACAGTAAAACATTAACGTTTTAAGAAGTAAAGGTACATTGAGCACTACTGGAGTGGTTGCGGGTAAACTACATTTTAAAGACGGTATAACAGAATAGGTAAGTAGTACTAACAGTAGCTAAAATGTATATGGATCATCTCTCGGTAGTAGATCCCTTTTGAAAGGCGCTACACGACGGCTGTGGTATAGAAATTACATTTTCTATGTGAAAGTCCAAATTTCTGCCTCTGGTAATGTGCCTTACCAGCAATTAAAGAAAATTAGTTTTGTGTCCTCTGCAGTGTTAAGAGAGAAAGGCTTTGGTTTGGGATAAAAGGAAAAAAGGTGTAAAGAAAGGAAAGTTGCCTTTTCCTTTTATATAGTATAGAGAGATGTGTTCGGTGACGATATGAGCGCCTTTTGGGGACAGTCGCGGTGGGTCTTGTGCAGACTGGTGAGACGTCCCAGCTATTAATCGGCTGTGATGGCACTGTCAGTCCTTCACTCCTGTGCGTGTCTTCATAATCCGAGCTGACGACCTCATAATCGTATACGTGCAAAATAAAGTGCGAAGCGCCTTAATATTATTTTGCCGCAGAAGCGCAGTCAGCGTCTGAAAGGCCGGCACAGCTATGCGCGCGTGCCGGCTGCTCGACTTTTGCTGGGCAGGAGACGCCAGTTTTTGCAGACACGTTCACATGATCAAAAGTCTCCGTGCTCTTTGGAGGTCATTCATATACAAAATACCCGCGCCTCGCAGCGGAGAAGTACTGGGTTAAAGAAGTAATGAAAAAGAAAAGGAAACATTTTAATAATAACGTAACATGATTGTCATGAGTGTTGCTGTCATATATATGCCTGCCTAAATAAGTCACCCTCGCTTCGCTCTTACTTTTTTACCGTTCATTTAATCATGGCTAGTGGCGGAAAAATTATAAAATGGAAGGAGGATTACACTGAGTATGGCTTTACCAAAACAATTATTGATGGCGAATCGATTATTCATAAAGCTTGAATTGGTGATCTGTTTTTGTGTGTTAACCTCATATCTTTTCATACTTCTTCTCAAACCAAGGTGGTGCGAGGCTAAAATGAATTGGGATGCGCTGATCAATGTTATCGGTGTACCAGGAAATCATGCATTGACAAAAGTTCCCCTTTGATTGTAATGCAAAGTGTGATTAAATGCATTATTTTTTAACGCGTTATGGAGCACATGCATCGAAGCTTCTCAGCTGTGCTTGTGCTAAGAAAATTAAACATTTTAAAAATAACGTAACACGATTGTCAATGTAACCTTTTGTAAGTAGTGCCTGGAGGATTCAGTGTGGAGAAAGTCTAGAGTCAGAGTGTGTATTAACTTGTGGATTTCTCTGTATTTGGTGGCAGTGTGACGAAGTTACTTCGGAAGACGGCGTTAGCCGCGGAGCTCAGCTCAGAGCGAAATGAGGTAAATGGGAGGGGAGATGATGACGTGACTCCCCCACCCGCCTTAACTGTCAATCCCCCACAAACACAGTCTCTCGGAATTTGCATAAGCACACCCCTTCACCTGCAATTTTAACTTAGTTACAAAGTGATCAAAACTCTCGTTTATATCCTGCGTCCTCTCATTAAACTTGTATCCCGCATTACCCGTGGGCACGAAAAGCACCAGCAGCAGCCTGTCTATTAAGTTAATTTAAAGTTTAGGTTTATACCTCGCTTTGTTTCCGAAGTAGCTGTACTGATGAATATGGTAGTATGTCACTCGCTCGCTTCTTAATGTTTCGCTGCCTTCTCAATTATATAATGCATGTTTTGTTCAGCGTATTTTGGAGCTCTTCCTGGTTTTCTACATAGTGCGTTGACAGTCAGTTGACGTGATTACGTGGGCGGTGTAATGATGTCACACGAAACTCCGCCCCCACGGCGGTCAAGCTCAACTCCATTACAGTAAATGGAGAAAAATACCTTCCAGTTATGACCATTACGCGTAGAATTTCAAAATGAAACCTGCCCAACTTTTGTAAGGAAGCTGTAAGGAATAAGCCTGCCAAATTTCAGCCTTCTACCTACACGGGAAGTTGGAGAATTAGTGATGAGTCAGTCAGTCAGTCAGTCAGTCAGTCAGTCAGTCAGTCAGTCAGTGAGTGAGTGAGTGAGTCAGTGAGGGCTTTGCCTTTTATTAGTATAGATGGATACTTTATTCTCCATCAATAATTGTTTTGGTAAAGCCATACTCAGTGTAATCCTCCTTCCATTTTCAAGTTTTTTCGCCACTAGCCATGATTAAATGAACGGTAAAAAAGTAAGAGCGAAGCGACGGTGACTTATTGAGGTAGGCAGGTGAGAGCACAATAGCACGCGGGCTCGATGTAGTGCGCGTCAAGTCGATCTAAAATGCACGGTCAGATTCGAAAAAATATATCTTTTCAAGTTCTATTTGGATATAAGTAGTTTCTATTTAGTCGACAGAAATATCTTTGGTAGGAATGTAAGTTGAATTTAGTCTTTAAATTTCTATGGTGAAGAAAAATGTATGCAATGATGACTAAATTTAACTTACATTCCTACCAAAGATATTTCTGTCAACTAAATAAAACTTACTTATATTTAAAATTTAAATAGAACTTGAAAAGATATGATAGTTCATAATACCCATGCAGCACTAAGTGTGCGTAAGAGCGGAAGTCATCCGTTTTAACAAGCAGCATATTGCACTGATACGAAATAGCCTGCCCATTTAATTACTTAGGAATTGATAGAAGAAATTAAGATTTTGTACAAATAATGTTTTTCATGGATTCTGGCACCCCCAATTGGGAAGCGCTGTGCTAAGGCAACACAGGCTTTATTAAAAATTCTTGTATCCTAAAGACGAGACTGAGTCTCAACACTTCAGCAAAACCAGCTTTATTCAATCTGAAACAGGAACAGCAAAGTTATTTATTGCAGTGGGATCTACCATTCTACTATACATACAGTAGACACAGCAAACAGGCAAAGTCAGGGAGAGGTCAGTGGTCAAGTTATAATGTTCCCTGCATCACCCCTCTGGCAACCGGCGCTTTGCGTGTGGCAGCAGTCAGTTTGTAGTTGTTCCTGTGGCGCTGCGAGTCTGTGGTTGCCTCAATGACGGACAAGCAACCTTGAACAGTCGCATTTCTGTGTGTCTTCCCATTGGGGAAAGTCTCAAAAGAGTTCAGAAGTCTCACAAGCTTAAAAAACAGAAAACCCTTAAATAACCAAGTGAGTCATCTGGTTTAAATACAATTAAGCATGCCTTCCATATGCTGAAGAGAGCTTGAGGGGACAAGCCCCCACAGAAAGCAGGAGCCAAAGATGGCTGCATTAGTGGCTTGGCAGGGCATCATTAGAGAAGATACTCTGCACTTTATAATGGTCTATGAAATGCAGGCTTCAAGCAGTCACTGCATGCAAGGCATATTCAACAAAGTACCAAATATGGCTGCTTTAATATAACTACCATTGCAATGTTTCAAACATTACGGTGTCCTGAAATGGAAGGACCATATAGAAAAAGAGTTGTCATTTCTACGTGGTGTGATCGAAATGTATGCAGATACCCTTATGACATCTGAATTGTTATATTTGCAATTTTAAATTGTGGAGCAGAGGGTTAAATCATTGAAATATGTGTCCCAAACATTACGGAGGGCACTGTAGCATGAATTAGATACGTTATGTCACTGCAGGACTGCTTAAAGATCAACGCATGCTTTTTTGTTTTTAGTTTACCTTTCTTGTCTACAAGTGGAAATTTGCTTTGACCCAGTTAGCAACATACAAGAGCACCTTTTTACATGGAAGGCATGAGATAAAATACAAATTAAAGACCTAAAAATAAAAAATTCTAGAATTATTTCTTATTTCAACCAAATTCAGTTTGGCCTATTTAAACATTTTATTGCCATCCATATAAAACAATTTCTACTTCTATTTGTCTTCAATTTTGTATCAACTATCACCTCCCAGAAGGTCTTCTTCTTTTGGCTTCTCCTGTTAGGGGTTGCCACAGCGGATCATCTACATTGTCATATTGACTTGGCAAAATTTTACACTGGATGCCCTTCCTGACGCAACCCTCCCCATTTATGGGACAGACACAAAGAAACACACTGGTTTGTGCATCATTTAAGTAATGTGTCTGGCCCTTTCTAATCTTATCCTCCTTTCTTTTTGCTCTAAATTGTGGTTGTCTACAGAGAGCAGGCACAGCTTATTTTTATTAGTCATAATCCATCTCCCAAAACCATGCTAGGAATAAAAAAGTCAGTATGCTCACAATACGATATGTATGTAAGATACTAGCTGAAATGTTAAATTTTTTCAGTCTTCTTAATAAACCAGCGTGCTGTTGGCATTTTTTTGTAGATATATTGTACGTACGTTCTCATTAAACTTCAAGTTATTATGCAATGTGGCTCCCAGGTTCTTAAAGTTAGTAACCTTCTCAATTTGTTCTCTGTTGAAGACCTGTGGCTGTACAGGTTCAGTATTCTTCCTAAAGTCAATAAGCAGCTCTTTGGTCTTCCTCACATTTAGTTGTAGGTGCCACTCCTGCTGCCTGCTCTGCTTCCTCTTGGCCTCTTCCTCAAAATGTGCTATATTGTTAGGCGTCAAAGTTGTCTGCAGAGTTGACAGTTAAAGAACTGCTTTCAGATCAAGCTATTAAAACAGATAGAGAAGAGTATAGGGGCCTCACTGTGCCTTTGTGGAGCTTCTTTGTATAATGGACTGTACAAATATAATTATCAGCCGTAACAGACTGCTCCCAGTTAAGGAGAAAGGTCCATCATCCATGGGGTGAGATAAGGCTATAACTCCTGTAATTTACTGCAAATGGTATCAGGCTTCATACATTTAAAGGCTGAAGTCAAGTCAATAAACAGTATTCTCTCAAAGGAGTGTGTAACACTGGTAGGAAGAAGAGTCCTGACCACATTTTACACTGAACGGTTTTGTCTTTATGCAAACTGCAATGGATCCAAAGAGGGGAAACCTGTAAAGTAAGGCAAGTAGAGCCACTCGCACATTTTGCCAACTTTATTATTGTAATGCACACATATTGGGGGTACCAAGAAAAGGTATAGATCAGTTACAGCTTCTTCAAATTCACAAGTAGGAATCTGAATCAAAAAGAAAAAATCTGGATACTTTTCACTACATTAGTATCATTACATTGATGGTTTTTGATACTCTTGTACCTTTTGATACTTGGGAATGCCCATCACTAGTTATAACCTCAGATCTTTGATTTTAAATGTTTTATGATAAAGGAACTGCTCAGATGGCATTTTGCTTTTATACACCTTAAACTTTGAATAATTTAACAATAGAGATGTCAGGCTAATATGGCTGAGCATTTCAAAAAACTTTTATAGACAAACTTCTTAATTTGGCCCGCTTATAATTTGTATTGTTCATCTGTTGTAAAACTAATGCTGCATAATCACACACTTTAAGCTTTACAAAAAGTATGATTATGAATAGAATGCAACTATTAGACAGTCCTAAATATTTAAATGTATAGACCAGTGGATCCTAAGTTCAGTCCTGGAGGACCACTATGGCTGCAGGTTTTCATCCCAGCCAAATTTACTTTTAATCCGACTTCTAACTTAAATAAGCTGTTATTTACCAAACATGTTTTTACAAAGAACACAAAAATTGATTTCTAAATATTGAATTTATGTATGTTACATAGACATGCTTTAATATTGCTTATTTTTAAAATTTTCAGCATTCTTTTCATTTTCATTTCAATTTTTCAGATGCTCTGCCCATTATTCATAAAGGAACACAAATAATACTCAAGTAGCAGCAGCCTTTTGCCATTCTGTGTTATATGTCCTTCATTTGTTGTTAACTGTCATTACTAGAATGCAACTGAGGGAGGGAAAAAGGTGAAGTAATAGGAAAATGACAAAAAGAGAGATAAGTGCTCTGCAAAAAATGTAGATGTTTCTAAATTTATTATAAATGTAAATCTCATCTTACTATGCTTTTTGAATACAGAATAAGAGAAGAAAAGGTTAGATAATTAAAGAATGAGATCAATTCAAGGTAAAATAACTGACTGATAGTGAAACAGGTTGGGATAAAAACCTGCAGTCACAGGTGGTCCTCCAGAACTGAACTTGGGAACCACTGGTCAATATTTTTATCGATAAGGGTATTTATTTTTTCCAGTTGTTTTGTCTTTGATTTCAGCAGCATGCTTTGGTGGTGCTCTGCCTACTGGCCAAACTACTTTGAAGCTCTTTTGATGATGATACCTGCAGTACTGAATTTCCTAAGGCTTTTTATCATATGTAGAGAATGTTGAACAAATTTTTAAATTTAAGTACTGCATAATGCCCAGATGGGACTGGGAAGTCTTTTCATTTTGAAAACAGTTTCACAAAATTGCTTCTAAAATTTATTTCACATGCAATTTTGCAATTGCAAAAACTAAAACTAGGTTGTAGGGGTGTTTTTGGGATGAAGAGAGTATTGCTCTCTATGGGTCATTTCACATCCAAAACCACAGCCTCTTTTCTTGGCCACATTCCAGCACTGCCAAGTTGTTCCATTCCTCCTTCCATGTGGTTTCCTGCATATTTTATTTGCCTTGTGCACTGTCTGTCTACACATTCACAGAACTCTCTCCTCTTCCTCGTACCACTTTTTTTGGGGTTAGAGGTGACACTGTCCGCAATTAATTTTCCCTGAAGTAAACCAGGATGCTTCTAGAGGCTCACCAGTGGTGACATATCCAAGGCCAATAGATTTTAGCAGGTCCTCTAATTTGCTTGCAGGTAAGTGCCCTCCAGCCATGTCCTCCCGCTGCAGTCTACAGCAGAATAGTTTTTCCTATGCTTTTACGCATGGAGAATACTGCAGATGAGATATAAAATACCGCATATGTGAAAATGGTGACATTTTTGCTTGTGATAAAACACATTGTTTCACAAATTATCATTTCACTCATCACTACTCTTTTACAACATTTACTTTTTCTTTTACTAGTGGTAAAACACTTTGAGATTTCACAGAATCTGCCTCTTTTCTACATTTTGTTACAATTACTGTTTTCAGTGTTAATTATTAATGTTAAGATTTGTCTTGTGGTTTGTTATTATATTTTTTATGAAGAGATGGTGCTGGCAACAAAGACCCGATTACTAGTTCATCTCAACTGCCATTCGGACAAGCCTAAACTTACAAAATGTCAGAGAGCAAATGTAAAGGATCTGATACAACAACATTTATTTCTACAGTATAGCAAATTTTCATGCACATAATGGATTTCACAGTGCTATACAAGATGTCGATGAAATGGCTACAAGAAGAGAAAAACAAGCTAAATTAGGAAAGAATAATAAGTAATATAAAAATCTATATATAAATCTGATCACTGCCATCTTAAGAGCACCATTTCACCCTATCAGAGGAGCTGTTCATCCAAGGACAGAAAGAACAAAAGGGTAGAGGTTTGGAGTGAGAATAAAAGTGACATGGAAAGGATTCAGAACTGGCCTCCCATATAAGTTGCATAAACTGTTAAATCTCACAGCTAGTTACAGCAAGTTCAGGTACAGTGACATTTTGGGTAATGCAGAAAATTGGCCTGAACCTCTTATTTCAGATGCTATTCAACACTGGATGGGTTTCATTATACAGTACGGAGTTCAAAAACAAGGAGGGGGACTGGAGATTTATGTGAATGAGCAATGGTGAAATAGGGAGCACTATACAATTAAAATAAAATGTGTCATCCAGACATTGAAATGCAGACTGAATTTATCCATGTTACTGTCCAGGCAAATGAGATACATCATTATGGCTGACTCAACAGCAGAAATGATTCACTCTGTTATCAGTATTTGCTACATTGTATTAATCCCTGAGGGGGAATTGTTTTTTTGCATGACCTTAATATCTTAATGAATATAATCATTATGATTACACTCCAAGTTCCAGTCTTCAGGACAGTGATTGGCCATGTCACAAAGCAAGTAGTGTAATCCAATCTTGGTGTCCCGGTGGCTGTGCAACAGTTCAATATATGGAAAGGATGTGCAGCCCAATGCAGGTTAGCCCAATGCAATTAGCCACAATAGTCAAAAATATACCTTAAACTTTGTAAATAATAATAAAATATTTATTATTATTTACAATGTGTGAAACATCTGAACATACGGATCAGACATGGCTGGCATACCAAATTTCCTGGAAAATATTTGTTGAACAAGGTCACCAGTAAACATATCATCTTTGCTGCGAAAATCAATTTGGTGAATTTTGTAGATTAACACCAGTGACTACATATATAAATCCCTTAGCATATAATTTTCAAAATGCTGTATACTTGGGAAATTCCTAAAGACTGGAGGCTCACAAATATGATCTTATTGTATAAAAATGGTGATAAGGCTTATCCAAACAACTGTAGGCCAGTAAGCTTAACCTGAATCACAGGAAAAATAATGGAAGCAATTATTATGGAAAATATCGAGCAACACATTTCCAGAATAGGAGGATTAGCAAATACTTAACATGAGTTCAAATGACAAAGGCCATGTTTCACTAATACGTTGGAATTCCATAATGACGGAACAACAGAATACAGTCAGAGTGGTGCCTGTTATAATTAATCTTGATTTTCAGAAGGCTTTAGATAAAATACCACATCAAAGGTTTGTGATCAAAGTAAAAGAAGTAGGAATTCAAGTCAAGGTCTGCAGGTTGGTACAAAATTGGCTCAAACACAAGAAGCAAAAGAGAATGAAAAGGGGAAATTTTGCTGAACGTGATGTTAAAAGTGGTGTCTCTCAGGGATCAATGCCGGGGTTGGTGCTTTCTCTCTCTCTATCTCTATATACACACACACACACAGTATATATATATATATATATATATATATATATATATATACACTTTAAATCTATACCTATTTTGTGCCATTCAGGAAAAAAATTAGATATATACATTGATTTGAATCCATCCATTCAGATATATACATTGATTCAGATTCATTGGTTGAGATAGAGATACATTAGTTTGTATAGGTCCATTCTGATATACAGTATATACATTGGCTGAGATATATATATATATATATATATATATATATATATATATATACAGTATTGCTTAATTTACATTGGTTTACATATATATCATTTATATATATTAGGTTAAATAGATTGGTTTAGATATATATATCTGTTCAGATACATCTATCCAGATGTATATATTGGTATGATACATTTGTTTGGATATACAGGTAGGTTCAAATATATGTGTCGGTTTGAATAGAATAGTTGAGGTTTAAGGGCAGGCACAGGGCAGCCACCAATGTTTAGCATTTCCATTCCATTTCATCATTGCTTCAACATTGTTGTCATTATTCATTATACAAGAAATATATGCCTATCAGGCATGTTTTATTTTGCAAGCCATCATGGTTGGGGGTCCTCGATTCCAAAGCACCTCTTTCTTTCTTTCTTTCAAACACTTGCATAGATCCCCACCCTGACTTGTGTTGCCCACCTCTCTTGCTTCCTCTGTCCCTCCAAAGACAGATTTTACTCAAAAGCCAAGTTATTAGAAAGCATTGAACACAGCAGTTGTACGTCCCTCTTTTCACCCCATGAAACATTAGTTTAACACTGACTGAAAGCCTCACAGTAATTTGTTAATCAGTGAAGGGTAAGCTACAACAGGAAGGATAAGTGACCCATTTCCTGAAAGGATGATCCTCTTTATGAAGGGAAACACTTGAGTTGCACAGCTTCTTGTGGATGCTGACCAATGATTAGGAAAGCAGAATGATCAGAATATTTGTGTATCACAAATAACTGATGTTAACTCTTTTCTATGTATATACTTTTAACACTACTGATTGAGAATGCGATCTCCTGTGTTACCACGAGAAGAGATTAATACATGCCCAGCACATTTTCGTCATTTACTTGCGATGCATGAGATTACAAGACAGTTCAGTCTGTGGTGACAGTCAGCTTTAGTCCGTGGATTTCAGATACGCAAAAACTATCTTACCCTAAGCGCATACTTGATTGAAAAAGATATATAGTAGGTAATATTTGACAGAATACTTTTTGAGTGTAGCATACAATGGATACATGAGCC
>JANRMT010027041.1:99562466-99580028 GCA_026402145.1 Polypterus bichir lapradei
TATATCAATTTACATATCTATACCAATGTATCTCAAACAAATTATGTATTTGAATATATGCCTCCAAACCAATGTATATATTTAAACCAATGTATATGAACCGATTTACTGTATATATCTGAACCAATGTATATAATTACAAAACCAAATATATATATATATATATATAACTATATATATATATATATAACTATATATTGTGAACCACCAGGGGCGCACCACCACCTAAATCCGACACAGATAGATGTGGGACAGAAGTTCAGGGCATACGCTTTTATTTTTTTTTTCCTTTTCCCATGGGAAATGCCTTCCCCCATTGCCCACGTTTACAGCAGATCCAACACAAGCACCAAATAGTTTCTTTTCTTTCTCTGTCCACCTTCACTCCTCCAGGCAAGCTTCGTTCTCTTCCACCCGGCTCTGGCTCTCAGAGTAATGGCTGCTGGCTCCTTTCATAAGGTGCTCGTTGACTTACTTCTGCCAGCACTTCTGGGTGTGGCAGAAGTGCAGCAATTAAGGGCTCAGCAGCAGCTGCAGCACCCCCTGGCAATGCCCATGGAACCCAACAAGGCTGCATCAAACTCCAGCTCCCATGGGAGGTAATGATCTGGATACGCTCCGCCCTCCGCCAGTCATTCCAGCACAGAAGCATCCTGGCTGAGCAAGGGCCCCAGTCGTACGTCACAATATATATAAACAGTTTGGACAGGAATATAATCAATAAGCTGGTTAAGTTTATAGATAATACTAAACTGGGTGGAAGGGCAGACAATCGGACAATATAGAATGAGCTAATTGTTACAGAGGAATTCGGATAGCATACAGGCCCTAAGCCTATTTATGGCAGATGAAATTTAATGTACTGTAAGTAAATGTAAAGTATTACATATTGGAAGTAAAAATGTTAGATTTGAATACACATTGGGAGGTCTGAAACTTGAAAATACCTTATGAGGAGGACCTGGGAGCCATAGTGGAATCATTACTATCAACATTCAGACAGCATAGGGTAGTGATCAGGAAGGCTAAAAGGATGTCAGGTTATATATCACAATATGTGAAGTACAAGTCAATGGAGGGTATGCTTAAGCCTTATAACACACTAGTGAGGCTTCACCTGGAGTACAATTTAGAGCAATGGTCTCCATATTGCAAAAATGAGTAACGGGGAAAGTTTAAAGGCTTTTCAGTTTAAGCAAACAGAGAGAAAGAGGTGACATGATTGAAATGTTTAAAATTACAAAAGGATTTAGTACTATGGATGCAGACTGTTACTTTAAAATATATTCAGCAACAAGAACACAGGGATACAGCTGGAAAGTTGTTAAGGGCAGATCTTACACAAATATTAGAAAGTTTTTCTGGCAAAGTACCATAGACACCTGGAGAAAATTATTAAGTAGTGGAAAGAAATAATTTTGAGACATTAAATCTCAGCTTGATGTAATTTTGGACAATCAGGAGGAATAGGATGGAAAAGTTTCTTTAGGTTTTTCATTTTTTTAATGATCTAATGTTCTCATTCCTGTTTCTGGTTTGGGGGGGGGGGCAATGTTGTACTGAATTAATACAGTTTGTCTATTTATATATCTACTTTATATCTTACAATGCTCACCTTCAATCCTCTAAGTGCTTCTTTTGCAATAATACTATATATATTCTTTTATTAATAACCCAGCCACAGGGGATGCACAAACCAGTGTGTTTCTTCGTGCCGGTCCCAAGCCCAGATAAATGAGGAGGGTTATGTCAGGAAGGGCATCCGGTGTAAAATTTTGTTAAATCAATATGCGGACAACAATACAAATTTCCATACCAGATTGGTCGAGCCCGAGGTTAACAACAACCGCCACCAGTACTGTTAGCCAACAGGGTGCTGGCGTAAATTGGGCTACTGTTGGCCGAAGAAGAAGAAGGAGAAGAAAAGGGAGAAGACGTGTCTGGAGGCAGGAGGAGAGGAGGAAGGTAAAGTGTGTGGAACTGAGGGTAGGAACTTTGAATGTTGGCAGTATGACTGGTAAGGGGAGAAAGTTAGCCAATATGATAGAGAGAAAGAAGGTTGATATTTTGTGCGTTCAAGAGACTAAATGTAAAAGGGGTAAGGCCAGGTGGATCAGAAGTGGATTCAAATTGGAGGAGAAATGGAGTAGGGGTTATTCTGAAAGAACAGTATGTCAAGAGTGTTTTGTAGGCGAAAAGAGTGTCAGACAGAGTAATGATTATGAGCTGGAAATTGGAGATGTGGTAATGAATGCTGTTAGTGCATATGCTCCGCAAGTTGGGTGTGTAATGGATGAGAAAGAAGATTTTTGAAGTGAGTTGGATGAAGTGATGAACAGTGTACCCAAGGGACAGAAAGTGTTGATTGGAGCGGATTTCAATGGACATGTTGGTGAAGGGAACAGAGGAGACGAAGAGGTGATGGGTAGGTATGGTGTCAAGGAGAGGAATGAAGAAGGTCAGAAGATAGTGGATTTTTCCAAAAGGATGGACATGGCTGTGGTGAATACGTATTTTAAGAAGAGGGAGGAACATAAGGTTACGTACAAGAGTGGAGGAAGATGCACAAAGGTAGATTACATCCTATGCAGAAGAGTCAATCGGAAGGAGATTGAAGACTGCATAGTGGTGGCAGGGGAAAGTGTAGTTAAGTAGCATAGGATGGTGGTCTGTAGGATGATGCTAGAGATCAAGAAGAGGAAGAGAGTGAGGGCAGAGCCAAGGATCAAACGGTGGAAGTTGAAAAAGGAAGACTGCAAGGTTGATTTTAGGGAGAAGGTGAGACAGGCACTGGGTGGTAGTGAAGAATTACCACGCAGTTGGGAAACTAAAGCAGATGTAGTAAGGGTGACAGCAAGAAGGGTGCTTGGAGTGACATCTGGGCAGAGGAAGGAGGAAAAGGAAACCTGGTGGTGGAATGGGAATGTACAGGAGAGTACACAGTGGAAGAGGATGGTGAAGAAAAAGTGGGATAGGCAGAGAGATGCAGAATGTAGACAGGAATACAAGGAGATAAAGCGCAAGGTGAAGAGAGAGTTGGCGAAGGCTAAAGAAAAGGTATATGATGAGTTCTATGAGAGGATCGACACTAAGGAGGATAGACAGAGGGACCAAGCTGGGAAAGATGTGCATCAGGTTGGGGTAATAGAGGATAAAGATGGAAACATAGTCACAAGTTAGGAGAGTGTGTTGATCAGATGGAAAGAGTACTTTGAGAGGTTGATGAATGAAGAGAACAAGAGAGAGAAGAGGTTGGATGATGTGGAGATAGTGAATCAGGAATTGCAACAGATTAGCAAGGAGGAAGTAAGGACAGCTATGAAGAGGATGAAGAATGGAAAAGCCTCTGGTCCAGATGACATACCTGTGGAAGCATGGAGGTGTTTAGGAGAGATGGCAGTGGAGTTTTTAACCAGATTGTTTAATGGAATCTTGGAAAGTGAGAGGATGCCTGAGGAGTGGAGAAGAAGAGTACTGGTGCCGATATTCAAGAATAAGGGGGATGTGCAGGACTGTAGTAACTACAGAGGGATAAAATTGATAAGCCACCATATGAAGTTATGGGAAAGAGTAAAGAAAGCTAGGTTAAGAAGTGAGGTGATGATTAGTGAGCAGCATTATGGTTTCATGCCAGGAAAGAGCACCACAGATGCGATGTTTGCTCTGAGGGTGTTGATGGAGAAGTATAGAGAAGGCCAGAAGTTGCATTGTGTCTTTGTGGACCTGGAGAAAGCATATGACAGGGTGCCTCGGGAGGAGTTGTGGTATTGTATGAGGAAGTCGGGAGTGGCAGAGAAGTACGTAAGAGTTGTACAGGATATATACAAGGGAAGTGTGACTGTGGTGAGGTCTGCGGTAGGAGTGACGGATGTATTCAAGGTGGAGGTGGGATTACATCAGGGATCGGCTCTGAGCTCTTTCTTATTTGCAATGGTGATGGACAGGTTGACAGAAGAAATTAGACAAGAGTCCCTGTGGACTATGATGTTTGCTGATGACATTGTGATCTGTAGCGATAGTAGGGAGGAGGTTGAGGGGACCCTGGAGAGGTGGAGATATGCTCTGGAGAGGAGAGGAATGAATGTCAGTAGGAACAAGGCAGAATACATGTGTGTGAATGAGAGGGAGGTCAGTGGAATGGTGAGGATGGAGGGAGTAGAGTTGGCAAAGGTGGATGAGTTTAAATACTTGAGATCAACAGTACAGAGTAATGGGGATTGTGGAAGAGAGGTGAAAAAAAGAGTGCAGGCAGGGTGAAATGGGTGGAGAAGAGTGTCAGGAGTAATATGTGACAGACAGATATCAGCAAGAGTGAAAGGGAAGGTCTACAGGATGGTAGTGAGACCAGCTATGTTATACATATAGTTGAGACAGTGGCACTTACCAGAAAGCAGGAGACAGAGCTGAAGATAGCAGAGTTAAAGATGCTAAGATTTGCATTGGGTGTGACGAGGATGGATAGGATTAGAAATGACTACATTAGAGGATCAGCTCAAGTTGGACGTTTGGGGTCAAAGTCAAAGAGGTTGTGCTGGTTTTGACATGTGCAGAGGAGAGAAGCTGAGTATATTGGGAGAAGGATGCTAAGGATAGAGCTGCCAGGCTAGAGAAAAAGAGGAAGGCCTAAGAGAAGGTTTATGGATGTGGTGAGAGAGGACATGCAGGTGATGGGTGTAACAGAACAAGATACAGAAGACAGAAAGTTATGGAAGAAGATGATCTGCTGTGGTGACCCCTAACGGGAGCAGCCGAAAGAAGAAGAAGAAGACATTCTTTTATTAATGAATTGCACTACATGACTAGGCAGCCTAAGAATGTGAAAATACACCAAACCATATGTAACAAAATTAATTTTCATTAATAAATAGCACCAGGGCCAGACTGGGAAGATTATTCAGGCCGGGAATCCCAACTCTAACCCAGGCCACACAATATACATGAGTTTTCTTGTACAGGCACAGACTCAAAAAACCAACAAACACAATTTTGTCTTGGAATTTTTTATGAATGAGGAGACAGTAGATTCAGCTTTCATATATACATTTCACTCTTAAATATTAGTCTCAAGACAACCTCTGATAAAGTGTGGAACAACACTTCTTAAATGTAAGCACTTCATAAATAAATAAACCGTGTAGTTCTATAATATTTACATCAAAACAAATGTGCAAAAAGCAATGAACCACAAAAAGCAGTTTCAATGGAATCCACAGAGCATAGATTATGTTTGCAATTTCATCTGTGAGTCTGGAATCTACACAGCCTCTGTCACTGTCTGGATGGTAATGCTGAATACTCTTCCACAAAGTTTGAAGTGTTGGTCAAAAAAAGACAATTTGAATATCTTCAATAGACAAAACACTCAAAAAATGTCCAGTGCCACAGAATTCTGTCAAGCATTTTTTAAAGAATGCACTTAGTAAACAAAAAACTATGAAACATTTCGTGTAGCCTATTCAGTCACTCTCTCATCACAGCGCTAATGTTTAACTGAGAGACTCACTTAAAACTATTAAAATAAAGTAAAAACAAGACACACTCATTAACAAACTTATCATGAAATAAAGAAGAACAGGTACATTTAAAAACACAATTCCACTCAAATATGTGTTTCATTAATAAAAAAAATAAAATAAAACATGTTGTGTAGCCTATTCAGTCCCTTCAGGAAAAAGGGAAAAAAACTTTAAAAATGTGACCATACGCTACATTACATTAAAATCAGAAACAAAAATAAAAAAAAATAATTATACAGTAACAAATACCAAAACCCATACAACATCCAAATATAATTCAAAGTATATTATAAACTTTTAAACTTAAAAATTTTTTTACTTCATATAATAATAATAATAAAAATAATAATACATTTTATTTATACAAGGCGCCTTTCAGAGAACTTAAGGACACCGAACAAACAATAAATAAATAAATAAATAAAAGACACAATTATAAACAACTTAAAACATCAGAAAATCTAAAAATTAAAACCAAACAAAACCACTATAATCAGGAGGAAGAAGAAAAAGCCATTTTAAACAAATGTGTTTTAAGTTTACATTTGAAAGATGAATATGATTTGATATTTCGGAGATCCGCAGGTAATGAGTTCCAGTGCTTGGGAGCAGAACGGCTGAAAGCTCTGCTCCCCATGGTGGTTAGACGGGCGGGAGGAACGGTCAGATGGGTGGAGGAAGAGGATCTAAGGTTACGGGATGGAACGGCAACATGTAGAAGGTCAGACAGATATGGAGGTGCGAGGTTATGGATGGCCTTAAAAGTTAGTAGCAGAATCTTAAAATCAATACGAAACTTGATCGGGAGCCAATGAAGCTGCTGCAAGACCAGAGTAATATGGTGAAAAGATGGGATTCCAGTGATGATACGTGCTGCAGAATTCTGGACTAACTGAAGCTTATAAAGAGATTTATTAGGGAGACCAAAGAGGAGTGAATTGCAGTAGTCCAGCCGAGAAGTGACAAGACTACGAACAAGAATGGCAGTAGTATGAGGAGTGAGGGAGGGGCGAATGCGATTAATATTACGTAAGTGGAAGTAAGCAGACTGGGTGATGTTATCAATGTGACATTGGAAAGATAGAGTACTGTCGAGGATGACACCCAGACTCTTGACCTGAGATGATGGGGAAACAACAGAGTTATCAATAATAAAAGAAAGATTATTGGTTTTGGATAATGATGATTTTGAACCAATGAGGAGAACCTCAGTTTTGTCACTGTTTAATTTAAGAAAATTTGAAGAGAACCAGGATTTAATTTCAGAAATGCAGTCAATAAGTGAGGGTGGTGGAAAAGAGGAGGTGGGTTTACCAGCAAGGTAGAGCTGGGTGTCATCAGCATAACAGTGAAACTTAATGTTATATTTGCGAAAAATATTGCCAAGGGGAAGAAGGTAAATAATAAAGAGAAGAAGCCCCAGGACAGAGCCTTGGGGCACACCAGAAGTAACAGCGGTGGGTTGGGATGTGAAGGTTTTAAGCTGTATGAACTGAGTGCGGCCTGAGAGGTAAGATCTATACCAATCAAGTGGAGTGTGAGTAATGCCAATCAAAGATAATCTATTAAGAAGAGTGGTATGACAAATAGTATCGAAGGCCGCACTCAGATCAAGAAGGATGAGAATTGTGATTAGACCAGAATCAGCAGCCATAAGGAGGTCATTAGTAATTTTAACCGTTTCTGTACTATGAAGGGGGCGAAAACCAGACTGGAACTTCTCATATAGATTATTGTGAGGCAAGTGGGTGTGAAGTTGGATAGCTACTATTTTTTCAAGAATTTCGGAGATAAAGGGCAAGTTAGAAATGGGGTGAAAATTATTGAAATTAGTAGGATTACAACCAGGTTTTTTTAGTATTGGGGTTATAGCAGCAGTTTTGAAAGATGAGGGAATGATACCAGTAGTAAGAGAAGAGTGAATGATGGCAGAAATAAGAGGGACTAGAGAGGGGACGCAGGCTTTAACCAAAACTGTAGGCAGGGGGTCCAGCTGACAAGTAGATGACTTGGATTTACAGATGAGATCTGAGATTACAGAGGAAGTGGGAAGCTGGAAAGAAGAGAAAGAGTGAATAGGTGAGTGTAGTTCAGAAGAAATACAGAAAGGATCTGGACCAAGGTGCTGATGTATCTTTTGGATTTTCTCATTGAAAAAAGACATAAGAGAATTACAGAAGGCAGTTGAGTAAAGGTGAGATGGTAAAGAGTCTAGAGGTTGTGTAACATTATTAAGTAAAGAAAACAAAGACTTGGTGTTACCTGTATTACAAGTAATTAGTGTAATAATTAGATTTGGTTTGAGCTATACAATCCTTGTAATAGAGTAGATGATTTTTATACATCTCTTTGTGGACAGAGAGTCTGTTTTTTTAAACAACCTTTCAAGTTGCCTGCCTTTAGCTTTCAGAAGCCGAAGTTCAGGCGTAAACCAGGGGGCAGAAAAGGAAAAGGAAACAGATCTGGTTTTTAGCGGGGCCAGAGAATTAAGAATACCATTAAGACAAGTGTCATAATATGAGACCAGTTCTATGGGAGTGGATAAATTATAAAAGTCCATTTGCGAATCAATTCTAGAAGACAGCAAATTCAAGTTAATATTCTTAACTCTTTTAGGGCTGATGTCGACTTTTGTCAAAAGGAGGTGTTGACGATGGTAATCAACTGTAAACTGTGCCAAAACAAACCATTATGTTTTAGTTGGACTCTCATTGCTATAAGAAAAGTTAGCTTTATTGGTTTGACCGATATTTTCTGCGCTCGTGTGAGTAGTAAGGTGCAAACAAGAGCAAAAATAGCACTAACATAATGGCGAGAGATCAAAGCGAATGCGTAAAGCAAAATACTCGGTGGACAAAGTTTTGCCTATTATCTCTGAACTGGACTATGACTTGCCGGATTCCGATTTTGATACAAGTGATCGAAAAACGAATGTGAGGTTCCAGCTTCAGCTGACTGGTCCCCAGCTAGATATGTAACTGACAAGCCTACGGCAATGTTTGCCACAAGGACTGCTACTTAACAATGGTAAGAGGTAGAAATCAGATTGCAGTGCACTTCGACTGTGACCACTACTGCAGCTGCCGCCCCAGCCATGCAAAGACAGCCTGGCAGCAAGTCTGCCGCACATTCTTGGCAAACTGGCAGCCGCAGCATGCAGCAACAGATGTTTTATGTTGATTTCTTTGTGAAACCATTGCTTTTCAGAAACTATGTTTTCTGAAAAAATATTCAGCCCTCAAAGAGTTAATGTTACGAAAGGCTATGAGACGTGGAAGCTTAGGAACAGAAAAGGTAAGTTTAATGTTGAATGAGAGGAGAAAGTGGTCAGTTATAGTGAGTTCATCTGCTGTAGATCAAGAGGAACAACACCAGAGCAGCAAATCAGGTCCAAGATATGTCCTTTACAATGAGTAGGAACATCAGTGTGCTGCTGGTATCCAAAACTCTCCAGGCAAGATATAAAATCTCTAGTGAGAGGGATATTGATATTGTCCAGATGTATATTAAAATCCCCCAGCAGAATTATATTTGGAGTAATTACAGATAGATTGGTAAGGAAGGTAGCAAGATCGTTCAAAAAATTGTTGTTAGACTTAGGAGGATGGTAGACAGTTGCAATGATGGTTGGAACTGGCCCAGACAGTTGACACACAGTCGATTCAAAAGAGCTAACAGCAGGAGCAGGCAACGGCAGGACTTTCCAATTCTCGCGGTAAATTATCGCGACACCTCCTCCACGGCCAGATTGACAAGTGTAAACAAACCCCGGGGGGGTGCTTTCATTAAGTTGTGAAAAGTCTTGAGGTTGCTGCCAAGTCTCAGTTAAACAGAGAAAGTCAAACTTACGGTCAATGAGGAGATTCTGAATGAGATGTCCCTTGCTCGTAAGTGAGCGGATGTTCAATAGACCAAAGCTGACAATGTTGCTGTCGCGTTTGACAGTGGTGTTAGTCGACCGAGCTAAGCTGGCCAACACGCTATGGTCAGCGTTCCTATCTGTGTTATGTGGAGGGTGCCGAAAATCAGACCAAAAGGAGTTAATTCCTTTCGAGGCGTCCGTTCGGAATCTCCGGCGGGACCCACGATGGATGTATCTCCGACGAGGGAGAAGTATGACGTCCGGGTCGAAATATAGCACCGATAGCAGAGGCACAGACTGGAGAAAACGCAGTTGAAGCAGCTCAGCAGCTGTATACTGGAGGAGGCCAGTCGCAGGTTGGATAACGAGCGACAGAAGACTCCAAACAACCATTAACCAAGCAAATATCCTACCAGTCCACATTGTAGGCGAGGAGGCCGCAGGCAGCTCAGACGTCCAGAGAATAAACCGGTAAGTTCAAAACGAAATGGGGGTTAGGCAGAAAAATGCAAACACAGCATATAGTATATAGCATATATAGCCACGGAGAGATGTCAGCAGTATGGCAAAAAAAAAAAAAAATACCATCAAAATCACTAGACTAGCAAAATCAATATTCTAGTTACCGGCGAGCAGCGGCGACCAGTCCCGCCAGCGTTCACTCAAACCGGAAGTTTGCCCTGATCTGACCATATATAACTTTAATCACAAAAGCACCAGACATACGCACTTCTCATCACATCGCCCCTGTTTAACTGTCAGAGCTCGAGACGCTCGCAAAGTCAAAACTTGACTTGAACAAAAAGAAGCCATCCAACTAGAAACTAGTAAAGAAACCCTTTAACATTAAACCAAAAGGATTTGTGCCCACTACAGAGCAATTATGCCTGCTTGTTTTCCAATGTAATAACATTATATAATTTCACCATTAGTTTATTTCACTGGTTGCTCTGAATGCCAGTCCAAGCCAGGCAGCAGGCCACTGGAAAAGCTCCCGCTGATTGTAAACATCAGTCAACATAATTTGAAACTCTTTAACAAAGATGTTATTTCTGATCAATAAGCAATCCATCTAGTTTAACTTATTATGCTTATTGCAAACTAATTATTATTGCTATTTTTTCCCCAGTTTGATAATAAACAAGGGTTAAAAATCCAGAGTTCATATAGTTATTTAGTGAGTCTTAGAGTCATCTGTGTATGTTGGTAAAAATGAGTAAAATTTTTGCCACAGATATTCCAACACAGAGTATTCTTACCTTCCATACATTCTGCTGTACCCTCTCCAAATTCCATGTCTCCATCCAGTTCAGACAATCTGGCTAATAAGCCTAATCTGTAAATTATCCAGACCATATTAATGTACATATGTTCTATTATTCATCAAAAACTTTCTCCAGCATTACATATACAGTATTTTTCCAAGAATCCATTATGATGGATTCTGGGATCCAGAATGTCCCCTTACAGCCTTGAAAATAAACTAACTATGTAGGATCCAGTTTCCTCATTCATCCATAATTCTAGAGGAATCTTTATCATTTTCATACCTAAAGCCTCACAGTGAAGTGTTGACTGGCCCAATGCAATTTTTAAGAGTGCCGGTATTTTAAAATGTTATCGGATCACCTAGCATGATCACCTAACCTCTTATGCCCTTTAGGGGAATAGGAAGAAATGTCAAAATCATCTATTACCTGTAACCTGTTACCTGTCTTACTGTTTGTATTGTATTCCACATACTTATCCCTAATGACTTCTATGATGCACTGATACACTGACTGGGGCAGTCTTTACTTTCACTCCTTTACTTTAGATCCAGTTTACCAACAATAGAGGACTTCATAAGAGAATCCTTGTGTGCCCTTACGAGACCACAATTATACAAGAAATGACAATCTAAACTTCTTGGCAATGCTAGCAACAATTAAACAGAATTAAGGTTTTTAAGCTTTTACTTAAAGATTATAGTTATATGCATCATAACCAATGGCAACAAATAACTGTCAGTCCAAGTAGGAAAAAACAAGATGCTGACAAACATTTCTTTCCCAGGCAGCTACTTTTCTTTAGTTGCAAATTACATGTTCTCAAGCCAAATGAAGATATAGCAAGAGAGAAAGACAGAGAACTCTTTGCAATACAAGTGTCAATTTTTTACATCAGTAGAAAGAAAGTGGGAAAGGGTGCTTTTCTAAAAAGTGTCTTCTTTTTAAAAACAAAAATCAGGTCCCCTCCCTTCTTGCAAAAATGATCAAAAACATGTAACAATCATCTGGCTTCCACTTCCATTAACAAGGCATTTTGACTTTTTTTTTGCAGTTTCTTACAGCTCATAAAATGTTACTGGCATCATTATCACTTAAACTCAAGGCTAGCTCTTTGGAATTCAAAGCTAACCAAGCAAAAAGAAAAAGAAACTATAGATTCCTACTTTGTGTTGTGCCTTCCACAGTATGCACAGAGCTCTTGTTCAGCTTTATAGGACTGTAAACAAAAAGCATATTAGATGAACAATTTAAAATATTGGCTGTACAGTTGGCCCGTATTATATTTAACTTCAACAGCATTCTAGCTTCTTCTCTGTATATTAAATGTCTGTAATTTAGAATGGACTGTGTTAATGCCTAATACATGTATATCATTAGCAAAATACATTTTGGAAAATCCCATTCATGTCTTGCCTCAAAGGAAACAAAATACCCTTCTTAGAATAAGTCTCCAAATATTTAGTGTGACTCCCCAAAGTCAACCTTTCATCCAACCACAACAGCAAGTTTTTAAAACATATTCTGTACATAATGGATGCAAATATCAATAAATAAACCATTATTTTTATCTAAAAACTAAAAAGTGTATATTTAGACTTAGAAAGAGAATACCTTAAGCCTAGTTGAAAGGCTCCTCCTTCAATAATAGTAATGCCTTTTGTATTATTATGACCTGTTTTCCTTATTGCTGTATAAAGCTATTTAACATGTCTTTAAAACTGTCATTAATCACCAAATAAATAACCTCTAGCAATAAATGAGAGGCACCTGTAAACTACAAAAAACTGATGCAATTTCTCCTAAATGTTACACGAATGTTCACATTATAAGTCTATATCCAACTAAACAACCTCCTGCCAATGCCTAGTCTAAACTGTTTAATTGAATGTCCCTCTTTCTATAACATGTAATATGCTATTTCTATACTATTTAAATGCTTTTTAAAATAATTCTCTTGTAATATTAGTGCATCTTTATACAGTAATCCCTCATCTATAGCAGGGGTTGAGTTCCAGAACCCCCCGCGATAGGTGAAAATCCGCGAAGTAGAAACCATATGTTTGTATGGTTATTTTTATATATTTTAAGCCCTTAGAAACTCTCCCACACTGTTTATAAATATTCTCCGCACAGTTATACAGTAAACCCTCGTTTATTGCGGTTAATCCACTCCAGACAGATAAATGAATTTCCACGAAGTAGGATTCTTTATTTATAAATCTAATATTTTCGCAGTTAGAGCATAGAAAACCTGTTTACGACCTTCTACATTTTTTAACATTATTAGAGCCCTCTAGACATGAAATAACACCCTTTAGTCAAACGTTTAAACTGTGCTCCATGACAAGACAGAGATGACATTTCTTTCTCATAATTAAAAGAATGCAAACATATCTTCCTCTTCAAAGGAGTGGTGTCAGGAGCAGAGAATGTCAGAGAGAGAGAGAGAAGTAAACAATCAAAAATCAATAGGGCTGTTGGGCTTTTAAGTATTGGAAGCACTGCGATAAAGCGGCCGCAATGAAGGGATCAATGTGAAGGTAGTCTTTCAGCATTTTTTAGAGGAGTGTCCGTATCTTCTAAGCAAACAGCCACTGTGCAAACAGCCCCTCTGCTCACCCACTCTGTCAGGAGCAGAGAATGTCAGAGAGAGTGAGAGAGACAGAGAAAAGCAAACAATCAAAAATCAATACGTGCTGTTAGAGCTTTGAAGTGTGCGAAGCACCGCGCGGGAAGCATACCGTATATATCATTGAGGAGTTTTATTTAATACGTAATACGTGCTCTGATTGGGTAGCTTCTCAGTCATCCGCCAATAGCGTCCCTTCTATGAAATCAACTGGGCAAACAAACTGAGGAAGCATGTACCATATATTAAAAGACCATTGTCCGCAGAAATCCACGAACCAGTGATATATATTTAGATATGCTTACATTTAAAATCCGCGATGGAGTGAATCCGTGAAAGTCGAAGCGCGATATAGCGAGGGATCACTGTATTACCTTTTTTCTGAATTCATATTGGTAGGGAATCACTTTGTTTTTCTTTAATAATATGTCAATCTAGAATTTTAATATCTTTCAGTTGACTACATACTTTAGAAAATAAGTAACACAACAGCCATTGTAAAGTCTCTTGGAAAAATATTATTGTTTATTTCTAGTAATTTTAATGATGTTTCAGGTACAGCATATGGTTAATTATTTAATAAGAAACTTGAAGTCATATTTCCTATCCTATTTATTGCAAATATTATTTGAGATCTGAAAAAAATCACCCAGCAAACTTTCAAAACACCCTTTTCTTCCTACATACATTTCCATGATTTTCCTTGTTTGTTTCCTCCTCCTAATGTATTACGCCTAGAAGTATCCACAATATGAAAATTAATAAAACCATTACCACAAAATTCTGCCTTTTCCTTACTTACTAGAATCTGTTAAAAAACATATAGCCCATTAAGTTTCTTACATAGAACATTCATGCCAGTTACACTGTCAGCAGAAATCCCATCAGGCCTTTCTTTTTATTTTCTCAATAAGAATTCCGTTTTCTTCCAATAGTCTAACAAGGCCTCTTGTGTCTAATTGAGTTTTTAGACTCAAAACGCCAATTTCTGTTCTCTAATTGTCTTACAGCACTTGTTAGGCCACCCAAGGCAGACATTTCTTTCCAGTTCTTCACTATATCATAAAAAAATGGTCTGCTTTGTCATTGTGTATAAAATTGATATCTTTATCAAGTAGCCTTCTTCTATGGAACTTAAAAGGGGTGATCAGAAAACTCATTACAGGAGAAATATTTTTCCCCAAATCGGTCTTTTTAAAGATACCAAACTAATAAAGCAAGTGTATATGATATGAAAATATAAACAATACAAGATTGTGAATTGTGAATGGAAGAGGAAAAAAGAGAATTCGCTATTTGAGTAATTAAGTACAAAAAACAAATATATTAGATGAGCATCAGCAGTAAAATTAGAAAAGTAAAATGTAGAGTGAGGTATTTGCTTGCCACTGGCAGGTCTCTCTCTAACAATAAGTTTAGTGTAATGTTCACATTAATTTCAACCACAGCAAAGGGCCTAAATACTTACAGACCAGTAAGGTTGGGAAAGAATGAGGGGCAATAGGAGGAACAGGCACGTGCAAGGCCAAAGAGTAATTTACAACCTCCCAGCTCAGCTTGCAAGTAACAAAATCAACCCAAGTTGTTGTCGTCCAATTCCAAGCCCTTTATTTGTAGGCTACACTACCATAGAATAAGAACGACACATGTTTTACATAGAGCAGAAGAAGGCATCACAGTCCTGTAAAGCTTGTTATTACAATATTACACATTACACATTATGAAGATAAAGGAGATCTTGAAGGCAAAACCAATGCTTTCCTGAGTCCAAGACCCTGATATTCTACAAAACAATGGTAATCTTTGTCAAAACTAGTTTGAGAATAGGTACTGAGAGAAAATAGTGTGAAATGAAAAGAAATGAAGTACTAGTATGCAGTTGTTTGCTGATCAATACCTTCAGTGATGCAAAAACCCAAAGTTCTCTCACTCAGGCTCCCTTCCAAACCTGCCTGACTCACACACAAACCCTAGCCAACCCAATGGGACCCACACTGTGTAAATACAAAAAAATGAAAGCAATCTATAAAGTCCAAAAAAACTCTCCCAACTCCCAATATTTACTCCCATGGCCATTACAGTTTGGGAAAACTACACTGGCTCCAAATTGAATCTCATACCTACTATAAAAGACTTATGTTAACTTAGAAAGCCTTAAATGACCAAGCTCTGTCTTATCTCTCTGACCTTATACACCTGTATGTTCCTGCTTGCCAACTCCAACCATCTGAAGTCAGTCCTCTACATACCATTCCTAGGACTGGGGAGATAAAGCCTTCTGTGCCTCACTCCCAATTTTGTGGAATGCTCTTCCATAGAAGTTCTGCCCATTAAACAATCCACCTCCGGCCCACTCCATTGTAATACAAAGAAATTACCAGAAAACAAGAACAAGAAGACAGGCCCAAAATACCCTGATACTCACTCTCATAATTAATCACAAAGAGTACATGATGCCTTATAATAGTATTCAATGCAGAGAACAATCAAGAAACAAAGAGCAAAAAATAATGGATGAGGAGGCTAAATATGGCACCTATCAACCCATGGTGATGCTGAAAATGCCATAAGTCTTACTGTCTGCCACCTCCCTGAACCCATCAAACATAAAGAAAATGTGAAAGGTACTCCCATTTAACACCAGAACAAATAAAGTTTAAAAGACGGTCAGCAGCCCAACCTGGCCAGGGTACGCAAGAAGTGGAAGTATTGGGGAAGGCAACTTATTTAGGGCACTGCTTCCCCCACAATGCTAGATGGCAGCTCCCCTGGATTGCAGGGCACTTTGGGACTTGGAGTTCTTTATCTCAGTATTGTTGGGTACTGTGGGTGTTGCCAGGGAGTGCTGTAAAATGGAGGAACCATATGGAATGGGGTTTCTGACTAACAGAGGTGCTTACAGACCATGTGGGCTGAAGAACAGAAGCACTTCCGAGTTGGCCATTATAAAAGGATTTTACAGCCTCACAACAATGAGCCAGGAGTCGGGAGGTGGAGGACAAAGCTCACAAGGAGGAGTTGAGGTGATGAAGAGAGAGAGGACTGTGTGTCATATTATTTTGTGGTTTTGTACTGTACTGTACTGTATTAGGAAGTGGGAAGCAACAGAAAACACTTCCCCACTGAAGAATAAAATGTGTGCTGTGTTGAACTTGCGTCTTAGCCTGTCTTTGTCAGGGTTTGGGGAGCAGTATGCCCCTTGGTGGTCCACAACAGTAAAGCAGCAACATTATGCAAAGAATATACAATATAAGACAGTCCAATAACAGATTCTAAACAATAACAAAGGTTTTTGATAAGTCAATAACCTGAAAAATGCCTAGGACATAAACGTGAACTTGATCAAAGACGTGCTGAATCATCGTCTTTATAGCAGCCACTCTTCAAATCCCTTTAACTAGGTGTCTATCAATTTCCAGATCAAAATCACAACAATTTGTTTCCTTTTAGAATGAGCTAAACTTTATACCCTTGCTGATTTCAACATCTGAGCATCCTGCAATATTCAGGCTTCATTCAGAATATAGCAGATGAGAGCTGATTATGTTTCCATACTTATGTAATGACCTATGTGAACACAACCCCATGGCCCAGGACCACTACCATGATGTGAGATTGCAAAGTGGTAACCATATTTACAACCAAAAGTGCTACAATGCCTTGAAATGGCTGAAGTTCCTGAGGAAATAACAAGAGGATATACATTGTCACGTGTGTGTGCTTAGGAGGCAACTTCAAGATTCATCTAAAGATAATTACACTCCAAACCAGGTGCACTGTTGCCTAATGCCTTTTCTCTTCCTCTTTTAGCAGAAGCAGTAATTGAAAATCACATCCCAAATTACACCACTTCCGGTTTTTTTCAACCTCCTGATCCGGCCTCTTCCTGTTCTCCAAACAGAAAAATGGCACCACTGCCATGTTGGGGCAATCATTTCTAGTCTTATCTCAGCAAAGATGCATTTTCTTTTTGGACTGCAAAATGACTGCAGGGTGCCCCAGCCCTTCATCTTGGTTTCTTTTGTCATTTTTACAACATAATGTATGTCCATACAATATTATATACAGGGTGTGCCATTTATATGGATACACCTTAATAAAATGGGAATGGTTGGTGATATTAACTTCCTGTTTGTGGCACATTAGTATATGTGAGGGGGGGAAACTTTTCCAGATGGGTGGTGACCATGGTGGTCATTTTGAAGTCGGCCATTTTGGATCCAACTTTTGTTTTTTCAATAGGAAGAGGGTCATTTGACACATCAAACTTATTGGGAATTTCAC
>JANRMT010027041.1:99580428-99601691 GCA_026402145.1 Polypterus bichir lapradei
CATTCCCATTTTATTAAGGTGTATCCATATAAATGGCCCACCCTGTACAATAGATTGATACTGTGTAGTAAGATATCTTTAGGTAAGTGTAAATTGATGTATTATGCAATTATATATTGTTTAAATCTTTTAATCCATCCAGATATCCTGCTATTTTAAATGCTATTTTGAAGGAAAACTAATAATAAATATGTCTGATTCACTGTACTACAAAATAGCTCAGTCTCATTCCATTGAACTTGCCATGAACAGTCTCAAAGAAAACTTTTAGAATAAAGAGGAAGATGTTCTTTTTTATTGAAAAAATCAGAGGAGAGACCAGTCTGAAGCATGGAGTTTTTATCGCAAAATCTTAGATAGACAGCATCAAGTAATTTACGTCAGAAAATTAAGAAGAAACGAAACAGAAAAGATTGGTTCTTACATCAAAGTTTATTTACTCAGCAAGATTACCATCTGTTACATAAAAATAAAAATGATGGGTGATAACTGGTGTCTTGACACTAAGCTGACCAGACAACTACACACCAGTGCTGACGGCCTGTTTGCTAATTTAATCTTAACAGAGCTGTTTTATACTTCATTTAATGTAATTGCTAAGCTGCACCATCAATAATGCATCAGGCAATGAAAGAATAAATGGTTTTATTTAGATTGCCAAATAACACTGCTTTGCAGCTGTCTTATTTTACATTTATCTCATTAAAAAGTGAGGTGTATAGTCTGCATTGGTTTTAATTCTATATAAAGGCAAAAGTTAAAATAACTACATACATATGAGCAGAACACACTCCCTATAGTTTACCAACCTGGAATAGGGGGCTGCATTTGGTTGACCTGGAGGTCTTTGAACCTTTTCCCAATGCTCCATGGTTCTAACTTTCCTTCTACAAGAAGATTCAGCTTTCATGCTGTTTGGTTACTTACTTTTTTAACTTGCTAGTGGAGCAGTGATAGTTTCATCTCATGTCTCACTTTTCATATTTTATATAGGGCAATTAAAGCTCATTTTTAAAATGACAAAATTCTTTGTCACTGCCATTGCTTGCTTCTTCTTTGTTAGTTTTGCCTAGCTTTGCCTTGTGCAACCCCTTTCTCCATGAAATCCCTTTATCCTCCTACCCATCCATCATAATTCTAAATCATGAATAAGAAAAACTCAACAAAAACTGTCCAGATTAAGTACTAAGCAAACAGCCACTGTGCAAACAGCCCCTCTGCTCACACCCACTCTGTCAGGAGCAGAGAATGTCAGAGAAAGTGAGAGAGACAGAGAAAAGCAAACAATCAAAAATCAATACAGGCTGTTAGAGCTTTGAAGTGTGCAGGGCGCACACACACACACACCAAGCACACACTAGGGACAATTTAGAATTGCCAGTGCACCTAACATGCATGTCTTTGGACTGTGGGAGGAAACCAGAGTACCCAGAAGAAACCCACACAGACACGGGGAGAACATCCAAACTCCACGCAGGGAGAACCTGGGAAGCGAACCCGGGTCTCCTAACTGCGAGGCAGCAGCGATACCCACCATGCCACCATGCCGCCCATGATTGGAGTCTACCTCTGATAAATTAAATTGATTGGACACAGTTTAGAAAGACCCACACCTGTCTATATAAGGTCCCACAATTCACAATGCATGTTAAGGCTAAAAACAACAAAGCTATGAAGTTCAAAGAACTCTTGATAGACCTTAGCAATCATGGTAAGGGTATCAAACCATTTTTAAAATGTTGATTGTTCCCAGGAGCATAGTGGTCTCGATAATTGTAAAATTGAAGAAGTTTGGAACTATTAGGACTCTTCCTACAGGTGGTCTGGCCAAACTGAGTAACCAGGCAAGAAGGGTCTTGGTTAAGGAGGTCACGAAGAACCAAATAGTCATTCTAACCACTTCAGAAGTCCTCTGCTGAGTTGGTAGAACCTGTGTGAGAGAATAATTTGGATTTAACAATGAAGATTTTGGTTTGAAGTGCACATTGAAATATATATGCATTTTTTTTAGAAATACCATGAAGAGGACTTTTAAGATTTTAAAGTAAATAAAAGACAAGAATGTAATAGGTGAAAGGTTGATGTAATACACAAAATGTAATAGGAGATGTTTAAGATATCAGCTGATGTCCTGTAAACAGTTAGACTGAACAGTTGTCACATACACAGAGATTTCAAGGGTAATAACTGAACCTAAGAGATATAAGAAGAACAAGAGTGTACTAGTACAGACTTTTATTTGGAAAAGATATTTGGGCATAAGCCAATGAGCCAATCAGGGTAAACATGCACTAATCAGCACTTTTATGTAAATTCAGTTGTTATAAAATGGACATCTGCCCTTATTTCTTTGATCATTCTGTAGCAGATGTCACACATGTGCGCATAAGAGATGGTTTGCAGTCTCGAATATAAGTGTTTCATTGCTGAACCAGGGGTTGGCATTGTCCTCTGATGCGTATTCCTTTTGTCCCTCTGCAGACCATCAGAAGAACCCACCTCCTAATGATGCAATATCCACCTCCCAAGAAGCTGCAGCCTGATGTCATTTCTGATTCTAGTCCCAAGATCCCTCCTCTTCTTGTTTCTCTACTGTGAATCTGCCATGTTTGCTCTGTTTTGGACTCCAGTTTGCACAGTCGTGGCCAAATGTTTTAAGAATGACACAAGTATTGGTTTTCACAAAGTTAGCTGCTTCAGTGTTTTTACATTTTTTTGTTACATGTTTCTATGGTATACTGAAGTATAAATACAAGCTTTTCATAAGTTTCAAAGGCTTTTATTGACAATTACATCGAAGTTTTGAGTCCATTGCCAGAAAACTCCCCAGACCTTAATCCCATTGGTCAATCCTCAAAAGGTGGATGGACAAACAAAAACCCACAAATTCTGACAAACACCAAGTATTAATTATGCAAGAATGGGCTGCCATCAGTCAGGATCTGGCCCTGAAGGTGATTGACAGCATGCCAGGGCGAATTGCAGAGGTCTTGAAAAAGAAGGGCCAGCACTGCAAATATTGACTCTTTGCATAAATTTAATGTAATTGTCAATTCTCTTGCAATTCTTGTATATGGGGATGGTATCCCCAAAACCTTTGTGCTTGTTTTTGTCTCTTATTACACAGACTACTGTGATGAATGCTGCCTCTTCAGCATTTGTTGGAGAGTAAATAAAGAATGAAATGGACAAGTTTTCCTCCTGCTTAAAGAAGTTTTAGTGAAGACAATATTTATTTTTTTCTCCAAATTTTATTTCTTCCACATCTGTCACAAGAATGACCATCTATGCAACACGCCATAAATCAGGTGTAGCTGGTAGTGTGGCTAGATGGAAGCCACTCTTGAGTAAAAGGCATATGACAGTTTAAAAGACTCTGAGAGCATTAGGAAAATGATTATCTGGTCTGATAAGACACAGATTTACCTATGTCCGTGAAAGATTAGACACTGCTCAATTTGACCCTAACACTATCCCTGCTGCGAAGCATGGTGGTGACAGCATCATGTGATGGGGGTGCTTCTCAGCCGTTCGGACAGGAAGATGGGTCAGAATTGAGGGAAGAATGAATGCACTCAAATACAGAGAGGTCCTTGAAGAAATCTTGCTCCAGTGTGCACACAATAACAGACTTTTGTGACAGTTTACCTCTCAGTGCAACAATTATCCGAAGCATACAGTCAAGACGATACTGGCATTGCTTTGGGACAAGTCTGACTATCCTTAAAAGGCTCAGCCAAAGTCCAGACTTAAACCCTGTAGGAAATCTGTGGAGAGACCTGTAGATGGCAGTTTGCAGACATGTCCCATTCAGTCTACCGCAGCTCAAGATTATCTGCTAGGAAGAATGGGATGAATCCCCCAAATCAAGGCATACAAAGCTTGTCGACACCTACTCAAGAATTAAGTACTTTTACAAAGTACCGAATTAATGATATGAATACTTATATGAATGACAGATTTCAGTTTCTTCTTCTTCTTTTGGCTGCCCCCGTTAAGGGTTGCCACAACAGATCATCTTTTTCCATATCTTCCTGTCTTCTGTATCTTACTAGGTTACGTCCATCACCTGGCACGTCCTGATTTTTAATACTGAGAAAGAAAAAAACATTATTAACTGTAATGATTATAAGTATCCATCCATCCATCCATTATCCAACCTGATATATCCTAACTACAGGGTCATGGGGGTCTGCTGGAGCCAATCCCAGCCAACACAGGGTGCAAGGCAGGAAACAAACTCCTGGGCAGGGCGCCAGCCCAACACAGATAATTATAAGTATTTAACTCACAAATACCAAGGACTGTATTTTGTATTAATCATGCTGCAGAGAGCTATATGATTTATTACTTCTACAGTGGAACCTCGGTTCGCGACCATAATTTGTTCCAAAACTCTGGTCGTAAACTGAATTGGTCGTGAACCGAAGTAATTTCCCCCATAGGACTGTATGTAAATACAATTAATCCATTCCAGACCAAATGAACTGTATGTAAATATATATTTTTTGAAAGATTTTTAAGCACAAATAGTTAATTATACCATAGAATGCACAGCTTAACAGTAAACAAAATGTAAAAACATTGAATAACACTGAGAAAACCTTGAACAACAGAGAAAACTAACATTGCAAGAGTTCGCGCTATAGCCTTACGAACCGCTCGCTATAAACACTTTTTTTAATTAGTTTTATGCACAGGGATAAAAAACGAACATTTGAGAAATCCGTAATTTAATAAACCATCAAGAAAGTAACATTGCAACAAATAACGCTATGAACTGCTTGCTAAAAACGCTTTTTTAATGAGTTTTAAGCACAGGGAAAAAATGAACATTTGAAAAATCCGTAATTTAATAAACCCCCAAGAAAAGTAACATTGCAACAAATCACGCTACGAACCACTCACTGTAAACACTTTTTTTAAATGAGTTTTAAACACAGGGAAAAAAATGAACATTTGAAAAATCAATAACTTAATAAACCACCAAGAAAAGTAACATTGCAACAAATCATGCTACGAACCGAAAAATGAACATTTGGAAAATCCGTAATGCAAAAACTAACCATAAACCACCAAGAAAACTAACCTTGCATGAGTCGAGTTCTGGCATGAAGCAAGTGAGGAGGAACTGGGTGGAGAGAAGGTTACAGTTTTGAGGGAGAGTCCGGCTCCGTGAGGGAGGAATGTTCTCCTTCAGGTGTTTTCTCTGTTGTGATTTCTTGGGTTTCTGGTGTTTTTAGCTGTTTAGCTGGTGGATCAGACTTCACGAAATAGTGGTCTAATGTGACTTGCCTTTTCCTACGCATTAAAATTTTTCGGAAAGACGACATTGTCATTCATCATGTTTATCACTCTGTTCATAACCACTTTGTCAGGGTGGTTCTTCTCAAAAAAATCCTGGCACTTGTTCCGTTTTTCCATAATGGTTTTTATCGCATCACATTTTATATCCGCCCTTTCCTCTTCTTCCCCGGAGGACTGCTCCTCGGTAAGTAACCTAAGCTATACCTGCTGGAGTTCAGCGAGTTCCTCTGTCGTCAGCTCCTCCGCAGTTGAAGACTTATTGCGGGATGTAGCCTTCGTCCTCCACTAATTTTGTGAAATTTATTACGAATTCTTTCGCAGCTTCAGCGTTTGAACTAGCAGCCTATCCATGCCTTACCACACTATGAATGCCACTTCTCTTGCGAAACTTTTCAAACCATCCTCTACTGGCTTTAAATTCATCACTTTCAGCACTCGTAGAAAGATAGTTTTGCAGCAAATTGCCATGAATCTTCCTGGCTTTCTCACATAATATTGCCTCGCTTATGCTGTCCCCTGCAACTTGCTTCTCGTTCAACCACACTAGCAACAGTTTTTCCACCTCTTCCAGCACTTGAGGCCTCTGCCTGGTTAACACTTTAACTCCTTTTGCAACATGACTTGCTTTAATGGCCTCTTTCTGCTTTAGAATAGTCAAAATCGTAGATTTTGACTTCTTGTACTCGGCGGCAAGATCAGTAACACGAACAACATGTTCCTGCTTTTCAATAATTTCTTTCTTTACTTCGATTTCAATTTTCTTCAAACCTTTCTTCTCACCACTCTTCACTTGCTTAGAAGCCGTGGTTAACTGCAAAAGCACACAAAATACTGTAGCGCACAAAGAGTTCACACCAAAAGCACGCACGTCTGACTGAGAACAATGCACAGGGAGTGGCTGAACACGTGCTTAAATGCAGTAATCGGCACATACGAACCGGAAGGGAAACAAAATAGAGCACAAAGAGTTCACAGCGAAAGCATGCATGCACGTGCAAGCACGCATGTCTGACTGAGAACAATGCAACATGTGCAGAAATCATCGGAGTGCACAAACCGAAAGGGAAACTTTCTTGTTCGTATACCTAGTCTGTGGTTGTGAACAGAGGCAAAAGTTTGGCGACCTTTTTGGTCGCAAACTGAATTGTACGTGTTCCGAGACGTTCGTGAACCGAGGTTCCACTGTATATGAATTTGTTCTTCATTTAGGTAGAAAAAGAATTAAGCTTGTACACAGAATTATGAGATTAACTTACATTCTTTTATGAGAAAATGCTGACATCTTGATACTTGATAACAGAACACCACTCACTCACTCACTCACTCACTCACTCATCACTAATTCTCCAACTTCCCGTGTAGGTAGAAGGCTGAAATTTGGCAGGCTCATTCCTTACAGCTTACTTACAAAAGTTGGTCAGGTTTCATTTCGAAATTCTACACGTAATGGTCATAACTGGAACATATTTTCATCCATGTACTGTAATAGACTGCAGCTCGGTAGCCGTGGGAGGCGGAGTTTCGTATTAAAGCATTTAACCAATCACATTTCAGCCATCATTTGTTGCCAGGCAGAGAGAATAGACTGCAGCTCGATAGCCGTGGGAGGCGGAGTTTCGTATTAAAGCATTTAACCAATCACATTTCAGCCATCATTTGTTGCCAGGCAGAAAGGCTTTCACAATCCGTTGTGTAGGCACTCTAACACAGAATAAATGTCGATTAACCTGTTGCTTCAACCAATCAGATTTTGAGTTGGTGTCAGTAGGGCCCTCTAGCAGGCGTGTGGCAATGTCACTGTATTCAGACCCATTGATTGGATAGAAGCCGATATGAGGAACTCTATGAGGCCACTGAACGCACCGCAAACGCTCCAAGCAAAAGATCGTCGCGCGCACTACGGCCAACTCCATGGCTGGATTCTGGACAATATTATTTGCCAGACACAGACCAGATTTCAAGACCACGAAAACCTGATGTTTGTCACGCTCCTCGAGCCCCAGAAGTTTCAGAAATACAAGAAAAATGTCATGCATGCAGCCTTCTCCAGTGTAACACAAGAGCCACGGAGCGCTTTTTGATCTGTCTCGGCTAAAAACAGAACTGACTGTAATGTATGCCATGGATGATTTTTTAGGAAAATCTCCCACTGATCTCCTTGACTTCCTTCATCGGAAAAATCTGAATGAGAGCATGGGGCAGCTGTTCACATTGGTATATTTGGCGGTGAGCATTCCCATGTACACTGCTTCTGTCGAGCGGACATTTTCAGCCCTAAAGCGAATTCAAACTTATGTCAGAAATACCACAGGGCGGGTTCGTGTTTCTCCCGATCTACATACTATCAAATAAACGAACCACACGCCGTGGTGCAACATGAGAGGCTTCGCCTCTAGCGCTGACGTCCGAGGTTCGATTCCCGACAGGGGGTGCAGTGAGTGTCTACGCCTGATGAGCCCAGAATTAGGGCGAAACACGTGCCGTGTATTGTTTGCATTATTTGACAGTAAAACTATTTCAATATATTCAATATACTGTATGTAAATCAGCGCTTCCCGATTCATTTTACCCTCGCACCCCCTTGGTTTGAGAAGAAGTATGAAAAAATATGAGGTTAACGCAGAAAAACAGATCACCAATTGAAGCTTTATGAATAATGGATACTTTATTCGCCATCAATAATTGTTTTGGTAAAGCCTTACTCAGTGTAATCCTCCTTCCATTTTCTAATTTTTTCACAACTACCCATGATTAAATGAACGGTAAAAAAGTAAGAGGGATGCGAGGGTCTCTTATTGAGGCAGGCAGGCGACAGCTCAATAGCTCGCTGGCTTGATGTGGTGCACGTCAAGTCGCTCTACAATGCGCGATCAGATTCGAAAAAATATATCTTTTCAAGTTCTATTTGGATATAAGTAGGTTCTATTTAGTCGACAGAAATATCTTTGGTAGGAATGTAAATTGAATTTAGTCTTTAAATTTCTATGGTGAAGAAAAAATTATGCAATGATGACTAAATTTAACTTACATTACTACCAAACATATTTCTGTCGACTAAATAAAAATTACTTATATTTAAAATTTAAATAGAACTTGAACAGATACGATAGTTCATAATACCCACGCAGTACTAAGTGCACGTAAGAGCCGGAGTCATCCGTTTTAACAAGCAGCGTGTTGCACTGATATGAAATAGCCTGTCCATTTAATTATTTAGGAATGGATAGATAAATTAAGATTTTGTACAAATGTTTTTCATTTTTCTTCCTCGATGGATTCTGGCACCCCCAGCAACAGCTGCTCGCACCCCAAAGGGTATATATATGTGTGTGTATATGTATGTATGTATGTGTGTGTATATATATATATGACAGCAACACTCATAACAGTGACAAAACAATTACATTGACAATAATGTTATTTTCAAAATGTTTCCTTTTCTTTTTCATTACTTCTTTAACACACTACTTCTCTGCTGCGAAGCGCAGGTATTTTGCTAGTGAATTAATAAATAAGGATTATTAATCTAACCAAACAAATATAATCTAATAAAGATATTAAAGCTATAAGAATGTAATCTCTTTATAACTAATGTAATGAACTATAAGAAACTGCTTAAATTGGTCTTGTGTGTGCACTGAGAAGGGCATATTCCTTAGGAATGTGAGTGCCTGATAACTCTTATTTTGGTATACTCCTGTATGTAATAAATCAGGATGTAACCATAACTTCTAGGTATGACCTCAAAATGAACTGCCATGGTTTTTTTTTTTTTCTCTTTGGCTAATGAACAAGCTAAGTAATAAAAACAGAGGAACTTTTTCTTTTGAGCAGTCTGTCTGATCCTCACTCAGTTGTACTGAGCTTGGGGGCAGTCTCTCAGTTTCTTTAACTCACCAAGAATAAAGAATAAAGAAATTACTTTTTATTAGAAATTGGTGTTTATTTTCCGTTGTTTTCGACTTCAGCGTCCACAATACATTTGAAAACCTTATTGAAAACATGTTTTCACTTTATCAATATGGATTATTGAGGTTAAATTGATGGGCAAAATGGCAAATTCACACAATAAACTGTGCAGAAAGTGAAGGGGTCTGAATACTGCTGAATGTACTATATATATTAAATCAAACAGCAGAATAATGATATTTACAGTATGTTTTACTCCAAAGATAACATGAATTGTCCCACTAAAAGTTTAGAACAGCAATATAAAATGCACCTTCCATGAATGGTTCCCAGACTGAAGGAATACAGGCTTAGGTCTAAATGTAAAAGCAAGCTTTGTAAAAAATTCCTGTGAGCTTTGATTAAAATAATATTTCAAGTGACAGCCTTTCAAAAAATGTCTGCAAGTATTCACAGCTCACTGCAGGAAATACTCTAGTGGAATGTGTTCTGGGCAAATGACTCTTAATTCCATGGACACTACGTGAATTGTCAAAGGTCAATCAGTTTTCTGAAAATGGGTCAGAAACCGAAAGCCTGAAGAAATCAGCTGAGAGAATCAACCATACATTTACTTTTTAATACAGAAAAGCTTATTTAATATAGCAAAATAAAGTTAAAGAAAATCAATAAAATATAAATGCCACATTTGACAAGAGGTTCATTTTCACAGAACTAGACAGTAGTATTCATATTATTATTGTTTCAAATAATTATATTAGCTCCTCAGAAAGTGACAAACACAATAAATACCAATAAATCAAGAGATAAAATACTGTGCATGTGCAAGTAAGAATTACACCTTACTTTGCACATGAGATAGTTATGACCCTAAAAAACCTATATATTGTAGGTGGCACACGGGATGGACGGGCAATGCTGCAAGGAGCAGGTAAGTTCGTTTCCCCTAGACGGGATGCCACAATTGAACAGAAAGGCATGTTGTACCTGGACAAAGCTTCCCAAAAGGATGGACAGACATCCCAACCAATAGAGAAGATGGCACCATACCCAGGCAGGAAGCCCTAGATAAATGGACAGGCGTCCTGACCGGAATGGCTGGAAATGTAATATGGCAGTGCAGCCCTGCTGGGGTCCGTGGGTGCCATAAGAGGGCACTGCAGGGAGAGGTAGTTTCTGTTTTGTGCAACTTCCATGTGACCCGGAAGTACTTCCAACGGGCAACAGCCCTGGCACTGGAAGTACTCCTAGGTCCTCAATAAAAGGGACCGTGCTGCGTTGTCCAGGCAAGTTGGAGCTTGCAGGAAGTAAGGCAACAGTTGACTACAGAGAACAGTGCGGAGAGAGAGAGAGGGGAAGGAGAGATGACTTATGTTTTTTTTTTGTGTGTATTAAATATCCTTTATTTGAGCCTTGGACTATCTTGGCATGTTCATGTTTGGGGCACTCTGACAACCCCTTCCCTTCACAATATTAATGCACAAATATGTATGTGAAAAGGTGGCAAATATTTTTATAGTTCAAAAAGACAAAAACCTTTTAGGTATATGTACTGCAATGATGTTTCAACGTCAGCAAAATTGTTAAAGTGCTGTCAATCCATTTTCTGAACCTAACTTTCCAGTATAGTTCAGCATTCAATACAATAATACCTTGTAGACTGTTTGCGAAATTGAGGGACTTAGGACTCAACAACCGCTTGTGTGTGTGGGTGCTGGACTTCCTGACAGGCAGAACACAGGCAGTGAGAGTTGGTAACTGCTTTTCCAACAGCATCACCATCAACACAGGAGCTCCACAAGGGTGTGTTCTTAGCTCTCTACTGTACTCCCTCTAGACCCATGACTGCATGGCCACATATTCCTACAACACTATTGTGAAGTTTGCAGATGACACGGTGGTAATGGGCTTCATTGTGAACAACGATGAGACGGCCTACATGGATGAAGTTGTGAACCTGACAGCGTGGTGTTAGGAAAATTGCCTCCAGTTCAACGTCAGCAAAACCAAGGAGCTGGTGGTGGACTTCAGCAGGAGACAGCAGTGGGACTATAAGCCCGTCATCATTAACGGGACTCCAGTGGAAAGAAAGAACAGTTTTAAATACCTGGGGGTTCACATCTCTGAGGACCTGACATGGTCTGAACACATCCAAGTTCAGACCAAAAGTGCAAAGCGGAGACTTTACCATCTCAGACAGCTTAGAAAGTTTGGGGTCTCTTCAGGGATTCTAAAGACTTTGCACTCTGGCGTTGTGGAAAGTATCCTGACACAGAAAATTACATCCTGGTTTGGAGACTGCTGTGTTTAGGACCGTAAAGCCCTACAGAGAGTGATCCATGCAGCGGAACGCTGCTGCAGGTCAGCTCCACCATCTATGTAGGACATTTACACCAGAAGATGCAGGACCAGAGCTCTCAGGATTATCAAAGCAGTAGCCTGTTTCATCTGTTAAAATCAGGCAAAAGGTTTTGTAGCATCCTGGCCAGGACAGAGAGACTCAGAAGGAGTTTCTCTCCTCAAGCCATAAGACTGTTAAATCAGAACATGCCATCTCATCCATGACCCTCCACATACTAAGACTGGACTGTAATTGTACCATACTGTTTTCCCATTACCTTGCTTTGGAAATTGATCTGTCCTTTTAACACTATGCACCTGTCTAACATTGGTTTTGCACAATAATCACTGCACTGTTGCACTTTAACACTTAATTCTGCTTTATTTCACATAATTTTACTTATTTATTTATGTCCTATTATATTGTTATCTTTCAATCTAGGGCTTTTTGTTAATCTAAATGATATTCTTTTAACTTTGCACAGTTTTAATAAGCGGATCAGGATGCATTTCACTGCGTGTTGTCCTGTATAACTATGCACGTGACAAATAAAGAATCCTGAATCTTGTATAGGAATGTGTGTCTATATTAATATTTATAAAGTATGTATTGCAAGTGAGACTTTGACAAATAAAATAAAAAGAATACATGCAATTTTGGGAGAAGTGCATGTTATCTTTACCTAATATATATGCATGGTCAGGAGACAGAAAGGTCTTGAGGGTCCCTGACCCTTACCAGTCCTTAACATTTTGATATCTAAATACTATATTTTTTAATATTTTCAAAGATGAATAAATATAGACTTGTTTAATATTATTGCATAAAATGAATGCAATATAGCAAAAAGCTAATGGTGTTCATCAGATTTAATATAATGAACATGCCGGTGAAGGTCATTTTGCCTTTATTAATCAGATGAAACGTTCACAAGAAAAACAGTCTCCTGTGCCACATTACTTTAAAGAAGTGATGAGTAATGTTGATGGTAAACTACCTTTTATTAATTACTACCTGACTTACTGCCAAATGAAACATTATCTCAATGACAAAAGTGGCAATATATTCTTCACACAAGTTCAAATATCTCTTCCCTATGTGACTTGATGACAGAAATGCGTTTCGTACTGCATTACTCTGACAACACATAAAAGCCATTGGGATGACACAATTTGTTTTTTCTCAACAGAGACGTACAGCCCTCTGCCTCTTTATATCACACTAGTGTTTTATGGGAGACCTGATTGCTGCAAAGATGTTTGTGATCATTTTCCTTTCATTAACATTAGGAGGAAAATTATCTTTTGGGCATTCTCTACAAACAGGAGAATTTAAGATTAATAATTGACAATCTCCATAAGCAAGGCTTAGCTGTAACACTGCAATAAAGACTTTTCAGTAAAACATTTTACAAAGTGTTACACTCTGGCATTAAGCGAATCACAAAGCTGGTGCCACATTATATAATTTGTAGTCAGAGATGTCTGTCTTACTAATGATTACAGTGGCTTCATCTAATCACTTTAAGAATGCCCCTTACAATGGCACCCTTGCACCAACTCAGACTGTGAGCATCTGGAGTCATAACTGAATGGATCAGTGGATAAAAGCACAGAGCCACAGACTAAAAAATATTCTATAAAAACAAATGATCTTTATTAACTAGTATCAATGATAACACGCATAGTACAGAATCATACAACCAATTACAGTCATGCACCGACATAGGGTTCCATTTGGGACTGGCCATTTGGCAGTACTTTAAATTGCCTATATTTTGGTCACAAAGTGTGCAAGTCATTGCACTTGAGCTTTGTGAGACTGATGGTATGCAGTGGAACAAAATAATGTTGAAGTTTCCATGGTGTCTCACCAGACTTGTTAAAAATTAGACTTGTGGAGCAGCATTGATCAAAAAAAACCATAAAAGACCTTCCAAGAGTGAAAAAAACACAAATGACTCACTGAAATAATAAAAATAATAATGAAAGAATTATTACTATTACATGGTGTTCTGTCTTGTTGATGGAAGAAAAAAGTGCACAGTTTGGAAATGCTGCATGGCATGGCCAATCAGTGCCACAAAGACTGGAACTCTGTAAGTGCAATAATATATATATTTTTTTACTTACAGCTAGATTGTGACCGTTTTTTTTTTGCAGCATAATTACAAGAAGGAAGACAGCCGAGAGATTGCTGCCTCTGCAGCTCCACCACAGTTATGCTCACTGAATCTATACAAAGTGAATTATTCTATGGCTGACAGCACTACCACAATGTGTGATAAACAAAAGGTGTATGGCTTTTGTGGTTTGTAGTGGGTGGATTGAGCAGTTTCTAGAATAATATCTCTATATATAATCTTCATTTGGATCTTGATCTTTGTTTCTCTGGGAATGAATTAGAAGAAGAAGCACTAGATGGCAGTAGAGAGACAGCTAAAACATAGGCATTGCATTAAGAATCTCCTCCAGGCTTATACTACTGAAGACTGTAGTACTCCAGTCACACCTCAAAACACAGACATTCAAACTAAACAAATTGTTGTGCTTTAAATTAACTAAAGAGATCTTCATTTAAAACTTGATCTTTGTTTGTCTGCGAATTCCACGTATGTGTAGACCACCTTCCAGTTTAGTACGTTGTTGTTACTCACGGATGTCAACAATGTGCCGGAATAACGAAAGGGGTGGTGGACAGTGTTACTGGTTAGCTCCTGAGGCCTGGTTTTATAACCATTGCTCCGTGTATATTGCCTTACTATTTGGTTTGCCACAAAACAACCTGCGAGATTGGAGAAAGGTTGAGAAGACATAATGAGAGGAAATAATAGCGTTGTGAAAACGAGCCAGACTGTGAACGGCAAGAAGCAGAAATGCTCCTACACCACCACATAATTACTGTTCGGACAGTGATTCCGAGTAGGCCGTTCCTATCGAATCAATGTCCAAGTGTTTTCTTTAGTAATTTTGTTTCCCTTATAAAAAATCATAATGCTGTGTGACGAAGGGCCCAGTTCATGACTGGCAGCCATGTTTAAACAGGGAGCCCTTCACAGACAAGTTTAACACGCGCAACATAGTTGGGCGCACATGGCTAGTTATCTTATAATTTTCCTATGGCCCTTGGCGGTAAGTGTGAATTGATTCAAACTTGTTTGGCACTTTATTGGTACTTGCTTGTATTATTAAAAAAAAATGTATGCGCAATCACACACACCAAAATAACGAGTGTGAAAAAAATACAAAAAAAGAAAAATTTGGATGTGAGTGTCAGTAGGTGTTGCACCGTAGGGACCAAGTTACCTGAACTATTCAAAAACATTTCAGTAATTATTTACTGGGGCGGCACGGTGGCGCAGTGGTAGCGCTTCTGCCTCGCAGTTAGGAGACCCGGGTTTGCTTCCCGGGTCCTCCCTGCGCGGAGTTTGCATGTTCTCCCCGTGTCTGCGTGGGTTTCCTCTGGGCAGTCCGGTTTCCTCCCACAGTCCAAAGACATGCAGGTTAGGTAAACTGGCGATTCTAAATTGACCCTAGTGTGTGGGTGTGTTTGTGTATGTCCTGTGGTGGGTTGGCACCCTGCCCAGGATTGGTTCGTGCCCTGTGTTAGCTGGGATTGGCTCAAGCAGACCCCCGTGACCCCCTTGTTCAGATTCAGCGGGTTGGAAGATGGATGGATAATTATTTACTGCTCTGATGCTGATCTTTCAGATCATCAAATAGGTCATTATGACAGCAATTGATAAGAAAAATTTAGAATTAATGGTAGAATTAGGGTATTTGAGGGTTCCTCTGGAGTGTCTTTTTCTCTTGCACAATTTGGCTCAAAAACAAATTGGCACATCATTGTCTCATAACAGACTTAGGTTTTGAGTTTGGCTCTAAACCTTCCTGAAGAAACTGTAACACACAGACACACACACACAGACACACACATCATCAACATATCAATGTTTTTGGTATCTGGGGACCCTAAAACGTCAAGATCCATCAAAAGCCGGGGATTAAAATCAGGTGTGCAGAATTCAGACACAATCTCTGCCATTTTTATTTTCCCCATTCTGTTCTGGTACAACAAACATGAGACATCAGGCAGATAAGCCTCTCTTCTGTTTTTGAAGTCTGAAACACCCACTTTACTCCTTTCCTTGCGTCCACAATGTATAGTAAAGTATTATGCCGCCAAGAAAAAAGAAATTGTGTGACATTCTAATAATAAAAAGATGACAAAATACAACACTCACATGTTTAATTTATGTATTAAACTAATGTTTTTGCTTAAAGTATTGTATATACAGCATCTCTTAAATATATTTAAATATACTATAACAGTTCAGAGCAAAGGCAGTTCATGGTTAAACAGTGTGATGGACAGTGAGCATGGGTGATCATTCCAGCAAGGTTCCTGGACAGGAGACTAGCCCTTAATGGCACAAGAAACTGGGTGAAGATCATCCTTCTTCAACCAGGCGACAGACAGAAGGAGCCAGTGCAGCAGTTGGTACACTTGCATCCTGGCAGGGTTGGATCAAGGAACAATGAATGGCCAAGAGACCACTGTATTGAAATGTAAGGGGAGTCATCCTGGTAGGACAAAATACCCCCCATCACACTAGGTGGCAGCACCTTGGGCAATCTTGGCTATTCAGACATCCTCAAGGCACACTTGGAAAAGCAGTCCCATATGGCATCCTTGTCAGGTTCCGTAGGTGCCGCCAGGGGGTGCTGCAGGGATCTATTATCCCTAATTGGTGGGACTTCCATTTGACCTAGAAGGACTTCCATCAGGCTATGCCTTAGCACCAATAGCACTTTTGGGTCCAATGTAAAAGAAGTCACTCGACCTTAACCAGGTGAGTTGGAGTCGGGTGGAAGAAGGACAAAGCTCACCTGGAGGTGTGGAAAGAGACAGAAAGAGAGAATAAAAGAGCTTAGAAGTTTGTTATTTATCAGAGAAACCTGTATAACAGAGGTATTTACACAATAAAACATTTGTTTGTACCCAGGACTTATGTCTGTATTGTTGTGTTCGGGACATCCCCCCAAACCCACTGATCACAACAGATAGTAAGTAGTAGGGTTTCACCTAGTAACCTTGTTGTTTATAGTCCAATGAATTACCCACTAGGTCTCACAATCTATGACACCAACCTTTTAATTGGTCATCTGACTCTTTTTAATTTCTGGCAATTCGCTTACAAAACAGTCAAGTCCATAAGTATTTGGACAGTGACACAATTTTCATAATTTTGGCTCTGTACGCCACCACAATGGATTTGAAATGAAGCAATCATTGTGTGCTTGAAGTGTAAACAACACGACAGCCTGACACTCTGCAACTGCAGCATCGCCAGTTATATGCATCACTTTGTAATGTAGAGGTGCCCTTGTCCTATTCTTTATTAATTGATTAATTGTTACCCTGTGTGTCATATTTCACACTACAGTAAAACCTTGATAATCCATCACTTGATTAACCATCAGTTTCCATTAACCGTTAGGGCAAAAACAAAAAAACATTGCAAACTCCAGCGTCTATCTATTACTACTGCAGCACGATATGCTGTGAGCTCTGCACATTGGAACAACTCTCCCTTGTCTTAGCACATAGTGGTCTTCTTCAGCACCACATGTCATGCCGCATTTTGAAATCACAGTGTCAAGTTACAGTATGAACCTTCAGCTTTAACAGTGTTTCATAGCTTTTCTTATTATTAAACTACTATACATTGTTATGACTGCTAAATATTTGTGTGTGATGTTGGAATTGTTACAAAAAATTGAAATTATTAAATGTTTATGAAATGTCAAAAGTGCTTTAAGTACTGCTTCAATTTACGGAGTAGGAAGAACAACAGTGAACGATATAAAGTGTGATGCAGACAAAATTGAAAAATGTAGAAAATGGAAACCACTGACGGTAATATTATTCTGCATTAAGGTGAATGTTCTTCTGCACTGTAATTTTCTTTTTAAATTCAGTTATGTTTTGTTAATATATTGTGATGTGCACTCAGCTTGTGATGCGCAGTGTGGGAGGAGAAAGGATGGAATGAATGCTGTATGTGATGGGACTGGTGAAGACAGGAGAAGTTAGAAGATAAAGGAAGGTGCGGTGGAAGGAAGTTTTGAGTAGGGAGTCAGGAGACAATAAACAGGAGTGTTTGCAGTATAGAGAAAGACAGAACGAGAGTGGCAGAAGACAAACTGATTGGTAGGGAAAGCTTTCTTTTATTGTTTTGGAGATGTACTGCTCAACCCAGATAACAGAGTATTAGACAGGGTACTGTTTTTTATGGAACAAAGACTCTAATTAAAATGCAGGAAACTCCAGTAACTCTGAGTTGTGTGTGCTTATTAAACGGGTCATTACAATATCATATAAATTAATTATATTTTTAATACTGTATTATATTTTGCTAATATATATATTTTTTTGGAAAATAAATATAACTTTAGGAGACCCTGGAGAGGTGGAGATATGCTCTAGAGAGTATAAGAAAGAAGTTCAGTAGGAACATGACAGAATACATGTGTGTAAATGACAGGGAGGTAAGTGGAATGGTGAGGATGCAGGGAGTAAAGTTGGCGAAGGTGAATGAGTTTAAATACTTGGGATCAACAGTACAAAGTAACAGGGATTGTGGAAGAGAGGTGAAAAAGAGAGTGCAGGCAGGGTGGAATGGGTGGAGAAGAGTGTCAGGAGTAATTTGTGACAGACGGTTATCAGTAAGAATGAAAAGGAAGATCTACAGGATGGTAGTAAGACCAGCTTTGTTATATGGGTTGGAGATGGTGGCACTGACCAGAAAGCAGGAGACAGAGCTGGAGGTAGCAGAGTTCAAGATGCTAAGATTTACATTGCATGTGATGAGGATGGACAGGATTAGAAATGAGTACATTAGAGGGTCAACTCAGGTTGGATGGTTGGGAGACAAAGTCAGAGAGGTGAGATTGCCTGGTTTGGACATGTGCAGAAGAGAGATGCTGGGTATATTGGGAAAAAGATGCTAAGAACAGAGCTGCCAGGCAAGAGGTGGGCCTAGAAGAAGGTTTATGGATGTGGTGAGAGAAGACATGGAGGTGATGGGTGTGACAAAGCAAGATGTAGAGGAGAGAAAGATATGGAACAAGATGATCCGCTGTGGCAATCCAGAACGGGAGCAGCCGAAAGAAGAAGAAGAAATAAATATCACTTTGCTAAACTAATCTAATGTATATGATTTTTAAAGTAGCTGTTCTGTTACCTGTCTTTTATCTGTCATGGCCTCAGTCCTGACCCCTGACGGATAATTGAGGTTTTACTGTACTTTTTTGACAACAACACAAAGAGCATTTCACTTTTGTATACTTACCCTATGTTCTGTTTTGCCTTTAAATGCTACCTTGTTTGATATCTTACTAAAAATACAGCAATGAGAAAGACAGCCATTTCATGGGATGTGTGAGACCACAGAGGACAGATAGACATCTTGGCTGGATGACAGCAAGACTTTGGATTAAAATGAAAGGTGCCATGGGATGGACAAGCAGAAGCTGTAGGCCAGGAGCAGTTCCATCCCCCATACAAGAGGTGGGAGTGGTCTGCTGGAAGCATCCAAGCTTGGAAACCCACAGGTCTTCATGGGAACTGGAGTCTGGAAGTGCAGCCATGTTGGGATCCCTGGGTGCTACAAGGGGGTGCTGTCAGGAGATGACTACCCTGGTTCTGAGACAGACCAGGAGTACTTTCCAAAAGGCATGCCGGGTCACTAGGAGCTCTTCAGCTGCCTTACCTCAGAGAGTCAGGAGGCAGTGAGCAACATTCAGCTGGAGGCAGGAGACAGAAAAACATTATTTTTTGTATGGATTTGGGCTGTATTTCATTGTTTGCTGCTTTTTGGATTAAAAAAATCTATTATTTGAACCCATGACTGTGTTGGGCATTATTGGGTCTGTGGTTTGGAGCTCAGTGATTAAAGATGTGTATTTGTTCTTTGACACTTTTTTGTGACATTCTACCATTAAACGCAATCTGAGTAGCAGATTTTATTCAGTAGACATCTTAAATGTGCATTCCAGATTTGGAAAAAAATTGTGAAAGTCACACACTGAACGCTTTGAGATATATATCTTAAGTACTTAAAAGGTTTTAATCACTTAAGTTGTAGGCAAAACGATATAAGTAGCAACCCTGCCTACGTTATTAAAAGTAAAACAGACAGACATCTCTTGCCTCACTGAGACATATTTCTATAATCTGTGCTACAAAGTATGAGCAGGTTAATTTAATTTTCACTGCAAGATAATAAAAGCGAAAAGATGTACAATAAATAAATTACTTATACTTTCTAGACAAAGTTGAAAAAAAAATTACATTTTACAAAATCCCACATCTCTTTTATATGAATTCTTTCAAGATGACCTTGACAATAAAAGCATAAGATAATCCAATATCTCAGCATGCTGGTTTGTTTGCCTTACCTCTAGGTGTCCCTGTGTTTTCCCTGCTCTAAATCACTAGTTAGTTCTTATCACTGTGAACAAATGTTCATACATATAAACACTCTTCTCAATGTCATAAAAAAAGACATCTTGCCAAAGAACTTTAAGTAAGAGTTTACAACAGGGGCTACCTACAGGGGGTGGCCAAAATAACAGAAACACCAGATGAAAGGTAGTTTAACTTTGAAGTAACTAAATCAAAATTACTTCAAGGTGACTCATATTAGGCTGGTTCCCAATTACTGATATGTGTCAGCTATAATGGAAATTTTAAAACAAATATTTGCAACTAACAAAGTTCTAAATAAGTTAAACAGGTCATGTCAGAATTTCAGTTGCATGGGTAAGTAATGGAGAACAGTGTTTGAGGCTCACCAGCAGGGACAGACTGACACATCACAGGCTAGTTACTAAAGATCACAAAAGCATGTCCACAGAATTCAATGAGCACCTCAGTGACTCAATTTCAACAAAATCACCCACTAACCATGCATGATCTCAGATTTCCTAGCATTTACATTCGAGTCTCATGGCTCTTTTGCCTTTCTCTGTATTTCATCCTTTTACTGCCGTGCCCACAAGCTCCTCAACATATAAAAACTCCCAGACATCTAAGTGTTGTCCTTGCATTTGATGATTGCTGATATTAGCTCAAGCTCTCCCATGACCCTTCCTGGATATGTGAGTCAGGAAGATGGATGGATGGATGGAATGACTCTTTCATGACTCTTTCATGTTTTTTGAGTCCTGTTGAATGACATATTATTACGCTTCTAATATTATTTCACCAGGATAACCTTCTTAAAAGCACATGATGACATGTAGGTGTACAGCAGTTTTGAAAGAATCATATTTTAATTTAAAGGTATTTAAGTATTGAAAAACAAACTACGAAACTCATCAACATTAAAGTGCTTTAGAAAATTCATATATATATTTAAATGGTATTATAGAATACTAGCTGTGTAAGCCCATGCTGTAAAAAGCCCGGGGTCCTAGAAACTATTGAAATTGTCAGAAAAAATTGAAATGTAGAGATGTCAGGTAATTGAAAGGAACTACTCTGGGCATCTTTCTCCTAGGAGGTTTCGTCTTGCCGTTGTGCTCACTCGCTTCTATATTAGAAAAGGTTGACTGAAGCTTTTGTCAAACTACAGGGTGGGCCATTTATATGGGTACACCTTAATAAAATGGGAATGGTTGGTGATATTAACTTCCTGTTT
>JANRMT010027041.1:99606691-99651692 GCA_026402145.1 Polypterus bichir lapradei
TAGGAATACACTTCTCCCTGACACCCACCTGGCCAGGGAGGGTAACACTACTAAGTGAGCATAAAATGAGTATGAATCCATTGCGGCAGCACCGTGCAACATTTCAATATTGTTTTTATCTAAGCTAGAAACAGCAAAGAGTCAAATTAGTAATCCTTTTATAAGAAACTCCACTGTCTGGAAGAAGATTCACATTTCACCACCTTCTTTTTAGAGCTGGTGATCTTTCCTGGTAACCACAACATGTTTCCTGTTATGCTGACTTCTCTCATTAAGCTTAAAGTACATCTAATGATTTGTAGTGCTTGACTATGTACTCAATGCATTTGTAAAATCATTGTGCTCGGAAGAAATGCAATAGCATTATTGACAAACAGACATTAAGGTTCATCAACAAAGAGAAAGACAGCTGCACTTTTATATTTACATTCAGCACTTGATTAGCTAGTATAATGGTTGAAGCAGATTGTACAATACAAAGTAAATACATTTTTAATTATTTAGTGCAAATAACATATAGTATTGGAGAGCATATTTACAGCTGTCTACCCGCACATACAGTAAGTGGCTAAAAAGGTTAGTCACTGTAAATATCAATCTTCCCATATCTCCAAAGACATGCAGGCTAAATTTATTGCATCTTCCAAATTGGTTCTGGTACATATGTGAGTGGGGGTGAACCCTGTGATGGACTGGCATCCAGTCTAAAGTTTAGTTCCTGCCATGGCCCAGTGCTGCCAGAACCTACAACCATGAATTGAATTAAATGAGTCTGAGAATGTTATGTTACTGTCAAAACTTTATAGCACAGTTAATGATCAAATCAGTCAAGTTTAACCCAAGTGCTGATTATAGAATTAATTCACAGTAAAGTCATTTATAAATCATATATTAACCAAATATATTTAACATAATATATATTTACTGTTCAATGTAAATTAGGGGTACTCTTGTTTGGTCCTAGAAGGTCACAGTGGCTGATGATTTTTGTCCCAACCCAGTTTCTTAATTAGAAGCCAATTACTGTTCAAGCAACATTTTTGTGCCTCATTTTAGTTAATTTGCTTGTTTAGATTTTTACCCATTAATTGACTCTTTTAGTCTTTAGCAACCATTTTTAACTTGTTAACAGTGAGATGCAAATAAGATAGGAATCAGATGCACAATCTGACTTGGTCTCATTTAAACCTCTGTGTGTGCATATGTGTGTGTGTGTGTTCAACATAAAGTGTCTATTTAATAAAATATTTGGAAAGAAAAGTAACATAAAAATGAAGGACTCAAAGTCACATATCTATTCCAGTCCACAAATCATTTGAATGATATTTTCAAAAAAGAAAAATTTACAATAAATGAATGCCTGACTTGGCGGAATGAAAACCATAGAATTAAATAACATGTGCTGTTGTCAGAAACGATTGGGTTTTAATTAAAAATAAAAATTGAGTCTGAAAAAAAACTGCAGGTAACTGTTGTGGCCCTAATGGACTGAACCTGATGAACCTTGGATGTGAAATAACTTACTTTTGTAAAATATACATTTTAGGTAGCATAACAGCACAGCTCCAGACTTTTGAACCTTTTCACACTCTATAGTTGTGTTTTCCTTCTGTCTGCATGAGAATTTCCCTCTACTGCTTTTATTTCTTTCTTAAACATCCAGTAAGACATTCCATTTAATCTGACTGGTGACTGTAAATTGACTTCTTTGAGGTGTGTACCTTGTACACTTTGGTTGTTTCTTTTCTTGTACTCAGTGCTGGAAGTGGGGTGCTAGTTAGACTTCAGTTTCCAGTTACTCTTAACTGGAGTGCAAAGGTTCAGAAAATAGACAGAAGGATGCTGTACACTTTATATATTTTGGTTTGGTGAGGGAAGTGTGACAGTGGTGAGGTATGCAGTAGGAGAGATGGATGCATTCAAGGTGGAGGTGGGATTACATCAGGGATTGGCTCTGAGGCCTTTCTTATTTGCAGTGGTGATGGACAGGTTGACAGATGAGATTAGACAGGAGTCCCTGTGGACTATAATGTTTGCTGATGACATTGTGATCTGTGGCGATAGTAGGGAGCAGGTTGAGGAGACCCTGGAGAGGTGGAGATATGCTCTAGAGACGAGAGGAATGAAGGTCAGTAGGAACAAGACAGAATACATGTGTGTAAATGATAGGGAGGTCAGTGGAATGGTGAGGATGCAAGAAGAAGAGTTGGTGAAGGTGGATGAGTTAAATACTTGGCATCAACAGTACAGAGTAATGGGGATTGTGGAAGAGAGGTGAAAAAGAGAGTGCGGCAGGGTGGAATGGGTGGAGAAGAGTGTCAGGAGTGATTTATGACAGATGGGTATCAACAAGAGTGAAAGGGAAGGTCTACAGGACGGTAGTGAGACCATCTATGTTATATGGGTTGGAGATCGTGGCACTGACCAGAAAACAGGAGACAGAGCTGGAGGTGGCAGAGTTAAGATTTGCATTAGGTGTGGTGAGGATGGATAGGATTAGAAATGAGTACATTAGAGGGTCCGCTCAGGTTGGATGGTTAGGAGTCAGAGAGGCAAGATTGCATTGGTTTAGACATGTGCAGAGGAGTGATGCTGAGTATATTTGGAGAAGGATGTTAAGGATAGAGCTGTCAGGCAAGAGGAAAAGAAGAAGGCCTAAGAGGAGGTTTATGGATGGGGTGAGAGAGGACATGCAGGTGATGGGTGTGACAGAGCAAGATGCACAGGACAGAAAGATATGGAAGAAGATGATCCACTGTGGCTGCCCCTAACAGGAGAAGCCAAAAGAAGTAAAAAAGAGGTCTCCATGCTTATTGTCAGTACTATTTGTCCTCTCTTTGCTTCTCTGTCTCAGTGCAAGGTCAGACATTTCTATAGCAATCTATACTGCGATCAGCTGCTGTTTGTTGTGATTTAGCTACACATAAGGGTGAGCAGGTCCTAAAATAAAGAAAAATCACTATCCTACTATGTCTCAGCTTCAGGAACAAACTTCATCCATATAGTTTAGTCCCATCCTCAAATGGCAGGCTTTCCTGCCTGCACAGGCCCTAAAAAGGAGTCAGACTTTTAAAGTTCAAAATGTTCAAAAATGTTCCTTCAGGGGAGAGAATGACCAAAAACTTCTGGCTTAAAAATACTCCCCCCGAAATGGATGTGCTTTTTTTTTTTTAATGTTACTTATCCTTTGTGGTTTAGAGTGATGTTTTTATGTTGAATGGAGATAATAAAGTTCATGCTTTAATGTATGAGGGTGGTGACCAACATTGGACAACAGCAAACAATATCAAAAAAAATCTTACGCTACTCATTTGCATAATACAGAGGTTTTCAGGCTGTGGGGAGTACCACAGAGTGGAAAATTCAGTGTGAAATTGTATTTATCTTTGAAAGTCACTAATTCATTATTCATCCTCTAGGGGGCAATCTGACAACAATAACCGTATCTGTTTTGCGATAACTGGTGACCATTTGATTGCCTCTAGCAAAGGACAAATCCGTAGAAGGCTAACAAGTTCATGGTTAACAATGAAACAGTGGCTGGCCACAATAAGAAAAGTAGGCAATGGAAATACTACTAATGGAACTGGCAGCAACAAAAATGTCAGGGTAGTGGCAACCAAATCCAATGCTGAACCCAATGATGATGAGCCATCAACATCACATGAAGCACTAGCAACGGAACAGAGAACTGTCAAAAGTACAAGCAAGTGAAGGAACTATGATGAACGGTACATAAAATATGGGTTTACTTGTATCATAGTAAATGGTGAACAGTGTCCAGAATGTGTTATATGTTCTGAGGTACTTGCAAATGACAGTCTGAAACCTATTAAATTAACAAGACACTTGACCATGAAGAACCCAAACCTCAAAGATAAACCCGCTGACTTTTCATCAGGTGTGGCAAGCCAAAAACAAACTATGCTCGGCCAAACCACCGCACCAGTTAAAGCACTGACGACTTCATTTGAAGTGGCATATTTGATCGCTAAAGCAAAAAAGCCATATATGATTGCGGAGACTCTAATTCATCCAGCAGCGATGGCAATTTCTAGAACTTTGCACAGAGATAAGTTTGCCAGTGATATTGAGAAAATTCCATTATCCAATAACAAAATTAAACATTTTCCATTCCTATCATACATCAAAAGCAAGTGCTCCTAATGTTTCCTAAGTGTGGAGGACATTCTAAGGCTAGCTGTGTCCAGCATTGAACACCGAATTCATTAGATGGTGTGTCAGAAACAAGCTCAACCATCCCACTGAATAAACTAAGTTCTTAACTTAAATCATATGATGAATGTAAACACCCTGAATTATGATGTGTATGTATTATGGATGGCCTATATTATCATGATGTGTGCATCCTGATGTATTTTTTTTATGTGGTTGAGGGGAAGGGGGGCTCAAGTCCAAAGTACACACAAATTGTCACATTTTCAAAAAGGTTGAAAACCCATGGCATAATCCATGCCAAGTCATCCAGTCATATACTCAATAAGTTGTTAAATCTGCATCTTCGGTAAAACAAAAGTAACCCATAACACGGAAAGCCCTTTACAATGGCTGAAACTTTTGAATTAAAGACAAGACTCTTGGCCTTTGCATCAATGGGAGATTCAAAAGTGCAACCCCAAGTAGAGGGGCTTCCAAGTTGTAGGCTACTTTCATTTTGCTGAATGAATCAATTGAATAATACTTTAGCAAAAAATGCTTGAGTTTTGCATGCTGAGTATATGACTGGATAACTTGACTTGGATTATGTAGAATGAGTAATGGTAGATTTTTTTCATGAATTTTCTAACATTATTTGCTGATGTCCAACGTTGCTCAGTCTCTGGTTTCCATTAAATAAACTTTGTTAGCTTTATTCTGCATGAAAACATGATAATAAAATTGTTTTTTTTGGCCATCACTACAAACCACATGAAGTAAGTAACATTTTATACTGTATATCATTTTTAATGGAGTATTCCTTTAAAGGACGGCAGAAAAGCAAAGATCCTCCCAAAAAAGAGAATATATTGAAATAGACAAAAAGGAAGTAAAAAACACATACAAACACAGCAGGAGAAAAAAGAAATAAGACAAAAAAAGTTTGCTTAAAAATGACAACTTAATGCAAACACAGTCAGTCTGAAATCCAAAGACACATCCCAGAGAGCAAACAAAAATATGCAATTCTTAGAAAATCCAAATGGTGCTTACAAAAATACACTCAATGACACCCTGCAGGACCCAAGACCTCAGCCAGAATACATTGGCTTAGGGTGGTCCTTCAGGAATAATAGCATGGTGGACAGACATTTTGAGGTTCCACTCACACCACATTAGGTATATAGCAAAGAAACATATATACACAATACATAAGTACTGAATAATATTTAAATGCAAATGAGGGAGAGGAGAACCAAACTGGTTGCAAACTGGACCACCCCATTTTCTGCCAAAGTCTAAAAACATTGAACAAAAAAAGCGCACAGTGGCACAACAGAATTCAGGGATAATAGATGCTTCTTCAGCCTCTACTTTTTCACAAAATTATAGGCTGTCTCGAGCAGGTCTAGGTCGGGGAGTTCCATTATGTGGGACTGTGCTCCTCAGACTGAGACATCATCTTTTGAGAGCCATCAAATTTAAGTCACCCCGACCACAAGAGGCATGGGATGAGGCTGAGGTGCCCTCACTGGGTGGCTTCTCTGAGCTACAGTTAGCGTTGGCATCCACTCTTGCCCTGATGGGGTATTGCATACCTTGTCTGAGCTTGGAAGGTGATCACTATATGTTTATAGCAAGATTATACAAACACATATTTATGTGTCTATATATGTTTGTACATTTAAAAAGCTACTAGGAATGTGAATCTTGAAACTGAAATAATTTTATGTTTCTGATACAGATAACAGATAAGACATATCAGTTTTCACAATTATTTAGGGTTAAGATGTATATTTTTTGTAATTATTTAAATGTTCTTGTTTTTAAAGTTGGAAAATACTTTAAGATGTTTCAACAGGGTTAAAAGGTTCTATTATAATGAGACAAGCTGCAGACAATGATGCTCTAATAAGCCAGCATGTTCAAGGATATTCATCACAATAAGGCCTTAAGGTCTGTCATTTATCTCAGTGAACCTCTTCAACTATCATGGAGATTATTTGCAAAAACAGCAGCCTGGAGGGAAATGAACAGCAATAGAAGGCAGTAGAACACCGTTAGACTTTAATTATCTCAGCAATATAAGGAAAATAACATTTTTCCAGTTTCTCTAGATGCAAATTACTAAGCAAATGATTAGCAACAGAGGTTCAATAAAAGTTTCATCAGAATAAAAATAAATGTTTTTTTTAGTTTAATAAGCATTTTCATGTTTATGTTAAATTTTACTTGGAAAGCTGGTAATCCAACACTGTTTAGCTTCAGTTACTGAAAGGAAGGCTGTGTGGTGTAGTGGATGTGTTCCTAGACCTTAACCCCAAAGGTTATAGGTGCAAATAGTTACCTCAGACCTATTTTGTGATGCTGAGCAAGTAATGTATCCTGACAAAAAAAAATGGTATTAATGGTATAAATGCCACAGGGGTTGGACAGGCATCCCGACCAAAGAAGGGAATGGTTCCTTACCCAGACAGGTGGCCATGAGCATACAGATGGGCATCCTGAGCAGGAGAAAAGAAGGAGCCAGGCCCGGAAGTAATGGCTTGAGTGGATGGACAGACAATCCACCAGAAGATGCAGCAGGGGATGTGTTATTCCCCCAGAACGCTAGATGGCAGCAGCCCTCGGTATCAGTGCCCATTTGGGAGCCAGCAGGGAATGCTGGGAACCATGGGTGCTGCAAGGGGGCGCTGCAGGGAGAGGAGCTCCCTAATTAGTGGGACTTCCGCATGACCCGGAAGTAATTCAGTAGCCCTGGCACCGGACGTACTCCTGGGTCCTTAAAAAAGGGACTACACTCCCTTGTCCAGGTGAGTCAGAGAGCAACACTCAACTGGAGGATGGCAGTGCAGTAATGAGAGGAATAGGGAAGAGGTATTGTGTTTTGTGGAGAGAGACAACCTTTGTACTTGTGTTACTTTGTGGAGGAATTGGTGAATAAACCATTCTTTATTTGAACCCGGGATCAATGGTAAGTACCTGCTCAGATTGAAGTGACTAATTTGCGGACTTAGGAGATACAACAAAAATATCTGCTGCTTGTGTTTAAGTGTAATTGGAAAGATCTGCTAGGTAGCCGCTGTTTTATTATAATTTTATTTGCTTGCTTAAATTACTTCAGCGTCTTATGCACGATCATTTCTACATTTGTGTAACTGCTGTTTTATTTTTATTTTACTATCTTTAATTACCTCAGTGTCTTAAATGCTATCATTTCTATATTCATGTATTAAATGAAGAGCTGGTAGGAGTTTAATTATATTTTAAATTAATACAAAACGTTATGGTGTGGATTATTTTCAATTTAATTGCAATGTGCACTTTGCATAATAGAACTAATAATAAAAGTGAAAGTATACTTTAGTACATGAAGCAATGATTAACTCATGTTTCTTAACCTGCTTATTCTAAATTAGAGTCATGGGACTTAAGATGTTATCTCAGAAGCATTAGGTGCATGGCTGTAGGGTGATTGTAAGGCATACTCACTCATATTAACCAGGCCAATTTATAGCTACACATCAACCTGCAGGTCTTTGTGATCTGGCTGGAAATGCCCACTGTTGAAGGAAGCAGCATCACTTCCAGAAGGATAAGAACTTTCTAGTAATATTTAGAAACTGGACCATTATAATAATGCTTTAATCCTTTCTATGCTGAAACAGACTGCTGTGTTAAAACTCTTTGTTATGTTACCTGGCTACTGAAAATGTACCTTGCCTGTTAATGCTTTTGAGTTTGCTTAAGAATTACCTGAACGTTTTCATAATTATTTCAAGTATTAGTCATGCATCTGTGCCCCTGGTTTATATCTGTTGAGTCCAATATTAGAGCTGCGGTCCTGGCCATACTGTTTACAGCAGAACGCTGGGGGAACTTTAACATCTTGGACACAGGTCTTCCTCTGGGCATTCTTCATCAATGTTCTTCATGATTTTAGTCTCATACTTTGAGAGAACTTATATCATCTTCTGTCTCCGTGAGCTCCTATCTGAGGCAGCTGACTGCCAAGTGCTGATGTTGACGTCTGGTTGATGGTGATGCCAAACTCTTTACAGGTTTCTTTGAAGCAGATCACAAGTGCTTATTACTCCTGCTGAGTGTGAGTAATGACACATATGTCATCAGCAAACAGGAAATCTCTGATGTGTTGTATCTGCACCTTGGTCTTTGCTCAAATCTTTGACAGTGTGAAGAGGTTCCTATACCATTTTGTATGGTGATGGATTTGGCTTTTCCAAAGATGTACTTTAACAGGACCACAAAGAAGGTCCCAAACAGTGTTGGGGTGAAAATGCTACCTTGATTCACACTGCTGAGTATTGTCACACACATGCACATATGACAGTTTATGGCTCAAATAATTGTATTTTCCTGCCAGACCAGGGACTGGCACTGTCCTCTAACCTTTTCTCCTTTTCCCCTATAGAACAACAGAAGATACCTCGGCTTAATCCCTATTCTGGTCCTCAGAAGTCACCTTCCAATATCGTCACTTCCTTTTCCGCCCCACTTTGCCCTGACATCATTTCCCTCTTCAGGAACTACAGAGGCTGAAAGTACAACTGGAAGAAACACGGACAGAGTGTGCTGAATCGGAGGCAAGAGCTCAAGCACAAGTTACCATCGAGCAGTATCGGCCACTGACTCCTTCTCAGGTACTTCTTCTCTTGTAAGATAATGATGATATTGAAATGTACTGTATTTTCTTGTCTTTGAAAGGACAGAAACCTGTCACCACTGGGAGTGAGCAGAGTGGACAAACATACTGGCACCGTTTCTGAAAGGTGAGGTTCAGTGGACCTATTATGACCTTGGAGAGGAAAATGCTGCAAATTATAACATTCTAAAAGCAGAGATCTTTTAAGTACAGACCAGCAGGAAAGGATTTGCAAAGAATGGCGGTTTGAGCCGAAATGGCCATCTAGCCCACAGACATACAACATCCAGGACAAGGCAGGACTCGGACTAAGGCCAGAAATAAACGACTCCAAACAGGTTGTCGAACAAGTGGCTTGTGACCTCTTATTAAATGCCATACCCAACTATCTTGCTCAGCTGATCCACTGCTAGGCATATAAAAACACAGATGTCTTTGTAGAAACCCTGGATCATCAGCATATGGCTTACTAATCCAAGTGTGCAGAAAAGACCGCTCTAAAATCCAGGCAGGATGTATTGCCCATCAGTAGTCCAGCAGCCACGATACTGAGCCTGCAGTCAAACCTAAAGACAAGCGTAGTCCTGTTCCCTGCTGCTACACGTGTAGTGAACCAATGGATTGCTGTTGGGAAAAGGGAGTAAGTATTGTACAGTCGCTAACACTTTGTCTTATCCTTGAACGGGAGTGGTGGTGGTGAATGGGTGTAATGTAACAGCACTTAATGATTCTGGTAACAATATTTCGATTGACACTTGCAGATCTGTGTTACCACAACAATGGCTTAAAGAAAAGACCAGTCTAACCTGCATTCATGGGGAGAGACTAGGTGGAATAGGTCCTTCACTTTTGTAATCAGTTACAATGATTCCGGGTGAATCATAGAACAAGACTGGGCTAAAATCAAAAGCGGTTTAACACACATCTCTATTTAATACACTTTGGGCCTAGTTATGGATGGAAATGATCTGCTCCAAGCTGTCTCCATGCCGTGTAACCAGCTGGCAACTAGAGGTCATGTGACAACCCAGTGCAATGAGGCGGATTTAATTGTAAACAAAAAAACACATAAAAGTGCCATCCAAGCATAGGTAGGGAGCATGCACTTTTACTGTGCATTGCTGCACCCACCACAGGAGCCCAAATTCGGACCCAATTGCAGCTGTGAATCAGGTGACACCTCAGCACCACACTTGTTCAAATGGAACAATGTGAGGTTTTTTTTACAGTGACTGGAGTGCCAATCTTGCCAACAACCCCCTGAGTTTTCCCTGCAAGTTGGAAGACCTGCATCCAGGGCTAGATGCAGGTTAACGTCATACCCAGGACAGAGCAATTGCAGGTTAAGGGACTTGCTCAAGGGCCCAACGGAGTGGAATCGCTTCTGGCATTTATGGGATTCAAACCAGCAACCTTCTGATTGTTGGTGAAGATCCCTAGCAAATGCAGTCAATGCAATGCATACAAAATGGAAGTGATATGCACCCTCTGACTAGATTGAGTTAAAAGCCTAGCAGCTCCATTTTGGACTAACTGTAGTTGTTCAGTGTCCCATATTCCTTTTAGCAAGCTCTAGCTGAGAAGATGTGCAGTAGCTTTCTCTTTGCCGCTTTCTCATAAAGCTGCAACTGGTGAGTCTGTTATACACTCCAATCTCAGCCAATGTCTACTTCATAATTAATATACTTCTCTTGGTGGCCTCCCACGGTAGTCTTCTTCCTGCATGATCACCCAGGTTGTGTAGAAGGCCTATTGTAGGAAGATTTACAGCTGGGTTATACTCTTACTGTTTCTCAATAATTGATTTAATGGGACTTCAAGGAATATTCAGTGGCTTCTAAGTTTGCTTGTCTCCATCCCCTGATTTTTGATTTTCAATCACCTTTTCATGGAGTTGCTTGGAGTGTTCTTTTGTCTTCATTGTACAGGTTAGACCACAATACTACAATACAAAAGTTGGACCTTCCAGGTAAGGTGCATTTATACTACAATCAAGTTAAACCCCAGATAGGTGACCTCCATTGAACCAGTTATATGACTTCTCAAACCAAATGGCTGTAAAGATGATGATTTAGGTGTGTCGTATCAGAAGGGGTGAATTCTTATCAATTATTTGGTGTTTTATGTTTATAATTAACTTAGATCACTTTGCAGAGATTTTTTTTGCTTTGACATTGAAGAGTCATTTTCTTTTCAGTGTGAAAAAAGCCAAATTAAATCCACCATGATTCAATGTTGTATAATAAAAAAAATCTGAAAACTTTCAAGGGGGTGAATAATTTGTATAGGCAGTGTATAAAAGAATTAAAAGTTTAAATAAGTATGAAAAGAATACAAAGCATTTCCATTTTTCTTTGTACATGTACTATTTCTAGTCTAAGCATACTTACTGACAATTATTTGAATTAATCATCTATTGTGGACACAGGCACATTTTAATATATTGTAATATCAAGTCATGTTTCTTAGTTTCTTTTATATGCCTCAAGTCACTGGAGTTATCAAGTTGCTATAAAACAAATGGCATAGTAAAAGCTTTTGATGAAAAGATTAAGTGACAACCATTATAGTGAGCTGGTTTTATTTGTTAGAGAAATACAATATATTAATCTGTTTCTGACAGAGTATGATACAATGGCTTCTTTCTTTATGTATTCCTAATATTTTATTATGGGTGGCACAGTGAAGGAGTAATTACGACTTAGTCATTCGCCTGTTGTCAATGTTGTTTTTCACCGATTATATTCCTATTTAAAAGTCTTATTGTATTATCTATTTATCATTTTGTGAATTCAGTATGCTACTTTTTCATTTTTGTTCTGTTAATCCTCAGAAATTTTTGGAAGAGTAATGCTATTAATAATAACTTTCAGATAGAATAAATATAATACATATAAATAACAATACAAAAACATTAACAGAATATAAAGTTATTTATTCACCACAATTAGACTACCTCAGCCATAAACTAGATGAAGAGAGTTTAATAATGGATAGATGATTGAGGTGTATATGAACATGCAGATGTGTAAATTGTGAACGTGTTAGAGATACTGAGTCTTTATTTTTGGAACCTTGCCATAACATTCAAAACAGAACACATTTTTTAACAATTTTTTCAGGAGTAGTACCAAAATTCTAATTAGAACAAACTTAATTAAATCAAAATTCTTTACTAAATTGTACTTTGCTCAATTGTTTGCTCTAGAGTAGTCCGTTATGGGTTCTTCCCTCCCCTGCTTGCCTAAATTAGGGCTCTTAACTTCATGTGATACCCTCACAATCAGTCAGCAATGTCCTTTGTCCTCAGCCATAAACTGGTGGCACCCTTTGAAAACAATTAGATTGATAAAAAATAATTTAAAAAAAAATCAAGAAATAGATATTGAAATGAAAATATCAAAAATGAAGTCCTAATGATTTCTGTAGGTGCCAAGGTAGATAAATTGGCATCAGAAGGGAGGGTGGTTTCTTTACCTGGATGGGAGGCTAAAAAGAAATAACATGGATGGACAGATGTCCTGGCCGGGGAAGTTGTGGATAACTTTCCTGGCCAGGAAGATATAACAGAAGGACAGGGTAGGACTGTCTCTTAGGATCTTGTAGTCCCCCAGTATGTCAGATGGTAGCATCACTCAGGTAGAGCTGCCATTTGTACACCTGTAGTGCACCTTGGGAATTGTAGTCCTGATGAATAGCCCTGTCGGGGTATGTGGGTGCTGCCAGAGGGAGCTGTGGGAAGAGGACTCACAAATTGTGAAGAGGTTCCACCTGACCTGGAAGTGCTTCCATGGTGTAATCCTGTGACACTGGAAGTACTCTGGGGTCTGGCATAAAAGAAACAGCTCATCCATGTGAGTTGGAGTCAGGAGGTGGAGGACAATGCTCCTTTGGAGGAGAGTAGTGGAGAATGAATGTATGAATTGTGCTTGTCAGTACTTTTTTGAAGAAAGAACCTGAAAAAGGTATTTTTGTATAATAAAATTTACATCATTTTGAACCCTTGACTGTGTGTATGCACTGTGTTTGGAGTCTTGGGCTTAGTGGCGTCCCCTATGTGTCACACTTCCTAACAGGATGGATATGTAAATACTGTGAATGTAAGGTATGTCAGCTGGCTCAGAATAATTTGTGATGTTTTTGTGCTTTCATGTTGCTTTTTTGTTCATATTCTATTAGCTGTTGATCTGACATTGATTATGGGTTCAAAATTGATACTGTGTAATATAATCTGGAGTCATGGTCATGTGTTTGACCCGTGATGTCATGGGTGTATTGTCATGTGGTTTAAGCAGTCATTTCCCCCCATCTAGAATGATTTAAACAAAATCAGAAGAGCTGACAATTTTCCGATTGGCAGAATCTTTTGCTGTTGGATTTCTTCCTTCTTTCTTCCTTTTCTTCTTGTTTAGGTCTAAAGTTTATAGTGTGTGATATGGGTAAATAAAGCAAGTTAGAGTTAGGTAATTGTGCAATGTTTTTGTTCAACAGTAGTTTGGTTTTGATGATTGGTATTAATGGCTCTTTTAGGGTTTTGATCCCATTTTGTTTTCTGACGTTGAATTTATCCTTTCTCTTTTACTTATTCCATTTCCAAGTTCTTTTCTTCCACTCAATAATTTTGCATGAACACATGTACCATCATGATTACTCAGAAATGAATACTCGGATGGACAAGAGGTGACTCTGAGCTGGAGAGGGTTTTTTATAGGATTACAACAGCACCGTTTAGCACGTGTGACAAATGTAGAGGGCATAGCAGCCACTCAACCCGACATAGACAGATGCAGGAGGCACACTGATAAAAAAACAAATGATTTTTATTTTCTTTCTTCACCAGTGGGTAACATCTTCCCCGTTCCCACAAGCCACAACCCAGTCCCAAAGCACAAGATCAACATCTAAACACAGTACTCTTTTCTTTTCTCTCTCTTCTTTCTCCTTCACTCCTCCTCAGCAAGCTTCGTCTCCCTCCTCTCGACTTTGGCTCACCGAGTACTGTCCGCTGGCTCCTTATATAAAAAAGCACCTGGAAGTGCTTCAGCTGCTCGTTGCCCCACTTCCTGCAGTACTTTCGGGTGTGACAGAAGAACCGCCCACACGGGCTCAGGAACAGCTGCAACACCCTCTGGTGGCGTCCCCGGGTCCCAACTCTATCTCCCATGAAGCCCTGCGGGAGTCCGAGGCACCGCTGCCACCCAGGGGGGCTGCCATCTAGTGTTCCGGGGGAGGTAATGCTCTCTCCTTGCTTGTTCCCCCGGACAATACAAGGAAGAGGCATCCTGCCCAGGCAAGGGCCCCGGCCGTCTGCCACACACACTTCCTAAAAAGAGATCATTATTTTAGTAGAAATGACTGATTTAGCAAAGAAAACTCATGTCTTTAAACTGTGTTTAAAATGGTGAACAATACATTCATGTCATCTTGGGAAGGGCACAAAAACACATAAAATATTCATGACTTGATTGGTCTTGGTCAGAGCTCTCTTCAATATAGGGCTTACTGTAAAAGAAGAGATATGTAGTATTTGAATTAAAATTATGTTTGAAAATAGTTTCAATTGGTCAGTAGTTTCCCTTTTTGAAATGAAACACATTAAAAACATTACAATCTTCACTAAATAATCACACTTAGAGCAACAGAAAGAAATTTTTAAAACAGTGAAAAGGGCAATGTAAACATTTGTTAATCTATTCTGCATATCTGAACACAATGAAACATGGTTGCCTAAATCTAAATTCTTTCTCTACTAGAACCCCTTTGCTCTTGCCCCTTAATTTCAAATTATCTTTATTAGTAGTTTAGTGCAGAGAGAGAAGTACAGGAGGTCAACACCTGGATAAGTTGTGTAAGGTAGCATAACTTTAACTCTTATACCTTCATGGTTTCCAATTTATTTATTTTGGAAAGATATGAAATAATCTGTCCTCTTAAGAAGGCCTGATTTGTTTGGATATAAATTCTGTACAGTTTTCGTCTGCTAATAAAAGTCGGTTAAGACGGCATCTGCGAGGTGAGAATGTGGGGCATAATGATTTTAGCTCCAAGATCAAAGGGGCATGGGTGGAAATAACAATAGCGTCATTCTTGCAAGATTTAATCATAGGCAAGAAATTGTTATCTACAAAGAAATAATCAATTCTTGAGTAACAATGACGCACTAGTGAGTAGAAGGAATATGCTCTTGAGTTTGGGTTTAGAAATCTCCAGGGGTCTGATAAGTTGTGAACAGTTACAAACTGTGCAATTGTCTTTGCAGTGTTAGATGTCCTCACCCCTGTGACAGAGACCTATTTACTGTAAGTCTGGATTTAAAACACAATTAAAGTCCCTAACCATTATAATTTTATGAGTGTTCACATTGGGAATGGATGGAAATACATTTTGCATGAATTCCCTATCATCCACATTGGGTGCATAAACATTTATCAAAATCACTTTACAGTTAAATAAATTACCCATGACAATCACCTATCTTCCCTTCACAATCAGATATTGTATCTGACACTACAAATGAGACTGTTCTATGTATTAGAATTTCCACACCTCTAGTTTTCTTTGTAAAGCTGGAATGAAATATTTGGCAAGTCCAGTTTTTTTGCAGCCGGAACTGATCCTTGCTTAATAAATGGGTCTCCTTTAAAAACACTATCTTAGCGCTTAGACCTGTTAGGTGAGAGAATACTTTTTTTCTCTTTAATTCATGACTCAGGCCTTTAACATTCCAGCTCACAAAGTTAACTGCCCGGTCATGGAGACATTGATTCTGAATTTTTGATGTCATTTTGTAGTCTTAACTGAAAATGAGACAGCTTTGACATAAATTTCCAGTTTTCCCAGAAGTTATTGCCATGAAGCCTATTGTTATGTTGGCACTTATCATTAAAAGGATTGGAAAGATAGATTAAATATAGCTTGCTCTCTTTCTCTCTCCCCCTAGTCCCCCTACTCCCCCCCATTTTGCCTCTCCATTTGAGGCTGGACCCCACTTCAGAAAGTCCCAGTCCTCTGACATACCTAGAGACAGAGCACGTCCAAAACAAAATTAGCTCCCCAGCAGCGGCATATGAGGATTAAATTAAGATATCTATTGCCAATACAGTCCAAATACTATAAGCATAAAATATACAGTACAGGCCAAAAGTTTGGACACACCTCCTCATTCAATGTGTTTTCCTTATTTTCATGACTATTTACAGCACTCCATCACTCTCCTTCTTGGTCAAATAGCCCTTACACAGCCTGGAGGTGTGTTTGGGGACATTGTCCTGTTGAAAAATAAATGATCGTCCAACTAACCTGACTTCTGCACAACACAACTGCTGGTCCCAACCCCATTGATAAAGCAAGAAATTCCACTAAATAACCCTGATAAGGCACACCTGTGAAGTGAAAACCATTTCAGGTGACTACCTGTTGAAGCTCATCGAGAGAATGCCAAGAGTGTGCAAAGCAGTAATCAGAGCAAAGGGTGGCTATTTTGAAGAAACTAGAATATAAAACATGTTTTCAGTTATTTCACCTTTTTTTGTTAAGTACATAACTCCACGTGTTCATTCATAGTTTTGATGCCTTCAGTCATGAAAATAAAGAAAACACATTGAATGAGGAGATGTGTCCAAACCTTTGGCCTGTACTGTAGTCTTTAACAGTCTTGAAATAGTAACATAGTAAACCCAGGAAATGGTGTTAAACTGCTGCCCTGGATTTGCATAGCAAGCCCTAAACAATAATAGAGTAACAATACACCAAGGGTATGATGTTAAAAAAACAAAAAAAAAAAACAAACATAATCAGAAAGTGGCCAAGATGGGAAAAGGATGTATAATTACGGTACCAGTATCATTGCAAGTGGAACAGACAGTGGTAAGATCTTCTTTGCCATGCCATGATAGGGTGCGCCTCATGATCGTATTTCAGAAGAGTGTCAGGATCAACTTTCTTAGTTCTTTTTCTGCTTCTTCAGTAGTGGTAAAGATATAATACATGCCTTGAATGTCCACTTTCAGTTTGGCAGGATAAAAGAGGCTGTATCTGATCTCGGCTTTTCCGCTGTTTAATGTTGTAAAAAGTGGCTCGTTTAGCAGCAGTTGAGTGTGAGAAATCAGGGAAGATACGAATGTGGTTATTTTCAAATATAATCTCTTGTTTCTGTCTGAGAAGTGACAGTACATTAAATTTAGATTGTAATTTCTCGAAGCACATGACTAGAGTCCTAGGTTTAGAGGTATTTGATCCCCGTATGTGGTAACCTGCTGCTATCTCGGTGTCTGATTTAAAGTCCTCTCCAGTTATTTTTGAGAACAGTTCAGCTACGAATTTAACTCGGATTCTCAAGTAGACCTTTGATTCTAATATTATTCCTTTTGCATCCATCTTCCAGAGCAGCAAGTCTTTCTCCAAGTTTTTTGCATTTGGAATTCGTAACTGTTGCTTTTCCATCAGTGGTAGATGCCAAATGTTCGGCTGTTTCAATTCAAGTCGTGAATGTCTGCTTAACGTCTTCTAGCTGATCGGCAACTGCTCTCAGTTTAAACAAATTTTCCTGAATGTCTTCCTCAATTTTTTCCAGTATTACTTTAAAGGCTGCATCAAAGCGATTATATACACGTTTCTCCAAGTCTTTTTTCCTGCCGCAGCTCCACCCGCAGCTTCTCATTTGTCTTCTTGCTTGTCTTGAGCAAACCATTTATTTCTTTCTCTATATCTTTCTGAATGTCTTTTTTTGAGCTCATTTATGGCCGTGGCCATTGTAGCAATCATTACCTTCAGTTCTGACAGATTGTTTCGGTTTTTGTACTCCGCAGGTGAAGTGGCAATCCCTATTACAGCTGATGCTTCCGGCTCATGAGGAGTAGATGAAACCGCGGACTGCAAGGCCATTTCCAGTTTCAAGTGATCTTCTGGAATCGGCGAGCTATTGTGATCTGCATCACTTGCACATTCGCTCTCATTTTTGCTCTTGACTGGAGACGATGCACCAGAGCAGGGTCCTGGGGAGTCTGTGCTTTCACCTGTCTGTTCCAGGTCAGTCTCTGAAAGGCCATATCTTGAACTTGGACTTGTTGCCTGCCTAGGCTTGGATGTAACTTTTGATTTTGTTTCTTTCTGAGCCCCTTTCTTGCCACTCATGTTTATATTTGCTTGCATATATTGTAATAGAACCTCCTTGGGTTGGGTAAATACAGGATACCTCGGGATAATAAGAAATAAGAGAAATAACACTGCTGCTAATGGAGCTCCGCTTCAGACGTTCATCTCCCGTAACGGACAAGACCAATTCCGGTAGCATAACTTTAACATTGCAAAATTGACATCTAACTTTCATTATTGTAGTTTTGAGGATGTGAAACACAATACAATGAAATGAGTGGCACTTGTGTTCTGATGGTCTTTTCCAATTAACTTGCACAGTTTACTAAAAGAATGCTGCATCATTTGGACATTTTATATGCATTCCACATGGGCAGTACTCACTTCCAACATTCTTTCATGCTTTGTTTTTCTTCTGTTGGCATTCTTTCATGCTTTGTTTTTCTGTTAAAGAGTTGAACTACTTACTGACATATCAAGGGGAAGGAGTTAAAAAATAACTCTCCAAATCAAAGGCTGAAGCTGGTGTTAAAATCACCAAGCATTACTATAAACCAACAAGTTAGACAATGTACGCGTGGTGTAACATTCAAGTTAACTGATATGGAAGCTGAAGCACTTCACATTTTTATCTACTTTATTCAAGAGTCAGTTATTGCATTTTTGTTTACTAAATAGTTTTGTAACAATGAGTCATATTCAGAACTAATATCAATAATAGAATGCAATTACATGTGTTAGTAGATTATAATGAATAAGTGCTCTTTAATAGAACTTTACAATGGAGATAAAAATGGAGCACAAAGAAGCTTGTGATGGCTCAGTTAGCTATTCAAGTGATGTGAAAATGGTATTGATTGATGTGTGTTAGTGGTGAAGGGTCTATGACTGTTTTTCAATTTTCTTATACGTAACATTTTTGAAAGTATACCCAAAAGAGAAATGTCCAATAATTAGTAAATGAAAATATCTATCAATACAAAATGACCAATACTAGCATAAAATCAGTATCAATAATATATTATGAAAGGAGAAAATGAACTGAGATAAGTTCTCTTTCTCCCTATTATCAGTTAAAACACAGTAATTCATTACAATTTCATAACTTAGTAAAAACTTGGAATGGAACCGATTTACTGTATTATAGGAATATGAACGGTACACAATAGGCAAGAAGATTGGGGCTTGCCCCAATTGATTATGTATATCTGGCACTGAAAGTTCAGGGGCTTAAGCTACTGAAGCATCCCACCCCTCGACACCACTGATCATTTGTAAACCAGTCTCTATGTTTACATCAGTTAGGGCAGCAGTACCTTTCCCATGTTACTAATTAGTTCAAACACCATTTAGCTGCAGGTTAATAACGTCAGTTCTTTACAATAATAATATGCAGATAATATTGTTAAATCAAGTGAGTTTTATATGTGTTTACAATCAATTCTTTCCCCTTCTATTTATTTCCAATGAATTTGTACTTTTTGTACTGTTAGTTAACTGACCTAAAGCAGCAGGAGGAGACCACTGCTGTGGAAGCTGTTTGTGTACGCTCCCCCCAGTGTTTCACAGACTTGCATTAGGCACCCAAGCGGCTATGAGACGAGTAAAAGAGGTAAATATACAAAATATACAAGTTCAAGCAGCCGCTCTCAAGTTAAAACTGAAACAGTAAACAAATTCCTACTTGAAGTTGCACAGAACACTTCTCCATTTTAAGATGGTTGAGTTTGTAAATTTGTTAGTGCTTTTCAGTGGGAAATTTTGAAAATTTAAAACTTTATGCAGTGCGATCAGCTTGAGAAATATGAACAAAAATTGAATTGTCTCAACAAATTTGATTGAAAAATAAGTGAGCAACATCTTAACAAAATTGGTCCACTGGGGGCCAAGTCATTTCATGTGGATGGACAGACAGACAGGCAGACATGGGCTTTTGCACCTAAAAAGGTGCTGGCTCGTTTTTATAACATCTTCAATGTGTGTTGAACCATAAAGGTACTGACCAACAATTTCAGAGAAACTTTCCTATATGTGACACTACAAAGCATGATGAATTAGTGCACTGTGAATTTTACTGAAATTTGCTTTTAATAGGATCTTTATCAACAGACCACCATAGGAAGAGTAAAGAGGTTTTTATTGACGTTCCTGCACGAGCATTCTTGCTCACCGCACACAGATAATAGTGTGATGTTGTCAGCTTGAAGTGGCCTAATGTGATTCTTTGTTAATCGCTGACTGAGAATTTATTAGAAGGTCACACTCCTGTGATTAAAATGGCCTAGGCATTTGTTCATCCATGGGGTGTATATAAGCCAAATGTGTGAGAACATTTTGAGAAAACAATTACTGTGATGCACATGACAATTTGATTTAATTAAAAAAGTGAAATTGCATTTAATAACTCATCCTTTAAAAGATTATGGAGCACATGTTTCATCATACAGATTAAGGTATTGCACTCGCTGAGTTCTTCATGGTATAATTCAAATAGGAAACTTGAAATGCATGCTTAGACTAATTTGGCTGCAAGCAATATGCTGGCAAGGAATTGACTATGCAAATGGCTACTCCCCTAAAACGCCCCCGGACTCTACTAAAAGAAATTCACATATTAACATATATTAACAGAAGACTCTTGTCTGAGTGAGAAAATGAGCTATTGAGTGCTTGGAACAAGGTTTAAAAAATAAATGAAGAACTCTATTTAACTAAGTGTTCTCTAATATGCATATGTCCTAAGATACTGTATGTGTTATGTGGTTTATAATATAAATACAGTAATATATTTAAAGTAATATTATATTTTCGTTTCTGATACAACCATGCCATTACATTTTTTTGTAAAAAATTTTTAATTTATAAAAAAAAGCAAAATTATATATACATTCAAATGTATATAAAGTGTGTGGCCAGAAAAATAATGTAATATCATAATAAACAGAAATAGCAATAATTCAACACATATCTCACTATATTCCACCATACATTTGCCCTGAGTAGGAACAAAGAGACAGATTGTTTCTTAGACCAGAAGGTCCAATGGGAATCAGAAGTGTCGGCCATGACAGGAGCCTCTACTAATCAACAGGAGAATTTAAAGAGAAATTTAAAAAATGTGACAATAATAAGGAAAGAAAGATGCCTCCCAGATGAACCCCTGCGCATACCCTAGCTAACTTGTTTGCATCAAATCTAAATTGTGGAAATGAACGTGCAATTCATCAATGCAGTGAAAAGTTTAAAATGTAAGAGATTATACAATGAACATTTCTGGATGGAAGATAGAATTCAATACACATATGCCATCTGAGAAAAATATCTAAAAGTTTTTTAAGTTGCACCACTTCAACAGAATAAGAAATTATGGGACCAACCATACTGGCAAGTGCCTTTATCTTACTGGAAGGAACTCAAGGAGTGGAATGAGAACAGGGGGCAGTGCAGCAATATTTTGTTTGAAGCCATCCACATCTTTCTGAAGATAATGCCAAGTTATACAATTCTTGGTCTGGAAGAGAGACCCTTCCATTTGACCCTGATGAAATCAACATAGTGTGTCTGACTGAGGGGGGGTTTATGGTTATACAAGAATAAATATATTAGAAATATAACCTCAGACCAGTATGTGGAAGGTGAGGAGGAAAATGATGTAACTAACACAATTAAAGGAAATTAATCTTTATATTTACCTTACTTTATTAGTCTGTATTCACTTTTAAGTCGTTGACAGCAGCCAGTGAGTTATGACATTTGCAAGCAGCTTAGTGGTGGATTTCATTTGGGTAGAAGAGTGATCAAAGCCATACTTATAGGAGGTAAAAACTACTAAATTAAGCAGTTGAGAAGTGAATTGACAGCATGAAGGAGTGGGCTACCACCGGCTACAAAGAGCTGAGAATAATATTGATAGAAAAAATTATTAATTTGATTGGAACAGTAGGTAATGGATGTCAATTTTGTTTCAATAGCCATAACAGTGGCAAAGAAATTATATTTTTAAAGCTGCAGAGCCAAAACAGTGGAATAAGCACCAGAAATGTAGCAGCATGCCCAAAAACCAAACATGGCATGACAGAACTGAGTTTAATTTTGATCTGTTCTTGGAATTGTGAGCTTTGTGGCCTTGAATCTCTTAAGATTAGACTCCTATTCAATAATTGATTGAAAAGCCTGCTGAATAAAGCCACATGCTACAGTCAGAAAGCCCTTCACAGCAAGCCACTAAAAGTTGCAGTGTGGCGTAATGGTTTAGACAATGGACTTCTATCCCAGAGGTTGTGGGTTCAAACCCTGCTACTGACACTGTGTGACCGTGAGCAAATCAATCCTGCCTGTGCTCCAATTGAAAAACCAAAAAGAAATGTAACCAATTGTATCATAAATGTGATAAGTTGCCTTGGATAAGGGCATTGGCCAAATAAGTAAATGTAAGTCCTCTAGATTTGAAATTATATATTCACTTAATTTGATTTTCTGAAGGTGAGAAATATTAAACCTCCAGCATGAAACTCTAGCTGGGAGAAACAAATGTAGAGTAGCATATTTGTGCCCTGAGAAGTAGGGAGGAAGAAAGGAGGTTCCCGCTTATTACAGTGGGAGAATAAAGTAAGCGACTAAGTTTAGAAACAAGAAAAGAAAAAGGAATATTTCCTTGCCGAGAGTATAATAAAAGGAAGCAACCCATTAAGATCAAATCATTCATAAAATCACATAGCCAAAAGAGTACCAGTGCAAGCATGGAAGCCTTGAAGCAGAGGGCATTTATCCAATAGTGGGTCAGTAAAATCATTGGCATACCATTCAATTACAAGTTTATATCCTTGAAATTTAAGAACATTGCTAATAAGGTCCCAAAACAATGAAATGCTAGAGAGCATTAGAGCATAGACAACAAGTATTTTTTCTGCTGTGAACCTCAGAAAGAAAAAAAAACAACACTTTCTCTCGGATTTACAGCCTGAGTTCAAGATTCTCAGCTTGAAAACACAATGGATAGAAATGGTGAACCCACATTAACAAGCTTGGTCAGAGGATAAAGTCGTGACATTGTGGCATTTAGAGTAATTGTGATTATAATAGGAGATGGCATTGGACTGAGGTCTTGAAGAAATGCAAGATCTCAGGGAAGTCAAAGTAAGAAATCTGTAACACTTACTTATTTCTGAGGATTAGTCAATAACACATCTGTGCTATTTGCTTGAAAGACCCACGGCATAGAAAGAATACTGATGAGGCATAAAGAGAAAAATAACAACAACAACAACATTTATTTATATAGCACATTTTCATACAAAAAATGTAGCTCAAAGTGCTTTACATAATGAAAAATAGAAAAATAAAAGACATAGTAAGAAAATAAAATAAGTCAACACTAATTAACATAGAATAAGAGTAAGGTCCGATGGCCAGGGAGGACAGAAAAAACAAAAAAAAACTCCAGACAGCTGGAGAAAAAAATAAAATCTGCAGGGATTCCAGACCACGAGACCGCCCAGTCCCCTCTGGGCATTCTACCTCACATAAATGAACCAGTGCTCTTTGTATTTTTGGTTCTCACGGAAGGACTTGATGATGATGGTCATGTAGACTTCTGGCTTGTAGTCCATCAATGTTGGAGCATCATGATGCTTTGAGTAGGTGGTGGTGGCGCAGACCGCCACCACAAAGAAACCAGAAAAAGAAACAGAAGAGAGAGTAGGGGTTAGTACGAATTTAGAGTCACCATGAATAGTTATTATAATGAAATGAACATACAGAGTATCAGGATTAAGTTAAAGTGAAGTTATGAGAAGGCCATGTTAAAGTAATGTGTTTTCAGCAGTGTTTTAAAATGCTCCACTGTATTAGCCAGGCGAATTCCTATTGGCAGGTTATTGATGTAGAGGTGGTATACTCCTACAAGTAGTTGGGGGTCCACATTAATGACATATTGGACTCGTCTCGGAACACAGAGTAACTATATAACAAAGGGTAGAGCAGGCTCTCTTTCCTTACAGGGCTACATTTCTTTAATGTGGGAAGTGATATCTTTCACATCTTCTATAACTTTGTGATGGCCGGTTTTTCTGTGGTGTGGTGTGCTGGGCTGGTAACATCATATCAAGAGAGGCCCACCAAATCAACACGCTAATTAAAAGGGCAAGCTCAGTTATAGGATGCATTGTGGACCCCCTGGAGGTAGCAGTTGTCACACATGTGCGCATGGGAGGCAGCTAAAGGGCTTGAGTGAAGGCAGTTCTGAGGCATGCTGGGATGTGGCAGAGTGCACTGACTCTTTTTCTTCCTTTCCTGTAGACCATCCCCGGGAGATTCCACCTGGCTCTCTTGACGTCACTTCCGGGACCGAGCCAATGGAAGTAGACCTTACCAGCTCCGGCCCCTCTGATGTCACGTCCGGGTGTGATCCAATGATTGAAGACCCGATCCTTATGACCTCACTTCCTGTCTTCCCCTTTAAAAGCCTGCCCCTTTCCCTTTTCCCTCAGTTCTGTATTGGACTTGGTTTTGAGCACAACAGTGCTACCATTTAAAAAGACGATTTGCAGCCAGGATACCACATTATACGGGTGGCTGCCTCAAACCTTGATATGTCTCATTGTGTGCTTTGTGACACAGTGAAAGACAGAAATAAAAGAAAACCTAGTGCCACTATGAACAATGCTGCACATTCTCTGTCTGACACATTAACAGTGAGGACTTTCAGTAAACAAATTATTTAGCAGAAGTGTGTCAAGAAACACTACTGGAGCTCCTTTATACCACAGCAATATGTCCGCATAACGCCTAACTGTGATTGTTACTGCCAAGTTGCATGTTTTTTCTTTTTAATTTACTTTTTTGCTCAGACCAAAGTGTATATATACTTACTTACCTATCATTTTATGCATTAATTTATTTAAAGAGCTTCTGTAAAAAGTCAACTTCAATAGTACATAATATACATTCATTTAGGCTGTCATTCTGAAATAGCTCATACAATATTTTTGGTAAACCCCTTAAATTAAAGCTGAAAGTCTACATGCCAATCACATGATTGTTTTATGTCAGATCGATTGCGGTGGGGTACAGAGCCAACATTATGATAATTGTGTTATTGTCCAAATATTTAATGACCTGACTATAAAAAACTCCATGAAAAATCTTGTTACTTGTGTCTCATAATCAGCCTATCAGTTATCTAGTTGTATGCTCTCAATGTCCCATCAATTGGTGACAGCTTCCTTATTCTGGTGGCAAAGTCAATATATGAGTGCCCCCTACTGTTCTTAATATTAATAAATATATATCAAATCAAGTCATGTTTACTAAGTAGGTTCTCTATGCCGACTATGATTTGTTATTTGTATTCGCTTTAAGAGTTTCTTCTCCCATTTGTTTTCAACTTCACCTCTGTTAAACATTGTGGTGAGGTGCCCCATGTAATAAGGAGATCAGAAGCCTGCCACAGTTTAAGCTGTTTATAGCCTAATTATTGTCTTAAATAGCAGTTATGAAAGTGGTGCACTTACTTTGAAGGAATAGGAGGTGCATTGCATCTCTGGAATGGATGTGGCTTCACAGTGGTATGGAATCACTTGCTTGTGGTGCACTTAGTAAGCAAGTTCTAGGAGACTGGAAAGTGCAGCGTGGGTGGAGAAACAATGAGAGGTCAATGGGGATTGGACGTCACAATCCATCTTGACATATAAAACTGATGGATGGAAACTAGAGGTCAACCTAATTGACTGGGTTGAGTGTCTGGCAACCTTTAGAGCAATGGCATTGTCAAGGGTACATTTGAGGAAAAAGAAAAAGCCCTAGAATTGAGAACAGGAGACTTTGACAATGTTGGGGTTTTTTTTTGTTATTAGTATTGTAAAAAGTCTTTTGATTTACTTCCCTACCTCTGAATAACTTTTGCTTTGCAAGGGGTAAACAGAAGAAGAATCTTTTCATTTTGGCACATAACAGTTATTCATCTTTATTTGTACAGTTGTATTTTTTCCCCCTTATCTGATTTTGTTATTAGGAGAAAGCTAGGGGATCTGTTTTTTTTTTTTTTTGTATATATTTATTGGCTGCCATTTTTTGTTTTTCTTTGTGTGAGTGTCATAATTGAGTAAATTTGAATTAATGACACTCTTACTGATTTAGATTTTCATTTTTGCACCTTTTTCTGCTTTTGTGGGAGCATCTGTAAATAAAGAACACTCATTTTTTTCACTATTTATTTTCTGATGGCCATGTCTTCCAACCCACTTACTGTCAATCTAGTTGGTTCATGAACTACAAGGGTCCAGAGTGTAGCATGGTGCCAACTCCAACTACACAGGGTACCACAAACACAAAAGAATAAAGCCTTTATTTTTACTAGCTCAACTTTTGCTTAGCATGCCATCTAATACAGGGGTCTCCAACACGTCGCTTGCGAGCTACCGGTAGCTCACAACCCCTTTCCAATTAGCTCGCCAAAGGGTTAATGAATCCTACATAAATTTGAAAATTTGATTAGTCAAATTAGGGTGGATGATCTTTCCAATAAATCATATGGTGATCCTATTAACACAAAATCATGATCCACAATCTGAATCGCAGTCTGTCTTTTCAAAGTGGCATACACTTAAGAGAATATCCGGACTCAAACTCATCAAGACCTAAGTAACCCCTTATTTTAAATATCAAACAAAGTTGAATTCAATTGTCCTCTCATTCGCTAGCTAAGCGGAGGTAAGGAACATGCCCTGAAGCTGGCGAGTGAGTGAGGAGAGCACCCCTCCCCCCGCGCGCTGTGTGGTTCTCGCATTCGTCCAAATAAATCGGTACGATTAAGTGAACTATTATACATAGCGAAATGAGAAAAGTAGCAAAATCAACTGGAATGTTCAAGCAAATTATAGAAAAAGAACCCAATCTAAATCCGTTAAGTAGTTCTCTCGTTTAAAGCAGACAGACATACAGACAGACAAACATTGAATTTTATATATTATATATTAGTAAACCTTCAAAATAACGTGCAGTTAAAGTCTCAACAGCATTCTCAGCATTTTTGGAGCTTAATAGAGCCAGATAACTATAAGAATCTTTACGAAGCAGCTCTGAAAATGTCTGCTTTGTTTGGGTCTACATACCTCTGTGAGTCTTCCATTTCTAACACGAATGTCATGAAATCAAAGTTCAGAACAAGACTGACAGATGAACATTGAAATTACTCCTTAAGAGTGAACCTAAGTGGCTACACTCCACCATACACCTCTCTTGTTGACTCCATGCAGTGCCAGTCATCTGACTAACTAAAAAAACACATCACACATGCAACTGGACATGTGAAGTGAAACAGTGACATGTAACAAAATGACAAATGAATAAGTCATATCTGTGTATTTGTAATCACATTGTCTAGTTTTGACAGCATTCATGTTTTAATTCAATAGTGTGAGATACACTAGAAGATGCATTCAGACATACAAAATGCACTTGCAAGTGAACTACATTTTTTTGTGATGTTTTAACGCAAAATGTGAGTTGTGGACACCAACATTTTGTAAATGTTCAGGCAAAACAAGCTTATTCAGTTTGTTTGGGTTGAAATAAGCTATGAGAAGAAACGTTAGAAAACATGAGTAGCACTTGGCCATTTTCATTTTGTAAAAGTAGCTCTCAGGGGAAAAAAGTTAGAGACCCCTGATCTAATATATCTGCTACAGTATACCTACTATCTCCCAGTAAAGGTTATAGACAACTGCAACTTTTCCCTATACTGTAGATGTAAAGTGTAAAATTATGAATTTAAATCTGATATTAATATTTGAACATATAAGCCAGACAAACACTCCATTAAACCTTTTTTTTAACTTGCTTCTCTCAACAGTACATAAAAGGAAAATGTTCACACAGCATCATTAATAAAAATTTCAAGTGGGAAGTCCCCAGATTTAATACCCAAGGGACATCTTTGTCTTGTTAACAAAAGGAAAAATGTTTGTTGACAGCCATTCTGTGCAGTTGCAATTGAATATATCTGCTGTATTTTGATACATGCTGAGGAAAATTCCCAGGAGATGCATAAGGTGGTCCTTAAAAAAAGTTGAAGGTATGTTTTGTAGAGGCCTTTTTCTTTTAATAAATGACTCAGGTACACTGGAGAATGGCACTATACAAATGAACCTGATTGTCATTTCACACAACAGGAAAACATCTTACACAAAGTGACATGTCTTGTTCAGCAGATGTTTAGGATTCACTAGCTTTGAAATCCATTGGGGAAAGATGAAAAGTATAATTTTTTCCCATTTGTTTAAGGCTTAAAATGTTAGCATGCTTTTTTGAAGGCAGATGCTTATAATTCAAATCATAAATAGTACATTTCAATAGCATTTTGTTTTAAGATTTTTCCAACCAAATACAGTACATTTTGTGCATTAGGCTTCCCTAGGAATTAATTAAATAAAAGTACTAAAACATTAATAGAACATTGTGATGAGCTTGCTAACCACCTGACCTTAACCTATTCTAGACTAAGTGCAGCCAAAAACTATCAACTATATATACTGTACACATAGTAAAACACTAAGGTGTTTGTGTCCAGTTTCTCAGACCCTCAGAGCAATCTGAAGGTAGATAGATAGATAGATAGATAGATACTTTATTAATCCCAAGGGGAAATTCATACAATCCAGCAGCATCATACTGATACAAAAAACAAAAAAAAACAATATTGAATTAAAGAGTAATAAAAATGCATGTAAAAACAGACAATAACTTTGAATAATGTTAGCATTTACTCCCCTGGGTGGAACTGAAGAGTCACATAGTGTAGGGGAGGAACAATCTCTTCAGTCTGTCAGTGGAGCTACTCCTCTGCCTGGAGATGACACTGTTAAGTGGTTGCAGTGGATTCTTCATGATTGACAGGAGTTTGCTTAGTGCCCGTCACTCTACTGCAGATGTTAAACTGTCCAGCTTTATTCCTACAATAAAGCCTGCCTTCTTAACAAGTTTGTCCAGGCGTGAGACGTCCTTCTTCTTTATGCTGCCTCCCCAGCACACCACCGCGTAGAAGAGGGCACTCGCCACAGCCGTCTGGTAGAACATCTGCAGCATCTTACTGCAGATGTTGAAGGACGCCAGCCTTCTAAAAAAAGTATAGTCGGCTCTGAACTTTCTTACACAGAGCATCAGTATTGGCAGTCCAGTCCAATTTGTCATCCAGCTGCACTCCCAAGTATTTATAGGTCTGTACCCTCTGCACACAGTCTCCTCTGATGATCATGGGGTCCATGAGGGGCCTGGGCCTCCTAAAATCCACCACCAGTTCCTTGGTCTTGCTTCTATTCAGGTGTAAGTTGTTTGAGTCACACCATTTAACAAAGTCTTTGATTAGCTTCCTGTACTCCTCCTCCTGCCCACTCCTGATGCAGCCCACAATAGCAGTGTCATCAGCAAACTTTTGCACGTGGCAGGACTCCGAATCGCATTGGAAGTCTGATGTATATAGGCTGAACAGGACTGGAGAAAGTACAGTCCCCTGCGGCGCTCCAGTGTTGCTGACCACAATGTGAGACCTGCAGTTCCCAAAACGCACATACTGAGGTCTGTCTGTAAGACAGTCCACGATCCATGCCACCAGGTGTGAGTCTACTCCCATTTCAGTCAGCTTCTCCCTAAGGAGCAGAGGTTGGATGGTGTTGAAGGCGCTAGAGAAGTCCAAAAACATAATTCTTACAGCACCACTGCCTCTGTCCAGGTGGGAGAGGGATCGGTGTAGCATATAGATGATGGCATCCTCCACTCCCACCATCTCTTGGTATGTGAACTGCAGAGGGTCGAGGGCGTGGCGGACCTGTGGCCTGAGGTGGTGAAGCAGCAGCCGCTCCATGGTCTTCATCACATGTGACGTCCGAGCAACAGGCCGGAAGTCATTCAGCTCACTAGGACATGATACCTTTGGGACTGGAGTGATACAAGATGTTTTCAAAAGCCTCGGGACTCTCCCCTGTTCCAGGCTCAGGTTGAAGATGCGTTGTAGAGGACTCCCCAGTTCCAACGCACAGTCCTTCAGCAGCAGGTGATACACCATCTGGGCCCGCTGCTTTGCTGGCACGAAGTCTCCTCAGCTCTCTGCTCACCTGTGCTGTTGTAATTGTGGGTGGGGATGTCTCACTTATGCTGGTATCAACAGAAGGATGCTTGGAGGATGAAGTACTCCGAGGTGAGAGTGGGTTAGGGTGGTCAAACCTGTTAAAGAAGTTGTTCAATTGGTTTTCTCTCTCCACTTCTCTCTCGATGGTGGCACCCCGCTTCGAGCTGCAGCCAGTGATGACCTTCATCCCATCCCACATTTCCTTCATGCTTTTATTCTGCAATTTCTGCTCCAGCTTTCTCCCGTACTGCTCCTTCGCCGCCCTGATCTGGACTCGGAGTTCCTTCTGCACGAGCTTGAGCTCATGCTGATCACCACCTTTAAAAGCCCTTTTCTTCTGGTTCAAAAGGCCCTCGATACATTTGTAATACATGGCTTGTTGTTAGCATAGCAGCGTACTGTTCTTACTGGAACTACAATGTCCATACAGAAGTTGATGTAATCAGTTGTGCAGTCAACAGCCTCTTCAATGTTCTCACTATGTGACCCCAGCAGTATATCCCAGTCTGTAGTTCCAAAGCAGTCTCTAAGAGCCTGCTCTGCCTCAGTGGACCACTTCCTGAATGATCGTGTGGTTGTAGGAAGCGCCTTCACTCTTGGTTTGTAGTGAGGTTGAAGCAGAACCAGGTTATGATCTGCTTTCCCAAGCGCAGGCAGCGGGATGGCGCTGTATGCATCTTTAACGTTTGCGTACAGTAGGTCAATAGTCCTATTTCCCCGGGTGTTACAGTCCACATACTAGAAGAAGGCAGGTAATATTTTTTCCAGCGTTACATGGTTAAAGTCTCCAGCGATTAGCACAAGAGCCTCAGGGTGCTGCGTTTGTAACTTAGCAACTGCGGAATGGATGACGTCACTAGCTATCTCCGCGTTCGCTCGAGGGGGGATGCAAACAATAACAACAATCACGTGTCCAAACTCTCTGGGCAAGTAATTGGGATGCAAACTTGTGGCCAACAGTTCGATGTCCCTGCAGCAATTGGAGATTTTAACGTTTACATGTCCAGAGTTGCACCACCTTGTATTAACATAGAGAGCGAGTCCTCCTCCTTTCCGCTTCCCACAGGTATTTGTGTCTCTGTCTGCTCTAACTGTGCTAAACCCGGGTAGCTCCACGTTAGCATCTGGGATGGTAGTTGTTAGCCACGTTTCACTAAAACACAGTAAGCTGTATTCTCTGTAGGTTCTGACATTTTTCACCAGCACAGCCAGTTTGTCGATCTCATTTGGTAGGGAGTTCACATTTCCAAGGATCACAGAAGGCACCGACAGTTTATAACGCCATTTTCTCGCAAGCTGCTTGGCTTTTATCTTTCCACCGGCTCGGCTGCCCCGATATTGTCTTCTTACCTCGTCAGGTAAATAGGGAACCACACCGGCGTGGGCATTTCTTATCAGTGCTTTAAGTGGACTACTTGAATAGGCGAGTCTCGGAGTGTAAAAATTCATGTCAAGTATTAAAAATAGTAAAAAGTGTCCAGGGAGTGATTCCACATAAAAGAAAGTGGTAGAAGTGATCAGTGAAATAGAGAAAAATAGAAAAAAAGGTAAAAAGATAAAGTCATACATGGAGCTGCTGGAATGGCTGCCACTTGCGCGGCACGGGAAATGACCATTCTGTGTGGCTTTAGTGACATAATGAAAGAGAAAGTGCGAGTGTGAAACACACAAGGAGGAGTAAAGGAGCACACTGATAGAGTCACCTTTAAAGATGAAAATTACAAAACCGGACAGGAAGTGAGAAAGATGCCTCAAAAGCAATGACAGAGTCTGAGAAGCAGGCATTTACGGGAACATACTCAAGAAAGGGACCACCAGTGAAGAGCTGATCACACACTCACGAATACAGAGGAAAGGCACTGAGGGTACATGTAGGACGAGAGACAGCAAATATTCTTAAATTGACAGGTACCATGGCTAGTATATAAATATAAACAATAAGATTTGTCAGGCTAATCAACCATCCTTAATCACTTTCCATCCATTATTAAAACATATGGAAAATGGCAAATATTATCTATTATATAAAAAGGGTAACTGGGCAAATTCAAACAACTATAGGCCAGTAAGCTTAATGTGCATTGAAGGTAAATTAATGGAAGAAATTATTAAGGGTAAAATTGAGCAACACTTGGCAAAAACAGGAGTGTTACTGAACAGTCTGCATGGATTCAGGTGAGGTAGTGTTTTACTAAAATGCTGGAATTCTATGTGGAAGCAACCAAAGGATATGTGAAGCATATGATATTATTTATCTTGACTTTTAGAAAGTATATGATAAAGTGCCACATGAGAGGTTGGGGATCAAATTAAAAGATGTGGGAGTACAGGGTGTAGTGTGTAGATGGATGTGAAATTATCTCAGATCAGAGGGTTATGATGTGAGGAACCTTATCAGATTTGACCAATGTTACGAATGGTGTTCCACAAGGATCAGAGCTAGGGCTGCTGCTATTTTTTAAATATGTAAATGATTTGGATAGGAATATAAGTAACAAGCTAATTAAGTTTGCAGAAGATAACAAGACAGGCGGATTGGCAGATAATCTATAATCCTTTGACTCATTACTGAGGGACTTGGACAGCATACAGGCTGGAAGATGAAATTTAATGTAAGAAAATGTAAAGTATTACATATAGGCAGTAAAAATGTTAGGTTTGAATAAACAATGGGAGGTCTGAAAATCAAAAGTAGACCTAATGAGAAGGATTTAGGAGTCTTAGTGGATTCAAAACAATGAACTGCCAGAGAGTGTTTAAAAGCCATTAAGAAAGCTAACAGAATGTTAGTTTATATAGCACCATGTGTATAAATCCAAGGAGGTTATGTTTAACCTTTACAACTCACTGGTGAGACCTCATCTTGAGAACTGTCTGCAGTTTTGGTCTCCAGGTTATAAAGAGGACATAGCAGCAATGGAAAAAGTCCAGATAAGAGCAACTAGGCTGATTCCAGGGCTACAGGGGATTAATTATAAGGTAAGATTAAAAGAGCTGAGCCTTTTCAGCTTAAGCAAAAGAAAATTAAGATGAGACATGATTGAAGTGTTTAAAATTATGAAGAGAATTAGTACAGTTTATCAACACTGTTATTTTAAAATGAGTTCATCAAGAACACAGAGACATAGTTGGAAACATGTTAACAGTAAATTTCACACAAACATTGGTAGGTATTTTTTACACAGACAACCAAAGACTCATAGAATAAGCTACCAAGTAGTGTGGCAGACCGTAGGACTTAAGAGACTTTCAAAACTAGACTTGATGTTATTTTAGAAGAATTAAGTGGATAGGACTGGCAAGCCTTGTTGGGCTGAATGGCTTGTTCTTGTCTAGAGTTTTCAGATGTTCTAATATAACTAAAACAGATCCATAATTATTATACAATGCAATGCAGTAAAACATATTATTGTATAGCACACTTCACTGAGTGGAGATGCACAGCAATGTGAACAAATTCTCAGGTAAAATACAGCAGTACAGTAAAATACAGAAAACACTAATTACTAAATACAATACTACAATACAATACATATTAAGAGGCAGATTTGTTAAAATACACAGAAAACGAAATAGAACTGTATTATTAGAAACATGAACCCACAATATCTCTTCATTAATTAAATGATAAATTACGGCGAGTTGAGATAAAAGTCAAAGACAAAGTTAGCCATAGTCAAAATATCTGACACCTTGAACAATAACCTGTCTGCCCAGTTCAGGGAATTCTATAGTGCTGGTTGTACAATCTGATAAGGGAATCTTTTTATCTGATGATTCCAATGCTCCCAGTATCTTTGATGACTTTTCCTTACACAGGAAAGCAGCTTGGAAGTACAGCAGTGACACCAAGCGCCATATTAAGATACTGAGAAGAAAAATAGAATCAAGGAAGGTTAGTAAAAGTTTATTAATATTGCATTACTTACATTTCTGTACAAATGATTAACAAACAGAAATGCAGTATGTACAGCTAATCAGCAGCTCTAGTCAGGGTATGCTACAATAAACTAGTAAGTCAGCCTGGATTTAAAAGATGAGACTAAATGGGTATTTTTAAAATTAGCAGGCAGATCATTCCACAGCTTTGGGGCCCTGTAACTAAAAGCTCAACCACCCACTGTTGTTTTATTAATTCTTGGAATCATAAGTAGGTTCCCATCTTGAGATTTCAATGTGCACCTTGGTTAGTAAGTAATGATAAGTTCAGACATCTAAGTAATGTCTTGGCTATTTATAGCTTTACATGTTAAAAGAAGGATTTTGAAATCAGCCCCAAGCTTAACTGGCAGCCAGAGGAAGAACTTGAGAACTGGAATTATAAAATTTGCAACAGCAGAATTAACTAAAATCTGCATAAAGAATGGTTAGAACAGCCAGTGAATAACACAGCGCAGCAGTCAATCCTCCTAGAAATAAATTCATGAATTAATTTCTTAGTATTCTGCATATTTGAAAAACACCTTCATTTTCCAGCATTTTAAACATGGAAAAAACCTGTTTTGGATAGTGTTGTAATGCATGTTTTAAATTACATGCTAGTTTAGATAACACCTAAATTGTGTGCTGATTCAGTAAAACAAATAGTGATTCCAATGGAGTTAAAAAATGACAGCGTTTATTAATATATTGCAAATTGTTAAGTATACTACAAAACTGTCAGTCAGTCAGTCATTCTCCAACCCGTTATATCCTAAAACAGGGTCATGGGGGTCTGTTAGAGCCAATCCCAGGCAACACAGGGTGCAAGGCAGGAGCAAATCCCGGACAGGGCACCAGCCCACCACAGAGCACACACACACCCGGAACAATTTAGGATCGCCAATGCAACTAACCTGCATGTCTTTGGACTTTGGGAGGAAACCCACGCAGACATGGGGAGAACATGCAAACTCCACGCAGGGAGGACCCGGAAAGCGAACCCAGGTCTCCTTACTGCGAGGCAGCAGCGCTACCACTGTGCCGCCCACAAAACTGTATATATACTATATAATGCAAAATTATTCTCTTATAAATTACTCTTATTCTCTTATAAATTACATGACCCACATGCACACACAAACTTTAATCATAAAACAACAGCATGTTTCAATGATTCAATAGTAAAGTTTATATCTTCCACAGTTCATTTCAAATGGAAACATTGTCCATTTTAAAAATAAGCTTAACTAATTCTGCAGGATGCTGTCCAATACACTATGAGAGTATCCCTACTAGGCATCATCTTCCTTCTCCGCTGGTCTGATTATTCTTAAATATTAAAGGCGTGCCTTTTCTATGTGATGTGTAAAAGGGGATTTCCTCAGTTATAGTGGTCTTCCAGTACAGACTCCTACTTCTGGTGACAAGCTTGAAATGCTGAGCTCCTTCTGTAATTCCTGCTGAGGAAGACGACACATAATCCTTTTTAATGCAATGAGTTACTCCAAAGAAAACTCCACCCCTTCCAGTTTCTCCAAGACATTTTCTTTCTGTTGTATTCTCATTACATTAAGCTTTTTAAGTCATTATGCAGTAACTCGTATTCAGGTAGGCATAGATTCTTAAAGGTAAAGATGGTTAGAAAACACACACTTGCATTTTCCATCCATATAATTCCATCACTAGACTAAACCTTAAGAAAGCATCTCCAGATTGCAGAAATTTGTCAATAATCAATGTTACAATATTATTACAAGTAAAGTTTTAGAAGGCGGCACGGTGGTGCAGTGGGTAGTGCTGCTGCCTCGCAGTTAGGAGACCTGGGTTCGCTTCCCGGGTCCTCCCTGCGTGGAGTTTGCATGTTCTCCCCGTGTCTGTGTGGGTTTCCTCAGGGTGCTCTGGTTTCCTCCCACAGTCCAAAGACATGCAGGTTAGGTGCAATGGTGATCCTAAATTGTCCCTATTGTGTGCTTGGGGGGTGTGTGTGCGTGCCCTGTGGTGGGCTGGTGCCCTGCCCAGGGTTTGTTTCCTGCCTTGCGCCCTGTGTTGGCTGGGATTGGTTTCAGAAGACCCCCATGACCCTGTAGTTAGGATGTAGCGGGTTGGTTAATGGATGGATGGAAGTTTTAGAATTTGCCAGTGGAGATCCATCTACCGTATTTATTAGTGAAACCTACTTTGTCTATTGCACAACCTGTAGGCAGTGGATAATTTCTTGATGCAGTTGTCAATGTGATGGCAGTCCATAATGGGGTTCAAACAGTCCCATATATAATAATAATAATAATAATGATAATAATAATTTTATTTATATAGCACCTTATCATAAATTTATATGCAACTCAAGGTGCTTTCCACAGATTAATCAACAAAAAAATTTTTTTCAACATTTTATTTTAATTATTAACATTAATTAGTACTTTGATAATTTCTAATCAATGTAAGTATACTGAATATAAAATCAAGCAGGTATTGTTAAGCAAAAATTAACCACAAATGCTCAAAACAAGCCTTCAATCTTATAAGAAAAATGTTTATAGATTACGGTTGACAATAGAACAACCAGATCTAATTAATATGTATATAAAAAAATATATGCAGCATATATCTACATTTTAACTAGACATATGTACATGGCAACCTATTGAGTAGAAACAGGTTGATCTTATTAAAGTTAATGAAAAGATACAAAAGTAAATAAAACAGTCCATAGCAGTTTTGGTTGATTTAGGATGCAAATGGAGTTCTTAATTCCTGAATGTGATTATTTTAGAGGAAAACAAAAAACTCCTACAATGGGCCATAGTAGAAAAACAAACCTCAGGAGCCTCACAGTTGGAAGGCAGAAGTGAGCAAGTCAAATAGTCAGGTCTGATGGTAATCTTTTTCTGCATCATGAAAGTCAGAATGACCTAGGCCAGCTGGTCACCCACCCTCCACTGGGCATAGTTCATACAGTTGGCACAGTCAATGATAAAGGTATCCAAGTCCTTGTTTCCTTCAGTACCCCAGGGACCTCATGTATAAGCAGTGAGTATGCACAAAAATGTTGCGTACTCCCGTTTCCATGCTCAAATCGCGATGTATAAAACCTAAACTTGGCGTAAAGCCACGAACATTTTTACGCCAGCTAAATGCTTGGATTACACAAGTTCTCCTCTCCGTTTTGCAAACTGGCGGCACTCAGTGTCAAAGCAGTGCTTTTGTTCCAGTGTGGATTCCCTTTCTTTTTTAGATCCACATCCTTGACACGGCTTTATCAAATACACTGAAATTAACCACATATTGTTTATTAGTTTAAGGCATCTGATTGTAATTAACCTGTAACAATATAATGTTCCACGGAATGGCCAATCTATTCCAAATACCATAGCTGTTGTTCCTCTCAATGCACCACTCAGAGTATTTATCTCACTGTATCTGAGTGTACAGCAGCTGATCGGAAAAAGAATTATCGGTATACAGCATCAAGCACACGCTGCCTCAGCCATGCTGTCTACTGAACTGCTCTCATACGGCAAACGCTTCAGAGCCTTTCCTGTACTGACCTCGCAGTTCAGGAACAGTTTCATTCCAAGAACTCTAAACGCTCTCAATCAGTCCATCAAGTGCTCCTTGTAGAACTGTTTTTTACTTATAAGTACAATTACCTCACTGTAAACTTGCGATAGTTATAATATTGCACAACCTGAGCCACTTTATAAAGCGCTTATTTACATAAGATGACAATATCATTTTTAAGATGAAATGCAGCAAAAAAGGTTTATTACTTATACAGATAAAATGTTAACATCATTTAAATAATCTATATTGTTAATAATTAAACATGTGAGGACACGGTGGCGCAGCGCTAGCGACAATCTGGTGCCTCGTTCGGGGATTGTTCCTGCCTTGCGCTGTATTCTTGCTGGGGGTGGCACAACACTGGAAGGATAGATGAATAGAATAGTTAAACATGTACTATGAAGATATTTCAATGTTCCTTAAACGTTTTGAAGAATCGGCGTTCTGTGCTTACAGATGGCTTAACATCTATTACAGAGCTGATTGTGTGGCGATTGGTTACTTGGAGAAAGAAAAGGAAGGACAGGAATTGGGTGCAGCAAGTATCTTGTGGGAGGCAGGAACAATCTCTGGAGAGGGCACCAGCTCGTCACTATCACTGCGCCACCGTGTTCCCATGTTTAATAATAGGCTTTAACTCCTATCATCATGAAAATTATATCAAGTATACATCTCAGTATTTTAATTATTCAGAGAGCTGTAATATCACGAATGTAATGGATTCTGTGTCCTGTCGGAGGAAGAGAAAGCCAGTTTAAGAAGCACGTAGTGATTCACACACATAGAGCACATAGAAGATCAAATACAAAACAAAGCATTTAATGTGCTACTTTAGTTACGATGGTATTTGAGAAACAATTTTAAGATGAAGTTTATGATGTTTTACTTTAATGACAAAATAAACTACATGATTAAAGTGGAAATTTCAAGATTAAAGTTGACATTTTGAGCTTTTTTCTCACTATGTCCCTATTTTTTTTTCTCTGTACCTTAATAAGCTTTCATATGACACTCAGACGGTGGGCTATGACTCGTCTTTTCATGCTGACTTTGATATCTGACAACTTCTTTTTTATTTCGGGCACTGTATGACTTTGTGAATTTGAGCTTTCGAGTTTCTCCAGCACTCTATGTCACTCGATCAACTTCCTTTTGTTGTTTATACCACTGTTTAAATCAACAAATAGTACATTTTTCCTTGCCTCCACTACTTGCTGAAATTCTTCTATTTTCCCCCGTGCTTTTGCCGTTGCCTTTTCACAGAACGCTGAGCTTAAGGGCTATTTATATTGATTTGCATATTCAAAGAGGTGTGATTCTGAGAGGAGTTGGGGTGGGGCAACAGGCGCGTGCGTTACTTTTCACGCTGACCATGATTTATGGAGCGAAAGAATGTGGAAGTTGGTGTTCGCACAGATTTATGCATTGTCGTGGCAAAAAATTAGTCACCAGAAGGCTTTTTACCTGAAAATGAAGGCTATTAGGACTCGAGATAGACAGACAGAGTTTTAAAGCTTTATTTCAATAAAACAACACAAATAACAAAACGGACTGAACACAATACGGCCAGATTGAGCTAAGCCCCGTACATTTCAGCAATCAAAGTTTATATTACAATTTCCTATCACTGTGACCTCGTTCGCTTAGTTCATTCTGCACCTGTCTATACTGTCTATTGTTCATTTCTAGTTTCTGTTTTGCTTATTTTTGATTGGTTCTTCGACTGAGCAGATGTTCCTTCTTCCATATTTGGTCTTTCATGGTGTCACTTCCTTCTCTAAGCCTTTCAAGCTATATTATAATGGTGGCCTAAAGCTAAGCTTTAATTAAAAAGAAATATGGTACATGCTTTCATTTAATCATTTGCTTGGCATGCTTGATTTGCCTTAATTTCTATGCTAAAGTTAATTTCTAATATATTCTTCTATATATTTATTGCTAATGCCTAAATATACTAATGTTTCTTTCATGCATTACATTAGTGTGACCTTGCTTATAGCAAAAGCCTTTTGTTGCCTTTCTGCTGATTCACCAATCCAGCTGGTCTCTTACATGCCTACCAGAGCCATCTTCTTTCTGTGGTATCGTTCCTTTAGCTTCCCAGCCTTGGACACAGGTGTTCTCAATCTTCTTATCCTGTTCTAAGCTGGTTTCTACACGTCATGTTTGTTCTTTTTCTGTTCTTTCCCATACTAGCAATTCTGCTGTAAGCTTAAAAATAATGCAAAATGACTGATTTTTTAGTTAACTGTTTACTTGACTTATCTTATTTTCTTAACATTCTAATTTATGCTTAATCTAATGTTTTAGAAGCTTCTAATTACTTTTTATGACTCTTTATGCTAATTTGCTATTTTATGCTAAAATAAAAATTTTCCCTTCTACATTCCTCCCTTTGAGGCTTATTCAAGCCTCACCACCTAACCTGATTCCAAAAGAAAGGTAGGGGATGTCGGTTCAGTTCTTCTTTGGAGCCCAATATAGACCTCTCACAGTTCTCAATCTTCAACACCCATACTCCTCCTCTGGTGGCACAGGAGCCAAACATCTCCCCCATCAATCAACAGAGAGAAGTAAAAGAATTCCTGGCCCTACCCTAACAGTCAAAAATCTGCATAATCAATCACAGTGCAGATAAATTTGAAAAACTAGGAAATATAACATAATCCATGATGGTTACAAGAAAAATAATACAGAAGGCTTAAAATAATAAAACAATTGTCCATAATAAGGGCTTTTCTTTCGCTTGGAGAGATATATTTCCAGTGAAATGACATTTTTTCTTCAACCCAGGTACTTTGCGCACTGTAGAGGGTCACCTCCCTGGGGAGCAGTTACTAGCACTTCACCGAAGGAGTTTCTTCTGGTTTAGTATTTCATTATCCACATTTTCATCAGGAAAAGAATGAAAATCTGTAGCTGAAGATGTCCACGGTTAAAGAACTTGGATGTACACTTGTTTGACAGCAACTCTAGTAATAATTAATTAGAAAATTGGCAATAAGCAGCAAAATACCACTCAAGGGGTAATTCCTACTTCACAAAACATGGCTCCCCGTGTTTCCTAGGTTCAAATAAAGCTAATACTAAGTATACTGGTTTTACCTTTTCTTTCTAAGATGGATGTACAGATAATGTCAGAAATATCCCAATTCCTAAATATGGTGAAATAACTATTTAATATATATCTAGCTCTCTGTGTTCATCTACATTCAGACCTGTTAATAATATTGTTGGTGGCAATACAGATGGCATAAATATCTATCTTAGAAAACTTCCCAGTTTTAGGTTGCCACCACTGTGCACAATGATAATCAGAGATAAAGTCCTTATACACCTCACCATGCTCACATCCTAACACATTCATTCATAAAGTTGCCCAAATATACACCCAGCTGTAGTCTCAATCTTGAACCACCTTTACCATATTAATGCAGCTATTTTGTGGACAGTAGGCGTCAATCCTCCCTTCGGAAGATGTCAGCACTACCTTCCAAAGTGCAAGTCACTGGGAAATTTCTGAGGTCACATTCAAATTTCAAGGGTTATACCCAAGTTCCTCATTAATGATTCAAAACTTCAGAGATGTTCAGACTTCATCTGGGCTTTTTAATTCACAGACTGCACATTCACCACTGTATGTATAGGACACTCCATTTCCTATGGGCCAAATTAATACTTTATTTCACTAATGCAGTGTTTCTCAAACTGTAAGTATTTGCGACCCGAGTTTTCATAACAGTTTTAATCGCGCCCCCCTAATGTGTTTTTGAAAGGAGCCCACTAATACCAGTTTATTCTTTTTAATTAATGATATATCATAGATGCATATTTTATTATACCTACTTAACTTTTATCGACATTTATCTAACTCTATATTTACTTTTCTGGTATCAGAATGTAGTTTAAGTTAATTTGTTTTGGTTTCAATAGATGTACTTTCATATTTTTAATTCTTGTTTTCTTTTTTTCACATCTTCGCACCCCCTTTTATGTTACTTCGCGCCTCCCTAGGGGGGCCCGCCCCACAGATTGAGAACCACTGCACTAATGTTTTATAATACATATACTCAATAAGCCATAATGTTAATCATTTGACCTGTATCACCATCAACATGCTAGCCTAAACTGTATCGTCCTATTCTAAAGGTTATGGATGTTCTGACCTATAGTAAGTGTCCCTTATTCCCAGAATACTAGTTATGTGTGCCATCCCATAAATTTACTATTATTCTTCTCAATTAATAAACCTACCTAAATGTTAAGCTCTACATTATTTGTTATAATATTACAATCAATAACCTAGATTACCTAAACTGGACTGATGCTAACTAGCAATGGTGGAATGCCCCTGCAATAACAGTCACTGAACAATCCCTAATAGATCTCTTATGCTATATTAGATTAGATTCTGATTAACTCCAGATTACATAAATCATTGGTCCTTAGAGGTAAATTATCTCATACTAAGTATCAGAAGGCATATAAAAACACTTATCTAAAAATATCTTATTCTTAACCACTTTGAATTCATAATAATCATGTAGTATTTCCATTAATGCAAACATTCCTTAAATACATATTTAGGGGTCCCTGTATTTTGCTTTCTTTGCAGATAATTAGCTTTTTCTTCTACACCTTTTACAAGTTTATGGTTCAAGTATTTTTGAAAGATGTTGCCAGTTGTCAAACAAGTGGACAGTTAAAGTAAGCTCTGGCAAAGAACATCGAGCCCTGCAGAGTAAAAGTGTGACAAATTTTCTTCTCTGATAAGGATTAAAGCAGGTGTTGGGGTTCAATATCACAAGGTGAAAAGGACCATGTCTAGAAGTCTTGGACCAAAGCAGGCAGATATCATCTATGATTCCGAATCTACGATGATCTTTTTGGGCTTAAACATCACCAGCACAGTTGAGCTCTTGGCAGCAGGGATCCATGATGCCTGGACTGGAATTGAAGTGCGTTGTCCAGTAGTCAGCTGATCGATGGCCTGATCCACGACTTGATCCTACCTCCTGTTTGGCTGGGTTCTCCTTGGAGTCGGATGATTAGTTTATCTGCAGACCTTTATCACAGCCCAATCTCTGGTTCAACTTCAAATGCTGTCATCTACGATTTACTAGGAAAAAACAGCTTTCACCTGCAGATGTAAAGACTTAAAAATCGCTCATTTAAATAGTCAGCATGTTAATTCTTCATTGGTAGCCACTTATGGATCCAAAAAATAATATGTCATAAGATGTCAGATCTATTTCGTTGGGGGTACACCTATTAAAAATATTGCTAGCAGTAAACAAATGGTCATTTCAATTCAGTATGTGCTTGTCTAAGTCAATTTGCCTTTAAACAGTCAAAGTAAAATTTTAAATTAATAAACACAAAGTTCAAGCCTTCTTTTATAGCTGTTTCCATTTTTGCTACGGTTGCAAATTCCACTCAATTGAAAACATGTCCCAAGTCATTATAAAAATAAAGTCAATCTTAATATATATCAAGGAAAAATGTACTCAATAATAAATCATTACAAGAATTGGTCTCATAATATTGTATACATAATATTAAAATTATCTGCATTTGTTCCATAATAATTGAAAAATGGCTTCAAAAATTCAAAAATTAAACAAAATTAAACATTTACTTATACCAATATTATACCAATACTTCCCCCCTTATTGACACTTGTGTCAATATTACTATTATTATCTTACAAGTAGAAGATATGTGGAGGAAGAGGGTATTTGAAACTGATCCCATTAATATAATAATTCTATAAAAACCAAATTTTATAGTTCTCTTACAGGGAAGACAAATACGCCCAGGGATAGAGACCAAACAAAAGCAAAGAGAAGGTTGAGTATTTATTAGTTAAAGAGCCATGCTCCATGGAGGTTGGTGTAAAAAGCAAGAAGACTTAAGCCAGTTATTATAAAAATAAATTTGTCTCAGTGTTTTATTGTACCCTTCCCCTAAATCAACGTCAATATATACCAGTAACCCCCAGAGAACATTTCATAGTTAGCATAGCAAGCAGAGTCAAGAAAGAAATCCATAACCTGGACGGGTAAATTCTTAATTATTTTTGGACATTAAATATAACAAAAACAGTCAGGCTCCACATTTCCTCTCCCATGAATCTAATTATAAAGCATTGTTCAAATGTGCAAAGTCCTAAGAACATTTTTCTTTTTACACAAAATGTTCATATTTAAGTATTTTTGTACCATATCTAAGATTAACAAGGTCAGTGAAGTAAAATATTTTATCCCTTCCCACTCAAAGTCCCTTGAATCATTTCAAAAGGTTATTTTGCAACAAAATGGATCTTGGAATCCATCTCTAACCCATTATAACCTGCCATCTAAAAGCATAAAATTTGTATACATGTATCTCAAGTATTTCTTGCTTTCATTACTAATTATTTTATTAATTAAAGTACCACATACGTTTGGATCTTAAATTTTAAAATCTTAAAAAATGTCTCATTCAGTGTGTCATTAAAGCATCAAATTATAAAAAGTGAACCTTTCATTAGCTTTGTTATGATACCAGTATTCCATTCTGTTTCACATTTAAAATATGCGTTACTTATTGCCCTTAGTTAATTTGTCCAGAATTCTAGACTAAGCAAATAATTTTAATCTATTACAGTTACATACACTGATTTCTTTTCCCCATAACATTCTGCCAAAGCCAGTTAATCTTGCACATTCTTGTTATCTTTCAGATGTTTTTTTTCAGAATATTGACTCCAAAGAGCACAGTCTGTTTTTCTCTTAGTTAACCCCCCTTATTCCCTCTTTTTTATAGGATATCTTAGTATGGAGCACTACCTGGATTGGAAGCCATTGTTTTTCTTCAGCTTCGTTACTATTTTAAAGAATGTCTCTTTCAATTGAAATTGAAAACTTTTTAATTAAAATTCTCCCTTATATCAGAGTCTGGCCAGTACTCAAATGTAAGGGGTGCTCGTATAATATCATTCCTAATTTGGAGACTTTTTTACACCACCTATTCAGATCTTTTTTAATTTGAATTAAGAGCTCTTTTAATTTCATCAAACATTTATATTCCCATACACATTAATATCAATCATTTCATTCTTTCAAACAACACCACATATTTCACATAACCACTCTCAAACACACTTGAACTTGTTTATCATGCACTCACAATAATCCCTTTTTTAATACACTATATAATATAGATAAAATCACCCAAACCATTGTTAAACACTCAACCTTACCCCAGTATTTATTACTTATTATTTATTTGTACACACTATATTTGGAAACAATGCAGCAAAGGAATCAGAAAGAAAAATGAACTCTGAAGAAGAGCAAGTTCCATTCTCACTTAACATTACCAATTAGGACAAACGAACACAAAACAGCCTCTCATGACGTTAGTTGGTGTTAACCCTAAGAAACATAACACAATCCCGCTCAGCTCTAAACGGCGCTGGTTTCTAGATCAAGGAGACT
>JANRMT010027041.1:99661692-99673028 GCA_026402145.1 Polypterus bichir lapradei
ATGTGTTTGATGATCAGAAACATTTTGTGTGACAAACATGCAAAAGAATAAGAAATCAGGAAGGGGGCAAATAGTTTTTCACACCACTTTATATACAAGTAGAAGTATTTTAAAATCTAATCTGGCAGTTAATGTAAAGGTACAGGTATTGGGGATATATGCTCATATTTTTCCTTTTGGTTAAAATTCTTGGTGCTGGATTCTGGACAAGCTGTAGTGAATTTACGTCCTTTTTAGGTAGTCCTGATAGGCGAGCATTGCAATAATCTATTCATCTAATAGAAATGCATGTATTAATTTTTATTAACAGGGCCAGATGATTAATTTTGTTTTTAAGATTCTCATTTTGTTTATTGCTGTCAATAACTAACAATTCTGTTTTTGTCTTGTTTAATTTAATAAATTCATATTCATCCATTCTGTTATAGTAATGCAGTGCTCATCATACACAATGGAAAAATAGATTCTGCAATTGTTGTGTATTTTCCTTTTGAGTTAAGCCTTGCAATTATATGGGGCCACCAAGGTGGTGTCCCAACTCTTTATTGTTAATGTGTCATATTTCACATAGTGTATATGGAAGAAGGATTAGCTGGATAATAACACTTACTGAAGGGTAAGAGGAACAAACAAGTCAAATTAATTCAATTTCAGACTCTTGCTTTAATGTTCCAGATCTCTTCATTCTTCTTTTCAATACATTTATTTCTACCTTTAAGGCTACTTCTGTGAATTCAAGCTTACCAATTGAAGCTTAATCCATTATTTCCTGTAAAACACCATTTCTTGTGATTTTTCTGGGTGCTGCATATAAGTAATAAGAGTTTTAGCTTAGCCTATGTCGATAACAACTAGTGATTAACAGGAACTGATCACACAGCACCTGCAGTCATTACTCCTAACCAGAGATGGTGTGCTATTCTATGCAGTACTAATCAGATAAATGTATTTCACAACATTTATTACATTTTATTTGTTAAACTGATGAACATTACTTTGGCTTCACAAAACAAACACAAATTTAGTATGTGACAACTGAAGTATGCTGCTTTAACAGATCTGCTAACTATGTGTATCATTCGATATCGTATCATCAGAATGGTCTGCATCGTGCCTTAATTGTCACCTGAAACCTATGAATGTCTAGATAATGTGGGTGTGTGGAAACACGAACTAAATACATTTTATTTTGGAACAAATATATGAAGCAACTTATTTCATCACTTTTGTCAAATATCCACAGGTGCAGGTAAGCTGGTTAGGAAAAGGATGTATGGTTGGACAGACAAGTTTTAATTGCTTTCAGAAGATGAGTGCAAAGCTTGCAATCCCTTTATCCAGGTTGTGAATGGTGCAGCCTTTTAAAGAAATTAACTTTATTATTATTTATAACTCACTCATTCAAGTATGTGACTCAAGTCGAAATAATTAAAACTCAGGGATGACTGTCACAATAACGTACTCTCAAAGCAAACATAAATCATTAATTTTTTATTTCACAATCCATTCTACTGTATAATTGGATATAAGCAGCAATAAAGTAAGCTTTTTTTTGCTTTTAAAGAGCAGTATAATTATAGCTATATTACTTTAAACCAAACGGGATGTTGGAATAATAGGTGTGATACTTGCAATCCCACAGTGAAATTCATATGCTGTATAATCATAGCAAGAAACTGGAATGAATTATTTTATTCATTATGAATTCTCTCTGGCACCTTGTGTGTCTTGTTAACCTGTACGGAGCACCTGTCCCTGTTAAATTCTTTTAACATAACTATTTTTTTTAGATTCTTAACGTTTACAGGTTCTACATAATTTTAATATAAGTGAAAAATTATGTTAGAAGAGAATGCCTTGATACCAGAGAAAACTTGCCAAATCCAGTCTGAGAGCCATCTTTATTGACAAGCTAAAGGGATTTAAACTCTTTAGTCTCGAGCAGAGATAACTACATGAGGACCTAACTCAAGTGCTTAAAATTATTAAAGGGATCAATAAAGTTGATCCAGAAAAATTCTTCCAGCTAGTGATCATGTAATAAAGGACAATGATGGAAATCAAGTAGAAGCACATTTAACACAGAAGTCAGAAATCAAAATGTTTGGAGCAAAATACCAAGACATGGAGTTCACAACATTTAAAAAGTATTTGAATGATATATTGATATAGTTGCTTTTAGCTAACCATATGGGCTTTATGAAATAATGGGCTACTTTTGTTTTTTAAACTTTTAATGTTCTTATGCATGCCTTTGATGTGTACACAAATTTGGAATTATTGGAGAAGGTTCCCAGTGATAAATGTAGACTATAGAAGCTCATAAATATAATCACCAAAGCAGGAATCATGTTTCTGAACGATGAGAAATGCAACATTTGTAAAAACATACATAGGTTAAAAGTGTATAATAATAATAATAATAATAATACATTTTATTTATATAGAGCCTTTCCCATGCTCAAGGCACTTACAGAATATAACAAAGAACGGCAGGGTATACAGTATATAGCATAGTACAAAGCAAATAAATAAATAAGGAAGATTAAGACAGTAAATTCAGAGAAAGCCTAACAGACAACAGAATTGATGGTCTAGCACACACACATACAGGATACATGAGCATCTTGACAGAGAGGTAAACTGAGAGAAGGGTAATAAAGTCAAGTAGAGTTAAAAGCCTTCCTAAACAGATGAGTTTTGAGTTGTTTTTTAAAAGAATTCTTGGAATCAGCAGATCTGATTAATTCCGTAGGTCATTCCAGAGTCTGGGCGCTATACAGCTGAAGGCCCTGTCACCCATGGAGTGTAGATTAGTGTGGGGCACAACAAGATTGCCAGAATCAGAGGACCTTAGTGGGCGGACAGGTACATAGTAATGGAGAAGGTCACTGATGTAGTTTGGTGTGAGGTTATTTAAGGCTTTGTAGGTTATTAGTAGGATTTTATATTCGATTCTGTAAGACACAGGGAGCCAGTGAAGACGGAGCAGGATGGGTGTGATGTGCTCGCTGTTGCTGGTTCGAGTAAGGACTCTTGCAGCTGAGTTTTGAATAAGCTGGAGCTGTGATATAAGATTAGAAGGGGCACCTGCCAACAGCGAGTTACAATAATCGATGCGGGATGTGATAAAAGCATGGACAAGTTTCTCAGCATTAGAAAAGGAGAGGAAGGAGCTAACACGGGATATGTTACGGAGGTGAAAGTAAGAAAGTGTGGGCGGAGTAAGAAAGGCAGGAATCAAAAATGACACCGAGATTCTTTGCAGTAGAGGCAGGTCTGATGAGATCACCGCCAAGATGGACTGGGAAGGAGCTCATTTTATTAAGTTGCATTTTAGTCCCAATTTGCAGGAGTTCAGTTTTGTTGCAGTTTAATTGTAAAGAGTTCTGCTCTATCCAGGTTTTAATTTCACTAAGGCAGGCAAGCTGAGAAAGCTCTGATGAAGTTCCACTTTTAACATTGAAGTAGAATTGAGTATCATCTGCATAAAAATGATAGCCCAGTCCATAGCTACGAATAATATGGCCAAGGGGAAGCATATAAATACAGAAGAGAAGAGGTGTATCTATGCACTATAGTTATACTATATTGTGAACAATCTTATATACATTATAATTAATATTATTATCAGAACGTTCCTTTCAGCACAATAGATAGATAGATAGGTAGATAGATAGATAGATACTTTATTAATCCCAAGGGGAAATACAACTAAGCATATCACTAAGATATGCTTGTGCATTTGCCAGAGGTCAACCAGACCTCTCAGGCTTCAAAGTCTGCTTCCTGTTCAAGCTGAGGACTCAAAGAAAAATGCAGGCCATGCCAAGGAGTACAATCTTCTGGATCTGTTTTGCGCTGAGTCTACATGGAAGTTTGTCCAACTGCTCTACTATGACTACTGGAACCACTCTTGTTCTCATGTTCTTCGAACTCTAGGTATTTATACTTGATGATCTTCTATGTCTCCTTGCTCAAGATGTTGTCACTTGGGATCGTCACATCAGTGAAGGCACACGACTTTCCCTTCTGCCATGGAACATGATATCCAGCCTATTAGTGATGATGGTAGTCTATGGGAATAGTCTTGACCCATATGATGACACAGTCTCCGGAGGGGTCAATGATCGTATTTGGTATATGCTCGTACCACTTTGCTTGTCTTCGGAAAACATCCAGTTGTTGGTATAGTGTCCAGTGCAGGTACATACTGACCTTGTTGTTACATTCAAAATATTACTTCAGGGCCTGTATACGCCATTTGGACACTATGTGGCTGATAGTGTCCTCAGCTTCACCACACAGACTCCATTTGCTGTTGACTAATGTGCCTATGATATACTGCTGGTGGTGCCAGATGTTCCTGGCCTGATCTTGACTCACTGTGATGAGGCTTTGGATTTCCCCCCCGAGACCTGCATGTCAAAGCCATGCCATTGATATTATTATTATTATTATTATTATCCGATGAAATTCTAAAGTTAACCTCTTAATTATGGACTACAATAATTTGCAATCTCATCCTAATTTGTTATTTGCTATAACTTTACACAAAATAAGGTTAATCAAGAAAGTTTGTTGATAAGAAGAAACAAGAAAGCCTTATCTAGTGGACCACTGCCCTAATAAATAAAGCAAATTTGTTTTCATTCCTCATAAAAGACTAACTCAGAGTACTACAGCAAATAACAATCTCAAAGCCAAAAACATTATTGGAACTCACTTAAAATACTGTGTCAAAATATAAAGGCTTGAAGAAAAAAAATGTTGTCAAATAATCCATGAAGACAGCATATTCCTAGAGGTCAACGATTCTTGCAAGTCAACAAGACACAGACCACCTTTTTAGCCAATCACTTCATGGAAGCAGTTATAGTACATAAAAAAGAATGAGACACACTTTAGTTTTATAGGAAATATTATTCAGAAGTGAAGATTTATTTAATACAACACCATGTTTTCCAGAGCTTGTACCTGTCATATAATCATTACACTGAAACTGAAAACCTGAATTCACTCACTATCAACAGAATGCATATAATAAAAATGAGTAATTTTATACAATATACTAAATTTTAGATAACAGGTTCACTGAGCAATACAATAATAAGATGTTACAAAATGAGATCATATATCAGATATTTATGTCAATGAAATTGGTTGTATAGTGCATTACCCATCATATAGCTCTGAAACTAAGCATGTAAAAATCTGTCTGATGTTCAGTCATTGTACAAATATAAGATATTCTGTACGCAGTGCTTCCTGAACAAGATACTAATGAAACAATGAGATAATCATAACAGAATTCAGAATATATTTTGTTTTTAAGATTTTAGATATAAGAAGCTTTTCTATAGAGTCAAATTAATGTGCCAAATACTTTTAATTTGTTTAACTACTGTAACAATAAAGACAGATTGAGCATAAAGATTTTGGGCACCTGTAGGCAAACCCCATATAATTGATGAACAAAATAACAAAACCATTAACATTCATTGGAAGAAACATCTTTTCAGGTACAAGTCTAGTTATAGACTGACTACAGATGTTGGTGCAGCCGTTTAAGTGGTGGATGAGGTGGGTCCAGGTGATCGGAAGATGAGAGTGATGTCATGACTCCGCTTGCTATCTGTCATCGTCAGGTAAGAGAAGAGGACAGACATTAGGTGACAGTGCCAGCACTTGGTCAGGGGTGGAATTACAGCCAAATGAGTCCTTAGGTTGTTTCTCAATCACAAGTGTATGACACTATTTAGAGACCTTTGGATACTTTCAATACTAAAGTGTGCTACAAGAATTAACCATTTATTTGTGTTCTGAATTGTGGAAACAAAAATGCTTTTTGACTGTGTTATGTAAATGAACCTAATTTATTTAAGGCTATTGCTTTCACATTTTAGTCAGGCTTGTTGCAGTACAAGTAGCAGTGAGTGTGGCAGGCTCAATAAAGAACATCCATCTTGAGTTCATTGTTAATGGTGACTCGCGACAACTTTTTATCTACAGAGAATTTTTCCTGACACATTACAGTTGCTTCGCACATTAGTGATAAAGATCATACTGTTTGATTTTTGTATTTATGACTAAGCTTTACATGGGAAGCATCCTGAAAGCAACATTCAGTGTATAACTGGACTGGTTTGTTTATATTTATGTGGTCAAGCACTGTATTAATTTTTTATTAACCCAGTTGAAAACAAACAATTGCTAAATGCCAATTAATTTTATTATGTATTTTTTTAATTTATTTTCTTTTTCCAGTCTTTCAAACCTGTGAATCTGTGAATAAAAAGGCGTACATTTTGGCTGTATATAACTAGAGATTGCATGTTATTTTGAAATTCAAGATAACATGATTTTGAACTTTATTGCATTGTATGTCTTATTTCCCTCATTTTTGCATTTTTACTAAATTTGTTAAACTATAACTTAATACAAGCATGATAAAATAAGATCCTTTGATACGTCTAATGTTGAAAGACACAAGTGAAGAACAACTTGAAATATCAAACTGTATCCTGACCATCTTGGAAAATGTCCAAATCTCTTTAAAAGCAAGTAGAACAGGCAGACACTATGTGAGAATGCAATGAAAATCAAATAAATGCTGAGAATTTCTCTGCAAATTACACTTATAACATTACCTTAATCTTTCTCTGGGCTATTAGAAAATGTTCATTTTTTTATCTTTTCCTCTTGTGTTACATACCCAAAAAGCAAGTCATACCTCCTATACACTTACATTCAATAATTTCGATTCATGAGTAGACCATATATCTCAACAACCTCTTAAGTTCTAGTTAGTATTGTGTATTTTAATATAATATTATTCATTCTAAAGTGACAGCATAGCAGAACAACCCATGTATCTGTAACATAATGATAGTAAAGGTGTTTTCAGCTGCCTTAAGATGAATGCACAGCAAGTTCTCTAAGCTAATGACAAGTAATTCTTCAGAACTTCCCATATTATTTTCTGTCTATACTATTTTTTATCAAAGTGACAATGAAAATACTGCTTCTCTTAATCCTATTTTCTTATTACCATGTCGTCTTTAATGGTCACTAAATTCCTTGACTGTCATTAGTTCATAGTGCTGAGAATACTAAGACACGCCCAAAACAAGGAAAGCAAGTATATGCAATGCTAAATACATGCAGAATTTGCACTCAAACACCACTGATATGTTGGAATCATCTGCTCCATCAAGATTCAAAGAACACCACTTGCTAAACTGACATTGCAGAATGGAGATATAGTGATCCCAAGCAGGGGTCCATGTGTGATTGTCTGAAATGTAGGCATGTTGTTGAAGCATCTGTCTCTTTTTTCCCCCATGGTGCTGCTCTGCTCAAGTTGCAGATTTGCACATTACAATAGACAACAGACGCTAAACAGAGGGTAATCCCATGCTATAGCCAAACGTAACCATTATATTTAATAAGTACAAAATAAACTGTGAAAAAAGATGTGATGGACCAAAGCCATCTCTAATATTACTGCGTAATTGTTTTAAACATCATCATAACATCATGAAATCCATTTGTTTTAATGCATTAGGTTCACAATACAGTTTTTACAGTTTGGCCATTAATTTGCCCTTTTAAGTTTCAAAAAATGAAAGATGGGAAAAATGATTTGATAGGAATGAGACATTTGACACAAAGGCTTTGAAGCTCCTATCACTTTAGTGAAGCACACTGTGTCAAAACAGTGTATTGAAGCTTGTATCAAAGTCTCTTCACCATGTGACTAATGACATCTGAAGCTTCAGATATCACTAAAACACCAGACGTGACCAAAGTCCTTCAAACTTTTATATGCTATAAAATGGAATTTAAAAATACCGGTCGCAATTTATATAGAGACAATATTTAATTAAAGACAGAGACCAGATTGGAAAAATGTTATCAAAAGTGTGGGAACATTAATGTCTTATCTGTCAATAAGTTAAATACTATACTATATAATTCTTCAGTAGTGGAACTTTTAATGGGTCATTATTACTGTAATTACTGTATTCACATTCCCTAAATCCTCTTACATGTGCCCCATTCCACAAGAACATTCCCTAAATCCCACTATGATTCTCTTTGGCCCTGAGTATTTCCCAAGCACTGATGGAGAAACATTAATCTTTCACATTTTCTCACAGCAAAAATCCTCTCACATTAACAAATTGTCTCACAATTATTAATCAGTGGTGGTTTAGAATGTATTCATAATGGATACTATTGAGGCAACAAACTACAATTTTACTAGCTGCATGTGGTGTTCGGGACAAAAAACAATCTAAATTGGAGAGGAATTAGCTAACTCTTAAGGATTACTCAGGGCAGAGGATGTGGACCACCTGTTCTTGCTAGCCCACTGGCTTTCATAAGACACTGGCAATACCATATTTTAGCTGTATCGCTGGCAAATGAGTCATATTAATCTTTGTCTCAAGAAAATACCTCCAGATAAACAATGTTTTTAGTGAAAACGTCAAGTCTTCACCTCCGTTGTTGAGATGTTTCACTTGCACGTTATTGAGCAGCGGCGAGAAAAGTAAGGTGTATGCAAGCGCCGAAAAAAATGTATAGTGCATGCATGCAATACCTAGTGGGTGTGGTTAAGCGTGAGCAAAGCAGACTGCTTCATACACACACAGGACTTTTGTTTAAAATGGCAACACATTTAAACATTATTTTATCATAGAACATTTTTGCACATACTAACATGCACCTTTATTGCTACACTTTAATGACATGATTATCATATGATCAAAATGAGCCAACAAAGCATTCTTTAATGTATCTTTAATGCATGTGGCAGAATGAAACTATGCAAATGATCAAGGGGTGGTATGTGAGCTTCTTCTGCTGGCTGTCTCAAGCTTGTGGCTCCTGAGATTTTGGTAAACCACTAGATGTCACCACTTGACCACCACTTGAAGCGCCTAAACATCAGGGGCCTCATGTACGAGTATAAATGCTGCGTACACACAAAAATGTTACACACGAACATTTCCACATTCAAATCGTGATGTATAAAACCTAAACTTGGTGTAAAGCCCCACACATTTTCATGGTAGCTCCAACCCTGGCGTACGCAGGTTCTCCGCTCGGTTTTGCAAACTGGCGGCACCCAGCTTCAAAGCAGTGCTACTGTTCCAGTGTGGTTTCCCTTTCTTTTTTAGATCCACATCCCTGACACGGCTTTATAAATACACTGAAATTAAATGCATACTGTTTATTAGTTTAATGCATCTGATTGTAATTAACCTGTAACAATATAATGGTCCACAGAATGGTCAAACTATTCCAAATACCATAGCTGCTTTAGCGTTGTTACTCTCACTGCACCTTTTTCTTCTTCTTCTCTCAGCTCCTGTTGCCACAGCTGATCTTCTTTTCCATATTACTCTCACTGCACCACTCGGAGTATTTATGTCACTGTATCTGAGTGGGGAATCACAGCTCTACAGCAGCTGACTGGAAAGAGAATTATCAGTATACAGCATCAAGTACACACTGCCTCAGCCATGCTGAATATTGAATTGCTCGCATACGGCAAACGCTTCAGAGCCTTTCCTCGCAGTTCAGAAACAGTTTCATCCCAAGAACTATAAACTCACTCAATCAGTCCATCAATTGCTCCTTGTAGAATGCTTTGTACTTATAAGTACAATTACCTCACTGTAAACTTGCAATACAGTTATAATATTGCACAACCTGAGCCACTTTATAAAGCGCGTATTTACATATGATGACGATATCATTTTTAAGATGAAATGCAGCAAAATATGTTTATTATATTATACCACTAAAACTTTAACTTCATTTAAATAATCTATATTGTTATTAATTAAACATGTAAGGACACGGTGCCGCAGCACTAGCAAGGAGCTGGAGCTCCATTCACGGATTGTTCCTGCATCGTGCTGTATTCTTGCTGGGGCTGGCGCAACAATGGAAGGATAGATGGATGGAATAATTAAACATGTACTACGAAGATATTTCAATGTTCCTTAAAAATTTTGAAGAATCGGCGTTCTAAGGCTTAATGTCTATTACAGAGCTGATTGTGTGGCAATTGGTTACTTGGAGAAAGAAAAGGAGGGACAGGAATTGGAGGTTAGTACGTTTGAAAGAGACAGTACTGCTGCAATAAATTATTTCATTCGAAGGTTGCGCACAGCGCAGCAAGCATCTTGCATGAGGCATGAACAATCACTGCAGCACCGTGTCCCCATATTTAATAACATACTTTAACTCCTATCATCATGAAAATGATATCAAGTATACATCTCAGTATTTTAATTATTCAGAGAGCTGTGAGATTCACAAATGTAATGGATTCTGTGTCCTGTTGGAGGAAGAGAAAGCCCATTTATGAAGCATGTAGTGATCCACACACATAGAGCACATTGAAGATCAAATACAAAACAAAGCATTTAATGTGCTACTTTAGTTACGATGGGATTTGAGAAACTAGTAAATTAACCGATTTTAAGATGAAGTTTATGATGTTCTACTTTAATGACAAAATAAACTACGTGATTAAAGTGGAAATTTAGAGAAAAAGTTGACATTTCGTGCTTTTTTCCCATTGTGTGCCTATTTGTTTTTCCTCTGTGCCCTAATAAGCTTTCATATTACACTCAGACGGTGGGCCACGACTCGCCTTTTCATGCCGACTTTGATATCTGATAACTTCTTTTTATTTCGGGCACTGTGCAACTTTGTGTACTTGAGCTTTCGAGTTTCTCCGACTCTCTATGTCACTTGAGCAACTTCCTTTTGTTGTTTATACCACTGTTTAAACCAACAAACAGTACGTTTTTCCTTGCCTCCACTTGGTATTCGCTGAAATTCTTCTATTTTCCCCTGTGCTTTTGCCATTGCCTTTTCACAGAACGCTGAGCTTAAGGGCTATTTATATTGATTTGCATATACAAAAAGAGGCATAATTCTGGGAGGAGACGGGGCGGGACAGCGTGCGCATGCGTTACTTTTCACGCTGACCGGAATTTATGTAGCGGAAGAACGTGGAAGTTGGTGTTCGCACAGATTTATGCATCGGGATTTTTTTGTGCGTACGCACATTTCCGCTTTTGTCTGTACGCCATGTTATAGTGTGAATTCTACGCATGGCATTATGCATAAGGCCCCTGATCTTTTTTGCCATAATTAGAAAGAAGTCTCAAAAGCTTCATGGGACTTTGTCTACCGCATCACTGGAATTTGAAACTGTACAATCTTCTATGTTAGATAGATAGATAGATAGATAGATAGATAGATAGATAGATAGATAGATAGATAGATAGATAGATAGATAGATAGAT
>JANRMT010027041.1:99689809-99726730 GCA_026402145.1 Polypterus bichir lapradei
TATCTATCTATCTATCTATCTATCTATCTATCTATCTATCTATCTATCTATCTATCTATCTATCTATCTATCGTGACAGATTGGGGGCGTTATCGCTCCCTTGAACCCTCAGACTATACGCCAGACACCAGATAAAAGTCCAATTAGTTGACTTTTTATTAATCAACAGTGCACAAAGCACCCTCCTCTCCACAATACTCATAAATCCACACAAATACAATAATCAATAATCCTCCACATTCCCACGTTGCCACCCATCCAACCAGCTCAGCTCTCCATCTGGGAGTTCCCACAGTCCTTTTATATTCCCTGACCCGGAAGTGTTTCCCATCCTTCAGTCCATGATTCCTTATCACTTCCAGGTCAGATAAAAAGTCATTTTCTTCACCCCAGAAGTACGTCATTCCTCTTGTCCATGTGACTCAGACGTACTTCTGGGGCGTAGGGCAAATAGTTGCTGCTCCTCACTGCAGCGCCTTCTGACGGCCCCCGTGATATCCAGCAAGGCTGTAGATAAAAACTCCATGGTCCATAATTCCCTGCTGGCATTCGGGGCACCTCCATGCTGCAGGGAGGGCTCTACGGGACGGCCTGGGATTATTGGCCGGGATGACTGTCCGGCCATATTCCACACTATCTATCTATCTGTGCATTGGCAGAGGGGTAACATGATATCTGCAATTAAGGGAAAGTCACAATAAGTTATAAGAATGGCTAAATGTTTAAGAAATGTTGAAAAGAGGATACTAAGTTACTAAAAAGTAATGCCTTGTTATAGTTTTGGTGGAGAAAGATAATAAATAAATAACTGTCATGTCCTTATATTAAACCCCCTGTGTAAAGTCAGAGCTGTTCATCGTCCGTGCTGAAAAACCACTAAATTGTCATTCTACATAAGAAGCTGAATTCATCATAAAGATGACAGGCCTCTGTAGTATGAAGGAGGGCAGGTAGTTCAAGCAGACTGTATTTACAAGTGTGACCTAGAGGCCATTTGTACAGTATATTGGAAGACTTTAGTGCTTAGATCCTCTTCACAAATCACACACCACTCTGTATGACTGGGAAGAAGAAACACACACTTTCACATTTTCCTAGAAACTATAAATGCATAGATTTTTAATAGGGGGCATCTGTCAACATAAGGAAAACAATTTATTCTTGCATTTAAGTTTGCTGTAAATATTTTATAGGTGTTAACATACATCCACCCATTTTATGAATCTGATTACTTAAATTTAATTTGGCCTAAATTTGAACAGTTTATTAATGACTCAGTTGTAACTATAGTATAGTATTTTCTTGTTATATGAAATACAGAAAAAGTAAAAAGATGCAAGAACAAAATGTGCTTAGAAATAATTAAGAAATTGACATCTTGGATAGCAAAACCCGAAAGAGAAGAGATTGTGGAGAGCTGGAGGTATTTTACGGCTGTTGTTTTTCTGTTGATGAGAAGAAAAAAGCATTAGTACTCTCTCCTGTTCCCCCGTTGTTTGTACTTTCACACTCATTTGGGCCCTATAGCTGCCCCCTAAGTTTGCATGTGTGACAAGTGTTAACTCAGACAGTTTTCCACAGTTTGCCCTGCAGTTCAAGCTTTAATTGTCTATATCCTGTTCTTACTCCACTTCATCTCTAGAGCAAGGTTACTTCATTACTTCAACTTGTTGGAATAGAACTTCTAACTCAGTTTAATGTTATTGTGTAGAGGGCACACATGGTTAATGATATTTCAAGTAAGTCCCAAAGTGCAAAGCAACAGCCACAGTGCTTCTCTATTGAACATGTTAAATGTGGCCCCTAGGTCTACATGTGCAATTCATAGTAAGCCCTGGAAATTTGTGTGGGTTTCAACAAACCTATTCAATATAATATTTGAATGTACTGAAGTGCTCACTGTTGGAAATCCTCTGTCAGAAGAGGACCTTGTTTTCGATTTCCTGGATAATCCAGTTACTGATTGTGTCAGGGTTGTCTACAGGATGTAGGTATTGCTGTCTGGCAAAGGAGTCACCATTTTGAAGTCTGGCTGGTTGAGTGTACAAACAATACCAAGTTGTGATAACAGACCTGCTCCTTCCTTGGAGGATGTGTGTATTTACCTGACTTGGAGATTACATGTCTGACGTTATTGGTTTCTAATTGGCATATCTGTACTTATTCATGATCGGTAACAATACATTTTGTTAACTTGTATTTTCATTAATTGTTAAACCCAGGAAATGTAGATGTGCCATTGTTTAATCCGTTTGTCCAGAACTGATAATGGCAGGGACTGAAGGAGATTTAAGCTTCTGGGCAGGAGAAGGAAAGGGAGGAACAGTCCACTGAGAACGCTGCCAAGACTCGCAGAGAGCACAGGGGCTCACTGGCAGACTGGGGTACGTGGCTGGTACAACGTAAGGCACAAGGACGGCAATACTTTCAGAGAGGAAGAGACAGCTCCACAAGGAGACGCTGGTTGTGGGTCCAGCGAGAGAGGGAAGCCGCATGAAAGGACCAAGCAAAGCTGGCAGACGAGAAATAAGGCGTGCCTAGATCACAGCAACACAAGGAGCCCAGAGTGGAAAAAAAGGGAACGACGAAGAGACGCTGACAGGGATTCAACAATTTGACACAACTTCTGTTGGGAAATGAGTGTCCGGTGAAAACAGTGCATCCGTGGACAGTTGAACGACTAAGTGTTGGGGTAACACAGTGCGCAAACTGGACTCTGCACCACTAAAGGTTGTATCCTCCAATTCTTGTTTTTAACGGACTTTTAGAGTGTGGACTGTGTGCTTTCCTTCTTTCGAAAAAGGGAATTTCGAACCTGATATTGTTAGATTTTGTTTATGTTCATTTATCTTTTTAATGTACTTATTATTGTCTAGTGTAATAGAAGTTACTGTTGGTTTTCTTGAAATTACTGTTGTGTCTTTCATTGTGTGTTTACTCACCACCCAATTTAAAGAAACCTGTGTGCTATTATTGATAAATTTCAGGAGTTCCCAGTCTCTTAATAAAACTGGGTGGCGTAGTCGGATAATTAAATGGTGTCTAAGTTAGATTACCTGTTTGTGTGACAAGACACCTGTCACACCTCCATGATCTCTTCCTTGTGAATTTTAACAATGTTTAGTTTATGTTCCTGTATGAAAAGGTGTGATAGCTGCAACTAAAGCAATTTAGAAAATCTATAGAAAAAAAGGAAACTTTCACTCACCTACTTATACTTTTGAGGGGAAATTTAAATGAAAATTGGAATCAGTGTTACCTTAGTGCCATCAATACGTTCATATTTATTGTAGAGAGGCAACATAGTAGACAAAGGTTATGGAAACATCTCTTGAACCTAATCTGATCATGAGGTTGCTCATGTAACACCAATATACAAGCAGAACTGAAACCAAAAAGTATAGTCTTAAGTAAAACACAAAACTTTGACCAACATCCTCACACACACTGGATGAAGCCCTTTATACTGGTAATAAGCACAAGCGTTTCTGTGAGTCAGTGATCAAGGGGAGAAAACTAGTAAAGTGTTACACAAATATTAAATAATAGGTTACCAAGGATTTTAAAGTACATCTTTTGAAGAACAACATGCTCAGGGAAAGTACCAAAGAATAATAATGTGTTTTACAGCAAAGAATACGTAAACCCATTAAACAAACTAAAATGACATACCAAAAAAATAACAAAGTGTTGGTTTAAATGATAACAATCCAGAGTTATTCAGGAGTGGTTTGAAAACTTTCTCAGTATTAGGTGTTAAGAAAAGGGTGACATATTGCAACAGACCACAGACCCAAAGCTAATGAATTAAATGAGTTTTATTCAAGATTTGAAACCATCTTAAATGTTAACTTAAATTAATCATTTAAATAAATCCTTTAGGGAAAAATGGTAGACATGTTTCTGTGATGGTGTGTGGCAGTGGGGCAAAGTGGCATATCTGGATCGCTACAGTTTTGGGGAGATTTCTTGTTTTTCCTTTGTTTCTCAACTGGCCTCAGCTCTGGAAAGAGTTAATCATTACCCGTAGTTCTCAAGGTTTCGAAGTCAAACAATATGAGTAACTATGGGCCAGTAGCCCTCAGCCCCATCCAATGAAATACTTTGAACATTTGGTATTAAGTAAGACTTAATGACAAAGACTAAGCTCTTTTTAAATAACTACTTATCTGTATATGTTTCTAACAGAAGTTACCCTCCTTGTTATTTTATATAATTTCTTCTTCTTTTTTTATAAGTGTAGCTCTGGTCAGTTTTTTTTCTGGACACGACCCATCTTTATATTTCAATTGATAAATAGAGCAATTTAAACATTAACTCATATATGGTACAATCCCACTTAACCGGCCACCTCGGGACTGGACTCATGGCCAGTGGCCAGTTAATCCGACGTATACCTATTTTCATTTAGAAAAATATTTCTAAGGTATGTACTGTACTTCTTCGACGTTCCTGAAGAAACCATATCCACAAGGCTTCATCCACGATTTTGCAGTGGTTCCACAGCTCAAGTCAAAAAGGCCACTTTTTAAATAAATAATCTCCGCACTCGCGGCTTAGCGAGGGGGCGTGGTATGTGTGGCCGATCGTTCCTGGGGAATTCGTGATGCTGAAGAAAGCGGTCGCTCCAGCTGAGTGATCACAGAGCTAGAGTGACCGGTATTGAAGACGGCTGGTCGTCGAAAGGCAGCAGCAGGCATGGAGGCTTTGGGCTGGTTTAGCCCCAGCATGAGCGCCCAAGTCTCGGTCTGGATGGAGCCCGACGTAGCCAGGGATGGGAGGGCTACCGGACCAGTGTGGAAGGCAGCTTCACCTGCAGGTAGGGGGACTCCCCTGTTGCAAAGCCCGATGGGAGAAGCAGGGGAGCCGCCAGGTAGAAAGAAGAAGGCACTGTGCTTTGGATTTTAAGAGACCGCTTCCAGCCATTGTTTTAACCTCGTTTGCGTTGTTTTTAAAAGACTTGTTTTTTCACTAACGGATTTTAACCTCCACTATTTCACTCATTTTAATTAATTATGAATTTAAAGAAGACTTTTGATACACTGCACTTTATTTCATTTGAACACTGTTTTGTTGTTTGCTGGTTTTAAACTACCTCTCACCTTCCAGGAAAGAAGGAAGTGCATACATATAATATAAAGAAGAACTCAGGATTAAAAAATAAAAGTATTTTATTTTAACAGGCCGGTTAATTCGAGGCCAGTTAAGAGGGATTGTACTGTATTTACATTATGGATTCCTGATTTTCTTTTAAATTGTTTTCTGATAGTTAGGGCACAGAACAAATTTTCAAAAGGATTTTCAGTTGAAAATATGGGCTGCTTTATCTGTTGTTCATCTACACGATAGTCACCTTATTCAGCCCTCTCAAACCTACACAGCATTTAATCTTTGGAAATGTCCAGGATTAATACACTTAGAGAACTGTATATAGGTAATGTTTTTGCATCTTATGAACAATTGTGCTTAAAATCTAACTTTCCAGCAACACAATTTTTCCACTACTGTCAAATTAGACATTTTGTTAAAAGAAACCTAACCAATTTTCCACAACTCCCACCCATTTTCTTTTCTTTTACTGATCATCCCTGAAGACTCAAACTGCATCTCAGCAACTCCAAAAACATCTCAAAGAATCTTCCCTTCAAAGATCCCAAGGTACAGTGGGAAAAGGACCTTTCAATTAATATCTCAGGAAAAGAGAGTAAGGTAGCCATGCATAGAATACACTCTAGCTCCATATGCACAAAATATTCATTAATTCAACTTCAAATGTTTAATCAATTAGCATTTATCTCCTTTAAAATTGTCCAAAGTGTATCCAGGGCAATATTCAACCTGTGAATTTTGGAATCGAGCTCCAGCCTCATTAGGCCACATAATTTGGATGTGCACCAAATTAACATCATTTTGGACAAAAATCTTTGAATTCCTTGGTGTCAATATCTCTCCTAACCCATTAACAGCTGTGTTTGGTGTACTCCCAAATAGGCTTAAAGTGGGGAAGGACAAACTGATTATAATGGCCTTGACTTATCTTAGCTAACCAAAAGAATGACCAATTACCTGAAGTGCCTAGAAAGCTTGCATGTTGTAATCTTTTTAGTTATCCAATAAAAGGTGTAATTTTGCTTGACTTCTCATTTAACTCCGTGGATAACTGATGTTCTGTACTTTTTGAAATTGGAAAACATCAAATTCTTGCTTAGAAGATCCATCCAAATTTTTTCAAAAATATGGCAAGATTTAATTAATACAATAATAGAATAAGCATTCATATCAGGGTAAAAGGACATTTCCCCTTCCTGTTTTTTTTTTCTAATTGTTCTTGCCCGTGCTCTTGGCTCTTCTTCCTTTCTGTCAGGTGAGGACTGAATTCGGTTTTATTAGGTTTTGATTTTTTTTTTGTTCCTACTTTCTTTTTTTTAACTTTCTGATTTTTTCCTTTTTTCTTATTTGACTATGAAGTAATTTGTTAAATTGTATGAAATACATTCTTCCAATAAAATAAAAAAAGAGAAGATAGATAGATAGATTATTGTTATGTATACATAAAACAACTAAATCCTTACTTGCACATCATCTACAGATGACTGACAGTAGTATAATATATACTCAGCAAAAAAAGAAACATCCCTTTTTCAGGACTGTGTATTTCAACAATAATGTTTTAAAAATCCAAATAACTTTACAGATCTTCATTGTAAATTGTTTAAACAATGTTTTCCATGCATGTTCAATTAACCATAATCAATTAATTAACATGCACCTGTGGAATGGTCGTTAAGACCTTAACAGCTTACAGAAAGTAAGCATTTAAGGTCACAGTTCTAAAAACGCAGGACACTAAAGAGACTTGTCTACCGACTGTGAAAAACACCCAAAGAAAGATGCCCAGGGTCCCTGCTCATCTGCGTGAACGTGCATTAGGCATGCTGCAGGGAGGCATGAGGACTGCTGATGTGGCTAGGGCAATAAATTGCCATGTCCGCACTGTGAGACGCCTAAGACAGCGCTACAGGGAGACAGGAAGGACAGCTGATCATCCTCGCAGTGGAAGACCACGTGTAACAACACCTGCACAGGATCGGTACATCCGAATATCACACCTGCGTGACAGGTACAGGATGGCCACAACAACTGCCCGAGTCACACCAGGAACACACAATCCCTCCATCAGTGCTCAGACTGCCCGCAATAGGCTGAGAGAGGCTGGACTGAGGGCTTGCAGGCCTGTTGTAAGGCAGGTCCTTACCAGACATCACCAGCAACAATGCCGCCTATGGGCACAAACCCACCTTCGCTGGACCAGACAGGAGTGGCAAAAAGTGCGTGAGTTTCTGCATGACAGCAATGTCAGTGTTCTGCCAGGGCCAGCGAAGAGCCCAGATCTCAATCCCATTGAGCACGTCTGGGACCTGTTGGATCGCAGGGTGAGGGCTAGGGCCATTCCCCCCAGAAATGTCCAGGAACTTGCAGGTGCCTTGGTGGAAGAGTGGGGTAACATCTCACAACAAGAACTGACAAATCTGGTCCAGTCCATGAGGAGGAGATGCACTGCAGTACTTCAAGCAGCTGGTGGCCACACCAGATACTGACTGGTACTTTTGATTTTGAGCCTCCCTTCATTCAGAGACACATTGTGAAACATTTTTAGTTTATGTCTTATGGTGTTGGCTCTTTTAGTGTTCATACAAATATTTACACATTAAGTCTACTGAAAGTAAAAACAGTTGAAAGTCAGGGGACGTTTCTTTTTTTGCTGAGTATATATATAGTGACAAGAAAGGCAATGAACAGTGTAACACATGTGTAAAATATATACAAGAAACTTTCATTTGTCAGTGTGAATGGCTGTTGAGTAGCCTTATGACCTGCGTTGGTGACAACTTTGTTAATTGGATGCGTATCTGGGGATAATGGGAGCCATTACTTAATTCAAATGTACAATGCAATACAATACAATTTATTTTTTTGTATAGCCCAAAATCACACAAGAGGTTCTGCAATGGGCTTTAACAGGCTCTGCCTCTTGACAGCCCCCCAGCCTTGACTCTCTAAGAAGACAAGGAAAAACTCCCAAAAAAACTCAGTAGGGAAAAATTGAAGAATCCTTGGGAAAGGCAGTTCAAAGAGAGACCCCATTCCAGGTAGGTTGGGTGTGCAGTGGGTGTCAAAAAGAAAAGAGTCTTCCCCAAACACTCCATTATGTTGTACTCCCAGCCAGGTAAGAGTCCTTTATCCACCCTTGCTGGGTTGCTGACACACTCCAGAAATTTTTGATTCCTCATATCCAGCTTCATTTCTTTCTCCTGGTCTCCAAGTCATAAAGGGACTGGGACCCAGCCTGGCAGGAATGCCAGCCCAGGTAAGCTGTCCATAACAATACCTTTTCAGAAGATTTTTCAACAGTATGAATATGATATTTTGCTGGTGTAATAGCTGTTCTCAGTATAATATCACAGTACTGAACTCCACATAGCAGTTGAACTTGAAGGATCTTCTTTGTCTTCAAGAAATCTTGATTTTATAGCCATAAGCTATGAAATATACGAATTCATTGCAGCAAGTAATCATTCTAATGTCACAAGATGTAAACCTATGAAATATTAATATATTTCTATTACACTCACAACAATCCCAATTTTTAAAACTGTTAAAATTCTCTCTTTATACTTATTGACTAAATCTTTTTGTAACAGAGTCTTGCTTGTAGTGCACTTATGTTCAGCTGGACTCATTCACTTATGAATGAATGTGATTGAAAAAAACATTTTCAAAATGAATAAAACAAGTAGTAAGGCTTTAGGGAAAATAAAACAGAGCTCTCAGATGTAATTCAGGAATAAAGGGCATATGGTCGTGCATAATGTGCAATTTTATACTCTTCTTCCTTATTCCCTGGCTCCCGAAAGGAGCCTTCTGCTAGACTGTATAAACCTCATTTAACAAACCGACAGCATGGCGTTTGAAAAGCTTTTAGATTCATGTTCTGCCACTTCTGTCTAACGCATACAGAACCAACAAGCAACCCTTAAAGGTGCTGCTGCCAAGAAAATACAAACAAACTGCCTCATTAATCTCCAGTGGGACCTGTGCCTGCAGAGTTTAGCTGTTATAAATGTATTTTGCAAAGCTTCAAAGGCTTCTCTTGGTCAAGGAACACATTTTGGACCTCATCTAACTTCATGGCTCCCAGAGGAAGACTGATTCTGGGGGTCCAAGGTCTCAGTTTACTTTGTAGATTACGTGGACAAAATTGTTCAAATGAGTTAATGATGCCAGATTAATCAATGTCACCTTTTTATTCTCAGTTGAGTGAAAGGTTCATAAAAAGAAAGTACTTTGCTAAATGAGATAGAATGAATAAGGGATAATGTTTCATTCTGAAATAAATACATTTTATACTTTTTGCTTTATACTTTTAGTTACATTATTTGAGTAGAGACATTATAGATTTTTTTTTTCAAAATAATGGTGCATCCAAAACATCTCATTCAAAGAATTGTCAAACTAGTCTAAAAAAGTTCAATGGTGAAATATTCAACATAACATAGTGCATAGTAGTATTGTTGTGAAATTTGTGGGTTTTGATTTCTTAAGGATTTCTTTATGAATTTATTTTTGTGATTTAAAATCTACCTGGACTTGTAATTTTTTTATTGTGTTTTGTCATGTAAGGTCCTATGGTGGCCCTAATCTTCCCTTTATATTCTTTATTTCGCAGACTTAAATAAAATGCCTCAGATCCCATACACTTAACATTCTGTGATCAGATACACTACTTCACTTCAGCACTTACTTTCTCTTTCTTTCTTTATCTACAACCCCAGGCAAATATACAGAGAAAGAAAAAACTTTTAACTATGTATTATAGTCAATACATTTTATTATAACTAATGACATACAAGTAAACAGAATTTGGCATTGTAAGCCAAGACTAAACTGATAATGCTAGATGTGTAATATCAGGTTGCATAATAACTTATTGGGTGGGCTGGCTCCCTGCCTGGGGTTTGTTTCCTGCTTTGCACCCTGTGTTGGCTGGGATTGGCTCCAGCAGACCCCCATGACCCTGTAGTTAGGATATAGTGGGTTGGATAATGGATGGATGGATAATAACTTATCGATTTTATTCGATTCTTCCTGGTTAACTCATCTTCTGCACAGTCCCAAGCAGCCTGCTTTCTTCAGGTTTTTGTCAAGATTCAACATGGCAGAGTGAGCATGCCTTTGCAAGCCTCACTCTTTATTGTCATTATTTGGCTCCTGACAGACACACCTTCCTAAGCCATTCATCAATGGAAAAGCTCAAGCACATCCCCACACCTCAAGTAATTTTGTTTCTTGTCAGCATCCTTCAAACAGACAACCAAAAAAGTTAATGCAAGTCATTAAACAATAAAACTAGCCCACTCTGTCATAGGTGGACATTTTATTCAAAGTCATAAAAACAGTATTCCTAAAGTTTTAGACAAAAATTAGAGAAAAAAGACCTGGTTGATCCATTTTCCTTGCTCTTTAACCTCCTTAGCGTTAGACATGTGTAATATAAGCGTTAGGCCAGAGTGTTATCTGCACAATGATGTAGACCAGGGGGTGCCCACATTTTTTCGGCTTGCAAGCTACTTTTAAAATGACCAGGTCAAAATTATCTACCTACATTAAAAATTAAAAAAAAACACTTACACATACTGAGTATACTTTATACATAAAATGTATGTTGTTGTACCTTGCATAACTGAATAGCCTTTATGGCACAATAACAATTCAATACATTTATGGTCACTACAGTATTTGGATTTAATAATCATCATGTGGGAAAAGGCTGACTCGCATAAATAAGTACAGCCGAATAATGCAGTCAAGGAGCTTTTAAATTCAGCCGAGTGAAAAATGACGGCTATCCGATTAACTGCGATTTTAGTTCCCTTTCTTTTCTCTTTCTCAAATCGCTTTTTGGAAGGAAGTCAGTTTCGTAGTTTTTATGAACAGTTCAAAAATGCCTTTCCACATTTTCCTTCTTTGGAATAGCAATGATTGATTGACAGATCAGACAAACACACTTCGATTGTGACATTGTGAGAAAAAAAACCCTCTTCCAATTCCACATCCAGCCCATACCCTCCCCAAACAATTTTTTTTTTTAATCCCTTCTTTAGTCGATATAAATTGGAAATCTAACTAGATCACAGCCAGAGTTTTGCAGTAGCTCGTGCATTTGATTGTGCGTGCGGGATGACCAGTGTGTTAGAAGAGAAAAGATCTCTGACTGGCCGCACCTTATGTCAATCAAGTGACAAATGCCATTGGGAGGATATATGATAGACTAACGTTTAAAAAAATTTTTTTTGAATGCAACGCGATCTACCTGCACTACCTTTGCGATCTACCGGTCGATCGCAATCGACACATTGGGCACCCCTGATGTAGACGAATCTTTACCTAGCCTCATATTGGTATTTTGTAAGAAACGTTTTGCAGCAGCCCAGGGGCCTCATGTATAAACGGTGCGTACGCACAGAAATGTTGCGTAAGAACTTTTCCAAGTTCAAATCGCGATGTATAAAACCTACACTTGGCGTAAAGCCACGCACTTTTCCACGGTACCTCATACCCTGTCGCACGCAAGTTCTCCGCTCGGTTTTGCAGACTGGCGGCACCCAGCATCAAAGCAATGCTACTGTTCCTGTGTGGTAACACCTTATTTTCCTGATGCGGCTTTATAAATACACTGAAACTAACCGCATGTTGTTTATTAGTGTAATGCATCTGATTGTAATTAACTTGTAACAATATAATGGTCCAGGAAACAGCCATAGTATTCCAAATACCATAACTGCTTTAGCGTTGTTACTCTCACTGCACCTTCTTCTTCTTCTTCTTCTTTCAGCTGCTCCCGTTAGGGTTGCCACAGCGGATCATCTTTTTCCATATTACTCTCACTGCACCATTTGGAGTATTTATATCACTGTATCTGAGTGTGAATCACAGCAGCAGCTGATCGGAAAGAGAATTAACGGTATACAGCTTCAAGCACACACTACCTCAGCCACAGAAAAAACGTTTCAAAGCCTTTCCTGTACGGACCTCGCGGTTCAGAAACAGTTTCATCTCAAGAACTTTAAACGCACTTAATCAATTGCTCCTTGTAGAACTGTTTGTACTTATAAGTACAATCACCCCACTGTAAACTTGCACATAATATTGCACAACCTGAGCCTACTTTATAAAGCATGTATTTACATATGATGACGATATCATTTTTAAGATGAAATGCAGCAAAATATGTTTATTATATTATAGAGATAAAACTTTAACTTCATTTAAATAATCTATATTCTTCACTGGGACTGTCGTGAAGGATAGAATAATTAAACATGTACTACGAAGATATTTCAATGTTCATTAAACGTTTTGAAGAATCGGCGTTCTAAGCTTACAGATGGCTTAATGTCTATTACAGAGTTGATTGTGTGACGATTGGTTACTTGGAGAAAGAAAAGCAAGGACTGCAGGGGCGGCTACGCCAATATATATTGAATATAAAACAGAAAGAGAAAATAACACAGCTAAAAACGCAGCGACAAATTTCGGCAAAAGTTAAATGCTTGTGTCATGAGCACGAGGCGGCTATGCAGTGTCCGCAACGGACGTGGCCATCCACCGTGCATAAGATACCAAATTGACATTGGCGGGTGAAGGGGCCACCGATTCTTTCTCTGCCCAGGGCCGCCACAAGCCTAGAGCCGCCCATGTACTGCTGCAATAAATTATTTCATCAAAGGTCGCACATAATCACTGCGCCGTGAAACCCATGTTTAATAACGTGCTTTAACTCCTATCGTCATGAAAATTATATCACGTATACATCTCAGTATTTTAGTTATTCAGAGAACTGTAATATCACTAATGTAATGGATTCTGTGTCCAGTTGGAGGAAGAGAGCCGGTTTAAGAAGCAAGTAGTGATTCACACACATAGAGCACATAGAAGATCACATACAAAACAAAGCATTTAACGTGCTACTTTAATTACGATGTGATTTGAGAAACTGGTTAAATAAACGATTTTAAGATGAAGTTTATGATGTTCTACTTTAATGACAAAATAAACTACATGATTAAAGTGGAAATTTCGAGATTGAAGTTGACATGTCGTGCTTTTTCCCCAATGTGTGCCTTTTTTTTCTCTGTACCCTAATAAGCTTTCATTTGACACTCAGACAGTGGGCTACAAAAGCCTTTTCACTGCGACTTTGATATGTGACTTCTTTTTTATTTCCGGCACTGTGCGATTTTGTGAACGTGAGCTTTCAAGTTTCTTCAACATGCTATGTCACTCGATCAACTTCCTTTTGTTGATTATACCACGATTTAATTAGTATGTTTTTTCTTTGTCTCCACTTGGTATTCGCTGAAATTCTTATATTTTCCCCCGTGCTTTTCCCATTGTCTTTTCACAGAAGGCTGAGCTTAAGGGAGATTTATATTGATTTGCATATTCAAAGAGGCATAATTCTGGGAGGAGTTGGGGCGTTACATAAAGCGCGTACACGAGCGTTACTTTTCACGCTTATCGGGATTTATGTAGCGGAAGAACGTGGAAGTTGGAGTACGGACAGGTTCCTGCATCTGGATTTTTCTGTGCGTAAGCACATTTCGGCTTTTGTGCTTACGCCATGTTATAGTGCGAATTCTACGCACGCCGTTATACATGAGGCCCCAGGTGTTTCATGCTCATGACGGTGACACAGAAGTGATGTTGAAAAGTCTCTTATAAGCGGTGATGACGAAGTGAATCTGTTTTCAGACGGTGAAATTGAAACAGGCAATGAAACCAAAAGTGGTTCTGATGAATCTGTAAATGACACTCACGTTTCGGTTTCTGTTTACCCTGCTTCAAATAAACCAGCACCACCTTGTTCTGATTTTGAAGGGCAGCCAGGAATAAAAGTGAATGTTAACATCCAAGATCCGCTTATTTACTTGAAGATATTTCTTGATAATGACATCATTGAAAGAATTGTCGTTGAGACTCTTCATTATGCTGAACACTGCTGGATAAATAGCCATACACTTAAGCGCTTTTCCCATTCAAAGATATACCACACGAAAGATACAATATATATGGTATTAGCATCATCATTATTATTATTCATTTCATATTATTACTATTATTCATAATTATTATTAACATTTGTATCATTATTACACTTTCCAACACTTCTGACTTCATACTTTTAATGTCTTGCTTTTTGTACAGTAGAAAGATGAAATTTAATAAAAATGTAATTTTTAGCCAAAAAAATGCAATGCTTCTTACATGTTTTTATGAGAAAAAAATGTAACGCTAAAGAGGTTAAAAATTATAATAAGTAAAATGCTAACTGTACAAATAAATAAAATAATTAATAAAAATATTTATTAACTTATATGCAATGCATAACTCCATCACAATTGTTATTTTTGGTTTCCCATTCTGGTTTATTCTGAGTATTTTTGCTGTTAGCTATGACCTTCTGTTGCAAATATGTCACTACCGGAAATAGCAATGTATGTCAGAGTGTCACTTCCATTTAAGTGGTGACACTCTGTCCTCTTTTTTCAAGATTCTGTGTTCTTAACCTTTGGTGTAGCTAGTGGTTTTGTGTAAAAAAAGGCTCTGTACTTTCCTGTTTTTTCTGGTAATATCTTAATTTTGGGCTTTCATGCTTTCAGGTTATTGATATTTTTTTAATGAATTTGAATTATGATTTCCAATTTTTTTCATTGGCATCACCACTATTTTAATTGGTTTTCAGCTCAGATGCAGCCATGTTCTTTGTAGTGGCAATGCTTGTAGCTAAGCATTTTATCATCATGGTACTACATTTGATGTCTCAATGTACACATTTAAAAATTACTGCCATTAAGAGTTTAGTGTCCAGAATTTGGATTACCACAACACAGACAACTTACACTGGTGTTAATAGTGTTATGCTAGAAAAAATGAAAGGACTGGAAGATTAATGGAAAGGAATATATTGAAGCTGAAGTTCGAAAACCAGGAGATCAAAAAGGGATTTAGGAAGCAACCCTGGGGCCTCATGTATAAACGTTCTGTATGCAAAGAAATGTTGAGTACGCCTATTTCTATGCTCACTTCAAGATGTATCAAAACTAAACTTGCCGTGAAGCCATGCATATTTTCATAGTAGCCTCTCACCTTGCGTATAAACGTTTCTGCTCAGTTTTGCAAACTGGCAGCACCCAGGGTCAGAACAATGCTACTGTTTCTGTGTGGTCTCCCCTTTTTCAGGTTCTCATCAATGACATGGGAATTATTAAATATATCAAAATTGAGTACATATCATTTACAAATTTAAGGCATTTGATTGTAATCATTCTGTCACAATACAGTATAATTTTGCACAGAATGACCAAACTATTCCAAATATTATAGTTGCTTTAGCGTTGTTACACACGCTGCCTCAGGAAAGCCACCAGCATCTGCATGAATTCCACTCAGCCATGCGCACAGACTATTTGAACATCTTCCATCCAGCAGACAGATCAAAAGCTTTTCCTGAATAGATATCAAACATCAAAAACAGTCTCATCCCAAGAGATATAAACGCACTCAATCAGTCCATCATTGCTCTTGGTAGAACTGTTTGCACTTAAAATTACAATTACCTCACTGTACTTACACTACAACTGTAAATCTGTACAACCTGAGCCACTCTGTACTATATGTACATGTATATTGTACTTATGCTTTCATACTGTATATTTTTCATTTTATTATTGTTTTATTATTGTTATTTTATCATTTTATAGGAAAATAAGTTTATGGAGGATTTGCATATTGAATGTATTTACAGATGATGATGACTGGCTTCTAAGTTGATTTAGATTTCCAAGAGCTGCCCTCTTGGAGCTAGGTGCTGTTCGAATACTAGGATGTATACTTGATATCATTTTTTAGATGAAATGCATTAAAGCAGGCAAACTACACTTTACAGATAAATTGTTAACTTCATTTAAATAATGTATACTGTTAAAATTAAATGTCGGGGTGCGGTGGTGCAGCGGTGAGGTGGTGCCCTGTCCAAGAATTGTTACTCCATTGCAGTGTATGCTTGCTGGGACTGGTGTGACCCTGGATGGTGTCAGAGGGACACCCAGGAGGACCAGAGGGGAGCTTGCACTTTCCCCAGACCATCTGGGGGCGACCGCCCTGGTTCCTTTGGGGGCCACGGGTACAGAGCTTTGAAGCTCCACCCTGTAGGAGCCTGTGGTCACCGCCAGTGGGTGCCCCCATGCCTTTGGAGCCCTGGACCTCAGCGCTTCCACCACAACAAGAAGTGCTGGGGGGAAGAGGAGCAGGGACACCCGGAGTGCTTCCGGGGATACAGCCGGCACTTCCGCCACACGAGGGCGTGTCGGTGAGAGATTACAGGGAAGCACCTGGAGCACATCCGGGTGTGGATAAAAGGGGCCGCCTCCCTTCATTCGGCGCAAGAGTCGGGAGCGGAGTTGACTGAGCTAGCTGGAGGAGGCAAGGAGGCGGCCTGAAGAGGAAGAAAGGCATTGTTGTGGCCAGGACTTTGGGGACTTGTGGGGTTTGTGGTGCACTTATGGACTTGTATATATTGTAGATAAATGTGTGTTGGGTGAATTGAACGTGTCTACGTGTCTGTGTCTGGGCCAACCTCCACAATGGCATCCCAGATGGGACTTTCCGCCTGTTCCAAGGCGGAGGGCCCCGTCACAAAATAATTTTGTGGACGGCCCGGTGCAGCTGGTGAGCCCACACACGTGCTGCGGATGCGGCGTGCCTACAACCCTGAGACGAAGAGTCGCCCAACAGACCGCTACCGGGCCGCGAAGGACTGGTTCTCACCTGGTGCGGGGGAGAGACAACGGCCAGGGCAAGAGAGCAGTGGGCTCCGACGAGTGTGCCGGCGCTGGAGGCGCCTGCAACAGCGTGTCGCCCTGTGAAGTCATGCTAGGGACGTTTCCTCGTGCAGATGGGATCCGGGAGGTAAGTTCCCTGCATATTGGCAACGGGCCCTGCGGGGCCGAGTGTGTTTTCTGTTCACAGCGCAGGGGCTGCCCGGATCCGCATCAGTGGTGGGGGTATGCCAGTTTGCGGGGCTCCAGCGGCGCGGCAGCAGCTACGAGAGCTGCGGAGAGGGAGCCTCTGCCGCTCATGAAAGCCCAAAAACGCCACCGCACCAAGAAGAGGAGAGCCAAGATGGCCGCGGGCTGGAAGTCCCTCCCAGTGACAGGCATGGGATTGGACGGTGTGTCTTGTGTGCCTGCCAATGACTGTATAGAGGCGGGACCAAGGAATGTCCGTCTCGTGCCCAGGAGAGACCTGATTGGGCCGGAGGAAGAGGCCCACAGGAAGTCACTGGCGTGTGTTGCTGACAGACAGGTAAACACATCGCCGGCTAACTTCCTATCTTTGCCGGCTGCTCTGCGTGAGCTAGAGGTCTGCCCTCAGCCTGCAGAGCAGCAGTTGTTAAATGTGCTGCGTGCCCTCCGGGCAGAGTTGCTGGTACTGGAGAGGAAGGCAGTCGCGTCAATGGAGGTGCTGCGAGCAACGACAAGACGGCGCGACGCTGGATTCTTCAGCTGGAAAGGTATGGCGCGGACGGTGAGTACAGCCGACCATATAAAACATAAAGGATAACCCGCCGAAATTGGCCGTGATATGAATGACCGGTATCGAGTAGGCGATTCTCCGACAACGGACGTGGTGGTGAGTGCTGTGCGTGAGGTGAGGGTAGAGAGATCGCAGGGGCTGGCTGGACGAGGGCTGATGAGTGCCCTGGGTCCTAGCGCCGTACGCTCCAAGCCCGCGGCAGTCTCCTGTCGCTCTGTAGGGACACAGACGGGATCGGATCTGAGCGTTTGCCATGCTCAGACCCAGACCGTCACTGCGTCTGAGAGGAAAAGGAGGAATCGAGGGAAGAATGCCGGTTCCTCCGATATGTGAGGATGTGAAGCAGGCGGCTCATGTCCGGTTGCTGGCCGCCCTCTGCAGGGGCAAAGGGAACCCGTAAGGTCAGTGGAGAGGAAAGGACTGCAGGTAGTCCCGTCGGTTTCATCGACAGGAGGTACACGGAACCCGTGGAGGGGGTGCCGAACTGGCAAGTGCCGGTCGGAGGGGGGAGCCCTCCAGTGCGCGGCACAGAGGGACGCCAGGGAAGGGTTTCCAGGCAGCGAGTCTGCCCCCTTGTTTCTGTTTGTTACAGGACCCTGGACGAGCAGTAGGACCCGCTTCATTGGGGACCTGCCCTCATGGGACGGGCCGTCTGACAGGAGGACTCTCTGCTGGCGTGGGGGTGCTGCAACAGCTGGCGGAGGCTATGAGGGTGCGAGTGGCTCCAACCAAAGGGGCACGACAACCACAAAGGGGGTGCCGAAGGAGCAGGCCCCGGGGTGCTGAGCTGGACCCCGGCATCTCAGGAGTAGGACCTGCTTCGGGGGTAAGCTGCCCTCGCAGGACGTGCCGCTTCTCCCGAGAGGTCTTCGCTAGCGGTGGGGCACTGTCAGAGGTGGCTGGGGTGGCGACCCGGCCGGGACGCCCAGGAGGACCGGAGGAGGGCTTGCGCCTTCCCCAGACCATCTGGGGCGACTGCCCTGGTTGGTCACTGCCAGGGGTCCCCCCTATGCCTTTGGAGTTCTGGACCTCAGCACTTCCGCCACACCAGGAAGTGCTGGGGGGAAGAGGAGCAGGGACACCCAGAGTGCTTCCGGGGATACAGCCGGCACTTCCGCCACACAGGGGCGTGTCGGCAGGAGATTGCCGGGAAGCACCTAGAGCACATCCGGGTATGGATAAAAGGGGCCGCCTCCCTTCATTCGGCGCGAGAGTCAGGAGTGGAGTGGACTGAGCTAGCTGGAGGAGGCAAGGAGGCGGCCTGAAGAGGAAGAAAGGCATTGTTGTGGCCAGGACTTGTGGGGTTTGCGGTGCACTTATGGACTTGTATATATTGTAGATAAACGTGTGTTGGGTGAAATGAACGTGTCTGCCTGTCTGTGTCTGCACCAACCTCCACAATGGATAGATGAACAGAATAATTAAAAATGTATAACAAAGAATGTTCCTTAAAAGTTTTGAAGAATTGAGGTTCTAAGCTTACAGCCTGATTTTACATTTATTAGAAAGCTTATAGTGTGGCAATTGATTACATGGAGGAAGGAAATGGATGGACAGGAATTGGATGTTGGTACGTTTGACAGACACCATACTGATGCAATAAATTATTCCATTCAGGGTCGCACATGTCCCAGCAAGCATCTTGCTAAAGGCAGGAATGATCCCAGGATGGCGCGCCAGCTCATCGCACCCGCTGTGCCACCATGTTTAATACATGCTTTAATGCATTTCATCACAAAAATGATATCAAGCATACATCTTAGTATTCTAAAATGTTCAAAGAGCTGTAATATCATGAATGTAATGTATTTTGTGTGCCGTTCACTGCCTGTGCGCTCCTCTCTGTGAAAGAAAAAGCCCATTTAAGAATCACATAGTGATTTACACACATAGAACACATAGAATACAAACCATTTAATGTAATACATTAGTTATGATGGGATTTAACGGATCTCTAATAAATTAAACATCAATTTTAAGATGAAGTTTACGAAGTGCTTCTTTAATGACAAAATAAAGTCCAAGAATAAAGTGGAAATTTCTAGATTAAAGTCTACATTTCAACCTTTTTTTCTTCACTGTGTGCCCATTTTTTTTTCTTTTCCCTGTGCCCTAATGCACTTCTGTATGACACTCAGGTGGTAGGCAGCAGCTCTCTTTTCACAGCGAATTTGATGTATGACCACTTCTTTCTTTATTTTGGGCACAGAGCGATTTTCTGAACCTGAACTTTTGAGTGCATTCACCACACTATGCCACTCCATCAAATTCCTTTTATTGTTTTTTCCTCTGCTTAAGCCACCAAATAGTACATTTTTCCTTGCCTCTACTTCACTTAGTGGGACCTCAATTTCTCATTCGCTGAAGTTTTTTTTTCCTGTGCTTTTCCCATTGTCTTTTCATAAGTAGCTGAATGTAAGTGGCTATTTATATTATTTTGCATATTCAAACGGTTTTAATTCTGGGCGGAGTCGGGTGGGGTATGCTTTACATTTCACGCTGACTGGGATTTATGGATTGGATGTGCGTGGAAATTGGCTTACACACATGGTTTTGTGCATCTGAATTTATTTGTGTGTACATACATTTCCACTTTTGTCCATATGCTATGTTTTAGTGTGACTTCTACGCACAGCTTTATACATGAGGCCCCTGAAACTTGAAGTCAAAAAAATCAGATATGGATATGAAATTTATTAATGTTAATCAACCAAGTACTTAGAACAAATTAGGTATTTCTTTCAGGAAATTCGAATTAGAGAGTGACCTCAGAGACTGACCTTTATACCCTGTGACCCCTTATATCACTTGATTCAAGACCTTTGACATTGCTGTTAGTAAATTTATAGCAACGGTCAAACACAGTCTCTCAAAAACACAAGAAAATGGTATTGCACGAGAATGCAAACAAATAAATAACATTCTAAGTATAATCAAAAACACAAAATAACCCTTAAAATATAAGGAAATAATGTAAAATGATCATTTCAAAGTGTTTGTGGGAAAAGCACCTAGCATCATGGTAAGTGAAAGTTAAAAGGCACTTTTCTTGATACCTTTTGCTTTCTTTCTTTCTTTCTTTCTTTCTTTCTTTCTTTCTTTCTTTCTTTCTTTCTTTCAACTAATGGTTGTCTGTTTATAACAACCATTGTTGATTGTTTATCCTATACATTTTCCGGCCTCCAGACCTCTGCCTGTCTTTTGTTTAAAAGCCTGTCTTTCCTATCACAATTTTTCATCCACAGGTCTGGCAAGCTCAGAACATTTTTTCTCTGATCCAAGATGCTTCTAAAAGTAATCATAACCATTGTACTTTTAGCTCATTACTGAGTAACACTTTTCTCCTTCTTCTTCTGGTCCATTTTTTTCAGTTTTATTTTCTGCCTTCTGAAAATATTCATAACAAATGTGATGAGTCCACATTTTTGCACATTTACTTCTTTATGAATGTTAAAGTTATTTTGGTGACATCTTTTTGTCTGGTATGACAGCCACTATTTTGCGTTGTTCACTGCACAGCTACAGGCATATTTTTTACGGTTGCTACACCTGTTGCCATGTGACATGTTATGCTATCACTTTTCACTTATTCAGATGGCAGCACCAAGCAGCTTGTTATTTCAGTATCGGTTTCAATACAAAACACAAACAACACATATTTCTTATGACTATGATTTTGGCTTTGCATTTGGTTTTGACAATTCCCTTTTTCGATTCTGTAAACTACTGCAATCCCAGATTCTTCTATCACCCAGAATAAAAAAGAAACATCCCATAGCACCCGCATCTGCCCAGGTGATCATTAAACTATGAATGTCCATGGCTTGCCACAGTTTACCATTTAATATTAGTAATGTGATGTAAGTGTAATAATTTTACTTTAATGTATAGATGAATATAACATTTTTAGGGTACTATAGTGATATTTCCTGGCTATGTATATAATACAGAATTTCCATGGTGCATGTTTATGTCTAGTATATTAAGTTGCATAGTTTAACAAGGTGAACGATTACACTATTCAATTTATTTTTGTAAATCACACTTCAACTGAGAACCTCAAGGAGCTATGTTACTAATTCCAAATAGGAAATACTTAGATAATAACCCAAAATAAAACACTGGAGTAGCAGTCATGGTGAAAAGGGGCTGAGGCCTCCAAAATCCCCACAATGGGCTTATACCCCATGAGCTTCACTGGCCAGCCAAAAAGAAGCTAACCTCAGGCCAGCTAGTCTCCCAACTAATAATAGCAGATTTCAGCCTAGCTGGCCTGATGGGATATATATTATGGTGAAGTTTTTAAAATTATGAAGTGAATTAGTACAGTGGATCCATACTGTTACTTTAAAATTGACAAGAACATGTGGACACAGGCAGAAACTTGTGAAGGGTAAATATTCTACAAATGTTAGGATGTTTTTCTTCCTACAGACAACCATTGACACATGGAATAAGTCACCAAGTAGTGTAGTGAAGTTTAGTACTCTAGGAACATGCAAAATGTAATGTTATTTTGAAGGAATTAGGTGGATAAGATTGGTAAGCGTTGTTGGGCTGAATGGCTTGTCCTTGTCTAAATTTTTCTAATGATTTCAATTTTAGCTACTTCAATTTATATGTAGTTATTCATATAGTTTACTAATTAATTTTTGTCACTCTGTTTCTTGACCTCCAGAGATGATTCTAATATGAAAACTCAAAAACTGGGCTACCTTTGTGGAATCAGGTAAAAATGTCTTTCTAACACAATAGGAGAGAATTTTTACATAAACACCCACAGTCCAAACACATCAGGCAATTATCATTACAAGAAATTAGATTTTAAATTAAGTATAACATTCCCGAATTTTTTTAACAAAATCAATGTTCATGATTATAATATGTTAGACTGGTATCACATTCAGAGTTGGCTCTGCCTGTTGCTGCTGGGGTAGCTTCTGGTTGGTGTTTAAGTTCAAGTTTATTGTTATATCCTTGTGCTGCTTTGGAAAACAGAGCCTTCAACAGATTAAACAATTTAAACCCAGCCTGAGTTAGTGACTTAGCTTGGCCAAAATATCATGAACTGAAGCCTAATTGTATATGAACTTCAGTTGTTCAACACCAACATGGATAGAGTACAAATAGTTAATTATGTGTACCTGGGTTCATTTTACATGGTCAACAACACAATTCTGATTTGATCTTTCTTGTATGTCCTTCCCCACTCATTATCCATTAACTATAATTAACATCCTTTAGGGAACTGATTTGATCTTCCTCATAGGTCCATCCCAACTCTTTATCCATTAGCTATTATTAACATACTTTAGCATGGAAGGATATTACTTAAAATGGAAACTGACATTTTGTTAAGATATGTGATAGCAGACATATTTGCTAGCTGTAAAGATTTTCCAAAACTTAATAACATTTGAAAACATTTCAATCAAATACAAAATTTCTGCATTCAATGCAAATTGAAAAACAGAAATATTTCATTTTTCTTTGTTTTTAGGCTCTATTGATATACTGTAGGACTCTTAAGCCCTAATACAAGATAAGCTTTGCTTTAACTATTACATACAGTACAGTACAATAAATTCCTAAGTCAATTATTTTTAAAACTACATAGATAGCTAGTGTTTGTTTATAAAACCCTATATAACACTATAACAGAAGCAAATAAACATTTAATACAATAAAAAGTAACAAGAATTTCTTGTTTGTCCCAAGAAGTCATTGTTTTTATCTTGTGAGATAATTAGAGCAATCCAGGTTTGTTTCCAAAACTTTAAGGCTCCTTAGCCTACTTCATATGCTGTATTTGTTAAATTTCACTATATTAGATAGATAGATAGATAGATAGATAGATAGATAGATAGATAGATAGATAGATAGATAGATAGATAGATAGGGTTCTAGCTGTAAAAAGGGCAGTCAGTCCAAATAATTAAAGAGTGAGAATCATGAGATAGAATCAGATTAACAGAGTTAAGCAAGGGTCAAAACTGAAAGTCTAAAAGAAAGAAATGTTAAAGCCACATCAAAATTCACAGTCAAAGGGCAGAGATTTGTTTCAAAATAATTTGGTCCAGCCTTCGATGTTAATAAATATTTTAGAGCGATCTTTATACTGACATGTTAATGATATCACTATAACGGCCCACTCACTTTCCCAAACCGGCAGCTACACCACCAAGACCCGTGGCCTGGCAAGCTGAGGACGTTAGACCCAACAAGCCGTACATCTTCCAAATAAACTTCCCCAATCGACGATCAAAAATAAGCCAAACAACAAACAATATGCAAAATAATAAAGTATTTATTGATAAAAACAATGATCAAACTCCAAACAATATATACAGTATATCATATCCCAGAAAGTACTAATAAAAAGAAAAGGTGCAGCACAAAGTTAATATACAATATAAACCCTGCCTTGACCCCACACTGAACACAAACTCAATAAGTCACACAGAAAGTATGAAACGCACATGAAAGTCCATAAGATTTAATAGAAAATGGATAATGTTTGTGAACCTGGTTCAGCTGGAAAAATTGTCCTACGGAAATAACATAGATGAAAATTATGGCTTGCAACAAGAAACACTCTCACCGTGCTTATCCTCGGTACATGGCGTGACCCAGAACCCCAGGGTTTTGCGGTGCAAAGATGTTGTTGTTGGGCATTGAAAGTGACAGGTAGACAAAGGGTTGAATGATTTGAATTGCTGCTTTCTTTTGGCTCTGTAGTGAATAGGTCTAGTAGAATGTTTTTTTTTTCTTTCTGTCCTTCCATTTAAATAGCGAATGATCAGATGCAGGTGATGGAACTGACAGGACCAATTATCATGAGGGGCCACGGTTCCACAGTGTTATCCTTCCCCCGCATCATTTCCAGGGAAGCATATTTACAAAGACACATAAACTATGTAAACAGGACAATTTACGACGACATTAATCATGTAGCACCACTACATCACAAGTGGCAAAGCCTCGGTGCTTCATGGGAATTCCCCATGGAAACAGTTGCTACAATGCACCAAATAGTTTTGCAAGCCCCAAAACAAAAATGGCATTGGAAAAAACAGTAAAAATATACACTACTCAAAAAATTAAGGGAATACTTAATCTTCACAGTCTACCACCAAGTCAAATACGTTTCAGGGATATCCATCTGCCAGTTAGGAAGCATAAGCAATTGTGAATCTACTTCACCTGCCTTGGTGCAAATGAAAGTGACAAGGAGTGCACTGGGAAGCAACAGCAAGACAACCCCCAAAAAGGGAATGGTTTTGCAGGTGTCCACAGATATTTGCACACTCCTTATCCATCCTGACTGATTCTTCTCTAGTTTTGAATTTTGCTAGTGTCCTTGTCACTACTGGTAGCATGAGGTGGTACATGCTGCTGTTTCAGATTGCACAGATAGTCCAGCTCCTTCAGGATGGCACATCCATACGTGCCATCTTAATAAGGTTTGCTGTGTCTCCCAGCACCGTCTCAAGAGCATGGAGGAGATACCAGGAGATGGGCCATTATGTGAGGAGAGCGGGATAGTATGGAAGAAATATATTAATGAAATCAATTTTGTCTTCAACTAGGACCTCTTTGAGTATTTAAATAATCAACCCAAAGAACCAGGCAGGAGGAAGTTTGTTCAATGCATCTTTAATTATCTCTTCATGAAGAGGGAACACAATGTTTCAGCAGTCTACTAGGAGATAGTACCCTTAGCAGAGGTGTCAGCAAATGGACACAGAATAAAGATAGAGACTCAAATTATAAACAATTGAATTTGCATAACAGTGCTGAATTATTCCTGACATTTATTCTGATTGGTGAAAAGACATGAGATGTTTTCAGAAAGCATAGTCAGCTTACAAACTCAAAATAAAAGTCTCCTTCCACTACTGTACATTCTTATCCTTATTCTTAAACATTTCTTAAGTATAGCTTTTAATCTTGTTTTATGAAATTTTCAGTGTTCATGACAACTGTCGAGTATTACTGTGTACATGACAATCAGCCACTTTCTAAACCACTCAAGCATTTTATCTCCTTGTTGCTCACACACCCTTTAACTGTTTTCTTAATAGTGTTTTTCTTAACTTTTTATGCTACTTCTAAGATAAATGTTATATTTAATATAGAAAGGATATCAAAGCAGTTCATACACAATATTACATTACCCCTAAATAACTACATTATTCTCTCATAATAGGTCAGTAGAAGGGCATCAACCCAGCACCAGAAAAGGTATCTGCACCTTTATGTGAGGAGGAACAAGAGGAGCACTGCCAGAGCCCTACAAAATGACCTCCAGCTGGCTACTGATGTGCATGTATACAACCATAAGAGTGGGTTGAGGGCTTGACATCCTCTAGTTAGGTACCAAGATGAAATCCTAAAAGCCATTGTCAGACCTTACACTGGTGAGGTGGGTCCTGGGTTCCTACTGGTGCAGGACAGAGTATGTAGGCATTTCCTAGATGACTAAGGCATTGATGGCAATGACTGGCCCGCACATTCCCCAGACCTGAATCTAATTGAGAATCTCTGGGACGTTTTGTATCAGAGCATCAGAGAACGCCAAGTACTGCCACAGACTGTACTGATGCTCTGATTCAGGTTGGGGAGGAGATCCCCAGGACATTCATCAGGAGTATGCCCAGACATTGTTGGGAGTGCATACAGGTACTTGGGGGCCATACATACTACTGAGTCACATTATGAGTTGCTTTGATGAAATTCACGCAAGTTGGAGCAGCCTGTGATTTCAGTTTTTGACTTTGATATTTGGTGTGATGTTGTATCCAGCCCTCAGTGGGTTGGTGATTTTGGTTTCCATTGACTGTTGTTACATCATTTTGTTCTCAAAGAATTACACAATATTACTCAGTAAAGATTTTCCACTAGTATTACTCAGTAAAGATTTTCTTTTTGAATATTTCATCATTAGATACAGGGGTCTTCCCAGACTGTCTTAAGACTGCTGTAGTTCAACCCCTACTGAAGAAAAATAATCTTGACTCCTCTGCTTTTGAAAATGTTAGACCCATTTCTAACCTGCCTTTCTTAAGTAAAATTCTAGAGAAGGCAGTCATTATGTAGCTAAATGACCACCTCAATAAACATGCTATTCTTGATAAGTTTCAGTCGGGTTTCAGAACAAATCACAGCACAGAAACTGCACTCAATAAAGTAGTAAATGACTTGCAGGTAAATGCAGACAGAGGCCATTTATCTGTTCTCATCCTCTTAGTTCTTAGTGCCGCATTTGATAGCATTGATCACAATATTCTTAGAAATCTCCTTAGTCAATGAGTGGGCCTCTCTGGCAGTGTCTTAAATTGGTTTGAATCCTACCTGGCAGGAAGAAAATTCTTTGTTAGTTGTGGTAATTACAACTCAAAGACACATGATATTCTATATGGTGTTCCACAAGGGTCTATTCTGGGTCCGCTGCTCTTTTCAATTTACATGCTTCCATTAGGTCGGATTATCTTGGGGCATAACGTGAACTACCACTGCTATGCTGATGACATGCAGTTGTATTTATCAATAGCACCTGATGACCCAGACTCTGTTGTTTCACTAACACAATGTTTTACGTGTATTTCTAAATGGATGAGTAGTAATAAAGAGAAAACAGAAATTTTAGTAATTGGCAATAATGAATATAATGAGGTTATTAGAAATAAACTTGATGCATTAGGATTAAAAGTCAAGACGGAGGTAAAGAATTTAGGGGTAACTGTTGACTGTGACCTGAATATTAAATTGCATATTAATCAGATTACTGAGACAGCATTTTTTCACTTAAGAAATATAGCAAAAGTTAGACCTCTAATATCATTGAAAGATGCTGAAAAATTTGTTCACGCTTTTGTTTTCAGTCGACTAGATTACTGTAACACACTCCTCTCAGGACTACCCAAAAAAGACATAAATTGACTGCAACTAGTACAGAATGCAGCTGCTAGAATCCTAACTAGGAAAAGAAACATTTCTTCAGTTTTGATGTCACTACACTGGTTACCTGTGTCATTCAGAATTGACTTTAAAATACAGCTTATGGTTTACAATGCCTTAAATAATCTTGCTCTATCTTATATATCGGAATGTCTGACATCATATATTCCAAATTGTAACCTTAGATCTTCAAATGAGTGTCTGCTTAGAATTCCAAGAGCTAAACTTAAAAGAAGTGTTGAGGCAGCCTTCTGCTGTTATGCACCTAAAATCTGGAATAGACTGCCAATAGGAATTCGCCAGGCTAATACAGTGGAGCACTTTTAAAAAACTGCTGAAAACACATTACTTTAAAATGGCTTTCTCATAGCTTCATCTTAGTTTAACGCTGATGCTCTGTATATTCAATTAATTATCATTATTATTCATGGTGCCTCCAAAATCCGTACAAACCCCTACTCTCTCTTCTGCTCTTTTTCCGGTTTTCTGTGGTGGCGACCTGTGCCACCATCACCTAACCAAAGCACCATGATGTCCCTATATTGATGGATTAAAGGCTAGAAGTCCACGTGACCGTCATCATCAAGTCCTTCCATGAGAACCCTGAATACAATGAGGACTGATCATTTATGTTAGGTAGAATGCCTAGAGGGGGCTGGGCGGTCTCATAGCCTGGAACCCCTGCAGATTTTATTTTTTCTCCAGCTGTCTGGAGTTTTTTTTGTTTTTTCTGTCCTTCCTGGCAATTGGACCTTACTTTTACTCTATGTTAATTAGTGTTGTCTTATTTTGATTCTCACTTTGACTTTTTTTCTCTTTTTTCATCATGTAAAGCACTTTGAGCTACATTATTTGTATGACAATGTGCTATATAAATAAATGTTGTTGTTGTAATATGATTTAAGTTCCCTTCATTTTTTTAGCAGTACATACAGTATAACTTCCAAACTGAAGCTCTAAACCAGTGTTTCCCAAACTCGGTCCTGGGGAATTCCTGTGGCTGCAGGTTTTTGTTCCAACCAAATTCCTAATCAGTGACAACACCTCATAACACTGAGCTCATTTAATTAGCAGATATTTTTTTTCTTTTATTCAACATTCAGAAAAGAACATCAGCATGATTTTTACATTTATAAGACATTTAGAAATATTTCTGCTTTTGCTAGAGATTTAAATGCTTAACTCTCTTTTGTTGATTTCATTATATTTTTCCCTTTCTCTGTGCAGTTGTTTCCTCTTCGCTGTATCTTATTAATGACAATTTAAAATGAGCAGAGCAGACAACCAGGCAAACAACACTGAATAATCAAAGGCTGCAACTACTTTAGAGTCAGACCCACTAATTAGTAAATAATGGATTAAATAAACAATTAGAAAACCTAGAAAAGTAGAATGAAAATCAAGATGAATATATTGTTAAGAAGAAAAAATATACATTATTCCTATATAACTGCTTGGTACATTTTAATATTTTTTTAGCAAACTTAGTTTTCTAATTTCTATATTGTTCCCTAAACACAGAACTTGGGAAATATTAGTTAACTTAATTAGTCCAGGAGTCCAATTAAAAACAGAAGCTGGTTGGAACAAAACCTGCAGCCACAAGGGGTCCCCAGGACCGAGTTTGGGAAACACTGCTCTAAACAAAATTATGATTTTAGAATTTGATTCCTTGGATGCAGTTTTTCTAAAAGCGTGTTGAAATGAGCCAATGTCTGGATTTGCGATGGCAGGAGCTGTTCACCAATAATAATAATAGAGGTTGGGAGCATGCAATGATTTTACAGCATGTTGCCGCACCAACCACTTGACAAACCACCCGCATTGAGACCCAAGTGCAGCCGTGCAACAGGTGACACCTCAGGATCACACTAGAACAGTGTGAGGTTTTTGTACGGTGGCTGGAGTTCTAATCCTGCCAACAACCCCCAAGTTTTTCCCTGCAAATTGGAAGACTTGCTTGAACGGCTGGATACAGATTAATATCATACCAGGACAAAGCAATCATAGATTTCGGAGCAGATCCTTATCCTCAGAGCCACCACTGCACCCTTAATAATAACAATAATAATAGTAATAAATTTTACTAAGGTGGTGATTAGCCAAACAGGGTGTTCTAGTGGTGCATCTTAACAAATAAATAAGTGTACTGTATAGTAATCATAGTAATTGGGGTGCCTAAAGAAAGAACAGTTTGGAAATGACTAAGCTAACTCAAACACTGAGTTCAGTATACTGTATAGCAAACATTGAACATAAGATAATAAATAGCAAAATTCCCTACATATATACGTATTGCTCTGTAATGATGCATTCCCAAAAATGCATTCAAAATTCTGTCCTCAGCAGTGCAATCTCATTTCAGTCTGAATGATACAATCATATTTAATCCTCTTACATCGAGCCTTTAAAAGCACTGACATCTCATAATTTGCTGTGTTCTCATTCCATCTGCCTACATTGAACATCAGAAAACATTGATTGTAAGTTTGTTTATAAGACTGAGTTTCTTTGTCTGTTTAGCAAAATCTCATGCCACCCTGGGCTTTGAAACTTGATCTTGATCTCATTTTACAGCTTATGCTATGACAGCCCCTGATTTTTGCAATCACATGACTGAAAGCAGACTTAAAATCCTGCACAGATGCAGTTATGTCCCTCACGTTACAAGATATCCAAAGATGCATGCACTGCTATGCTACTCACAATAATTACAGCAGACCAGTCACACCACTGGTAAGAAACAAATTGAGCTTCAAGTCCTTGGTATGGCTGCTAGAGACATAGCAGGACACCAGAAGTCACAGCATATGTATATGTGTGATATCTCACACATACCTGACACGATAAGTACAGCCTACTGAACACAATGCTGGTCTGAGACAACCATGATCTCTCAATTGTACATGTGTCCCACAGCAGCCACTATTTAAGCTTTTGACACAACATGCACACCCTCACACAGCATTGAAGTAATGGTAACAGTGCACACCATCCTACATTGCTGACATGTCAAGTATGGCCAAGCAATGATGCTGCAGGTTCAGACATAAAACCAGCTTCGCCAACTGGAGACCCTTACTACTGAAATCTACTTATTTATTTATTTAAGAAATTAACTGAAATGTTGTTTATTCTTCTATAGTTTTGAAGTTGTAATCTACTTGTCATAGACAGGTAACTCAGGCAGTATTTTAATATAGAATTTTATAGGAAAATAAAGAATATACAAATTCACCCTGCAAGTACGAATTTCATTATATTATGCACACATGACAATAAACTTGTGTTAACATTTATTGGACAGATTTTAGTTTAGTATTTTAAAATGGCTAAAACAAAAGGTTCTGATTAAAATTATAATGCCCATTGTGTTTATGAAGATTTTCAAAGGTGCTGATATGCTGCAGTTACACTGGGCCTCCTTGTGTGCATCTAGTGAGCATCAGTTTCACAGTAATTAGTAAAATGATTGCCTTCAGTGTAGAAAAATAGGTATGGAGGGTAGTATGATTCATGCTAATGTGCTCTATGTTCCTCTATGTCAGAAGTATTTGGGCCAGAATATGTATTTAGCAATATTGACTGAGGAGCTGCAATCTTAGAACGTTAGAACAACTCTGATAAAAAAGGCCATTCAGGCCAACAAACTTGTCCATTCTGTTCATCTAGTTTTTTGGAAATATCATCCAGTCTAGATCTGAAAGTCCTTAAAATCTTACTCTCCATCACATTACTTAGTAATTTATTCCTTGTTTCTATGTTTTTTCATGAAGATAAACTTTCTAACACTTGTGTGAAATCTGACCATAAGTTTCCAACTGTGATCCTGTTGAAGAGTTTGTTTTGAAGTTAAAGCTAGGATCCACTATACTAATTCCCTTCATAATTTTAAACATTTTGATCATTTCACCTCTTAAGGTCTGTGTGCTTAAACTGTAAAGGTTCGTCTCCTCTAGTCTCTACTTCCTTTGCTCATACCTCTAAGTCCTGGAATCAGCCTAAACATTATATGGGCTTTCTTTAGCACTGCTATGTCTTTTTTGTAATATGGACACCAAAACTGTGCACTGTATAGCCTCTCTAGTGTGTTATATACCTTAATCATAACCTCTCTTGTCTTGTACTCTACAAATTGTGATGCATAACCTAAAATCCTATTAGCCTTCTTGATCAATTCTGTAAACTGTCTGATGTTGATAATGGTAAGTCCACTATGATAATATGGTCCTTCTTATAAAGTATTCTTTCAAGTTTCAGATCTCACATTATTTATTCAAATCCAACTCTAGCATAACATCCTCAAACCAGATTAACTGTATTCAAGGTAAACTGGGTACCAGTCCACACAAGGCAGTAAACAGCACTGCACAGAATGATTGTCCATCACAACTCCCATACACTCAGACAGGTGAGTTTAGAATTGCCATATTAATCTGACCTGTCTGACTCTGGACAATGTGTGAGAAAAACCAGAGTATCTGGGATTCAAGCCCAGGATGCTGAATGTGCAGGTCAGGTAGCAATATCGGCCTATTGCTATTTTGTTTATATAATTATAGTTCTTGCTTTTTCTCTTCTAAAATATTTCACTAGAATTCGTCTAATAAGAGTGTATGGCAGAGATTAAACAATTGTTCAATTACTAAAAAAAATCATTCACCTTTATATAAACAAGTTTAATAAGGCATCACTCCATTATAAGAAATATATACTAGTCCATCATAGGGTACACTCCTGTACACATTCACGCACACTTAGCACTTAGCAGTCAATTTTAAATTAATGTACGTAGGGTGAGGAATGACCTGGGATACCCAAAGAAAATCAATGCATACACAAGAAGGACATCCAGATTCCTCACTGAGAATGAAAAGACTTGGAAACAAACCCAGATAGCTGTAGCTGTGATCCATCCATAGTTAACACATAGTCACTTGTGGTCAATAGAAGGATCTCAGGCTTGGTGTCCCTGTGTCTCTCTGAGTTATCAGTAGCCTTTGGAGTACCTGGTTACCAAGTCATCTGGACTTTAACTTTTTGGCTATGTAGTTTCACAGTTTAAAATTAATATATTCCTAAATTGAGCTAAGTATGTTATCTATCTATCTATCTATCTATCTATCTATCTATCTATCTATCTATCTATCTATCTATCTATCTATCTATCTATCTATATTCACACACACAAACTTTTAGGCTTTTAGGCTAACCTTCCAAATAAAGTGAAGTTACCATAGCTACCACCACATAACGTTACATAATTGGTTGCTCTGACTAGCAGAATCTATTTACAGTTGTTTCACCAAGATCCACTGAATGACTCATTCAGTCCATTTCTGTGAAAAAGTCATTAAACATCAGACAACTGCGTATTACATGGTGAGCAAAAGCAAAAATACCTTGGGAAAAAGTTGGTGCTAGTATTTATTATATACACATTTTGCCATTTCTCTAAGCTGGTGGCGTATTTCTCTTTAACAGAAAAAACATTAAAGAACAAAAAATGGTTGTTGTGTCTTTGAAACAAACAACAAAAAATACAAATATAATTAGCTTGCTTCAATAGTTTGTATTTATAGAGCCCCTGTGGAGACATGATATAATGTTTTTCTGGGAAACAATCTGGTGCACACCACTTACTACTTACTACAATCTGGTGATTACCACATACTATCTTAAGATCACCACATACTATATTGTGCGCACAACATACTATTTGTGATCACCACATATCTGTAGCATCTCCTACAGTATTTAATGTGTTCTGCACTTGCTGCAGATTAGATGGTGGGGATCTCAACCCTAGGAATTATTAGTGAGGTCTCAGCTTTCAAATGAAGTTAGTATCTTCTATCATCTTATAACATTGCAAGATGCTGAAAAATTAATTCATGCTTTTGTTTTTAGTTCGCTAGATTACTGTAATGTACTCATAACTGGTCTACCTAAGAAAAACTGAAATTGGTTGCAGCAAGTCCAGAATGCAGTAGCAAGAATCGTAACTAAAAAAAGAAAATCTGAACACAACTCACCAGTTTTACCATCATTACATTGGTTACCTCTGTCTTTGAGAATTGACTTTAAAATACTACTAATGGTATATAAAGCTTTAAATGATCTTGCTCCATCCTATATTTTAGAGTGCCTATCCCCCTACATTTCAAGTTGTAACCTTAGATTGTAGCAGTGCTAAGGACTGGATATCTCAGCTGCCCTGAGGGTGTTACACTGTTGGATGACAGCGGGTGATGTTTGGCTGCTGGGAAGAAGGCGGAGGAGCCGGCAAGACACTGAAGGATTGCTGTTGTTTGTCTGACTATTCAGTTGTTGTTTTCACCTGTTAGATTACCCGTGGTTTGTCTTGGATTACTGTTCCTGGTTGGATATATGGTCTGTGTCGTGCCCGCCTCTTTCGTGTGAGTGAACGGATTGGTAGCTACTTTGTCTGTGGGAGTGCTCCCATTCACCACATCCGCACCACTTCAGGAAAAGGTAGGACCAACTTAATATTAACCTCAGCGAACTGTTCGTAGGATTTTCCACTCTCCAATCTTCATCTGTTGCTGCTACATTTGGGCTGTGCTCTAGACTTTGTTGTGAGTTTTTGTCATGCTTTTTGTCATTTACAGGTTTTGTTATATGTGAGACTGCCGGCTGGGGATAGAGGGAAGGGATTGTTTATTGTTAGGTGTTATTGGTTGTGTTATTATCTGCTGTCACCATAGGGGCAATGGGAGGGTTAACTGTAATTATTATTTCCACTTCCTTTTCATTTAATATACCATTTTATCATTGCTTAAATCTGCTGTGTAATAGTGTCTTTGTGAGTGAGTGTGTACAAGTTGGCCCAAGACAGGATGCATTCCTGGGGCCCCCACTGAAAAAAATAAATAAATCACCGACCCTACAATGGTGTGAATCTTAGCGGCACTGTGACTGCTACAAGATCTGCTTATTATTTCAAGAGCCAAGCATTAAAGCAGTAGTGAGACAGCCTTTTGCTTTTATGCAACAAAAATCTGGAATATTTTACCGATAGAGACATGTGAGCATAATATTGTAGATCATTTTAGTTCCAGCCTTAGTAAACTATAGAAATGCATAGAATTATCATACTCTTCAATGAACCTGCAATCTTTATTAGTCTTTACTTTCCTTTGTTTTGTTTTTGTTTTTTTCTTTTCATTTCTTCTGTGGTGCCACCACCACTTGATCAAAGTCCTGTGCAGCCACTTGTGATGTTTGAATGAAAGTGGATACCCCAACCTGCCATGAGATCCATTACATTGAATCCAGTGAGATCTGCTAAGAACTAATTAAGAACTTTTATGTTAGTCAGAATGCCCAGTGTGAGATTGGCGGTCTTTTGCCCTTAAACCTCTACAGCTTTTTTTTTTTTTTCTGACCACTCTGACCAACTGATCTTATCATTAGGCAGACATTTAGAAACAATTCTATTTTTAAGGACTCTATTTTTCTTAATTATATATAATATATATGTTATGAAAGTGTGCATTATTTGTTTTTGTTTCCTATTTATGCATTTGTATGCTTAACTAATTTTAAAATGTTTTTCTATGCATTAACTTCATCATTAGTATGAAAATATGCTTTAAAAATAAATGTTGTTCTGTTGTTATCTTGCTCCTGGAATCATCCAAGCACCACAGTGGCCTTATGTCATGGCTTATCCTGCTGAAACTCCATTTTTAAGCTGAGTACACTGATGCCATAAAGGGGATGCACACGTTTGGCATCAGTGTTGTGATATCTTGTCACACATGAGCTGCTATTTTATTAGAAATGTAGGTCAATCGTGATTAGAGCAAGCCATTCAGCCCAACAAACTTACCCTCATTGACTTTCTAAGATAACATCAAGTCTAAATTTGGAGGTCCTTAAAGTGTTACTCTCCACCACAGTACTTAATAATTTGTTGGATGTACAAATGGTTCTTGGTCTTTTATTTACTTGAGACCCTTCAAGTGACTGCTGAGTCATAACTAATTGTCCCTGAATTAAATCAACAATTGGAAGCTGTGTCAGTTTAGGCTCTGGCCTTATCTGGCCACTCAGAAAACAGTTAGAAGAAGGAAGAAAAAATAAATGAAGCTAAAAGCAAAGCCTAAATTAAAATTGTTAATGTATATCATGATACTCAAGTATTAGTACAGGGCAAGGCAAAATGGAATCATTTGGAACCCATGAAATAGTAACACTGTTATTAATATCAGTAGCATTATTTTATATAATATTAATGAAATGTACAGCACTAATGATTTCCCAAATGTAAAAGTTTAAAATCAATATTTTATTGTAATATATGGGCTTACTAGTGCCAAAATGCAGCCATTTTAAGCACAATTGCTATAAGTTTCACCAGAAACAAAAGCTAGTGCAGCTGCAACTTTAAAAATGTATGTGTTCTGTATTGAGTTGCCTAAACTTTCCCATCTTCACTGCAGAAAACATTAGACAAATGTAGTTTTTGTTATTGTTTGCAGATTGCTGAAATTCTGCCTGGTTGGTAAAATGTATGTTTTCATTCCTCTGAGATGTCTTTGGAGCAAACTACAAGTCTTAACCTCTGCCATCAGCAATTTGCAAAAATAAAGCTGAAATATTTCCCTACATCCTCACTTTATTTCTGAAGCAAACTTTGAGTGACAGAGATTAAATACCCAACGTACACAAAACTTTCAAACACACATCCATATCTGGGACAGAGAAACCTTTTTCAAAATCCCAGAGATATACAAGATGATTTGTTTTAAATTAAGGCAAAAATGAAACATCATTAAATTTGCATTGGAGTTGCAGTTGTCCCAGATCAGAAGGTCTTATAATGGAATAAAATACTGTAGTTGCCTATGGATTGAAACAGCAGGTTTTACAAACTCAATCTAACTGCTCCTTAGGTTTGAAGTTTAATGGTCCTGTTTAACGAGTCTCACTCTTGCTGCACCTTTTCTAGCATTTTGATTTCCAGTATTTTAGGGTAAGTACAATTCTGACTAATTCTCAGGTGTTGCTGCTAATCATAGGGGCTCCAATAAAGCCCATAAATGTAGGCAATTCAGCTAATTAAACAACAACAATACAATATAAGTATATAAGAGCTGGCAGCGCTGTGATGAATTATGTTTTTGATTTCTCCAGTGCCTTCAATACCATCCAGCCATCGCCACAGCCACAATAGCTGCCCAGGCTCCGCTGTCCCAGTGCATCAATGTTGCTGTGTGCTCGAAGCAGAATAGGAAGCAGAGAATTATCTGCATCTTAACATCAATAAAACCAAGGAAC
>JANRMT010027041.1:99726740-99754068 GCA_026402145.1 Polypterus bichir lapradei
CTATCTATCTATCTATCTATCTATCTATCTATCTATCTATCTATCTATCTATCTATCTATCTAAGAGATAGCATAACAGATATGAAAGCCACTATCTAATATAAAGAAATGCAAGGCATTACAATATATACAGTATAACAGTGGATTCTGAGAGTATTTCGTCTCCTGCACACTTTATTGTGTCGTAGATTTAATTTTAAATAAATTTGCCTTTCTCATAAATTTACATTCAATAACCCATAATGACAGAGTAAACACATATTTTCAAAAAAGTTTACAAATCTATTAAAAATTAAAAACATACATCTGTCATTCATGTCAGTATTCTGACTCTTTGCTCTGGCATTCCAATTGTGGTCAGGTGCATCCTTTTTGCTTTCACCATGCCTGTCAGGGCAAAAACTAAGCCGTCAAGTCCAAAGAACTCTCTGTAAACCTTTACAATGAAACTGTGGTGAGACATAGGTCAGGGCAAGGGTGTAAAGCCATTTCTAAAACTTAGTGTTTCCAGGAGCAGAATGGCTTCAATAGTTGTGAAATATTATACAGTATATACAGTATTATAAGTTTGGAGCCAGCAGGACTTTTCATAGAGCTGACCGTCTGACCAAACTGACTAACTGAGTAAGAAGGGCCTTGATCAGGGAGCAAAGCAGAATCACAAATGGCATTATAGTAGAGGTTTACAAGTCCTCTGCTGAGATGGTAGAACCTGTCAGAAGACTCAGCCATCTCAGTAGCACTCCATCAATCAGTTGTTTATGGTAGAGTGACTGACTCCTACTTGGAGTTTGCCAGATGGCAATTTAAGGAATCTGAGAGCATGAGGAAAAAGATTCTCTGCTCTGGTAAGATACAAATTTAACTCTTTGGGCAGAACTCTAAGCACTATGTCTGTCGAAGATCAGGAACTGCTCATCACCTGTCTGATACCATTTTGACGGTGAAGAATAGTGATGCCAAAATCATGCTATGGGGGATGCTTCTCAGTGGCAGGGACAGGAAGACTGCTCAGAATTGAGGAAGGGATGAATGCAGCCAAATACAAAGAGGTTCTTCAAGAAACCCTCCTCCAGAGTTCAATGTGACATCAGAATGGGACGATGGTTCACCATTCAGCATGAAAATTACCTGAATCATTCAAGCAAGACAATGCCAGAGTCACTTCAGGGCAAGTCCTTGTGTGGCTCGGGCAAAGACTAGAGTTAGACCCCATGGAACATCTTTGGAGAGACCTGAAGATGGCAGATCCAGAATCTAACAGAGCTTGAAAGGATCTAACAAATAAGAATGACATAAACTGCCAAAATCTAGGTGTGCAAAGCTTATACAGATTTTCCCAAGTACACTCAAAACTGTAACTGCTCCCAATGGGGCCACTACAAAGTACTGAATTAAGGGTGTGAGTACTTATATGAATGAGAGATTTCAGTTTTTAATTTTAAACAAATATGAACACTTTCTTTATCACCATGGGTTATTGAGTGTAGACTGATGGGCAAAATGGCAAATGTATCCAATTAGAATTAAATCACAACAACAAAGTGTACAGAAAGTGAAAGGTTCTGAATACTTTCTGAATCCACTGTATAGATAGATTGATATGAAAGTTTATATAGTTCTGAGATGTTTCTGGGAAGACAGATGTTTTCAAGTGATCCTGTTCTACACACTTTTAAAATTAGGAGTTAGAGTTTAGCAATAAAAAAGAAGGTTTGGGTAGATATTTTGTGAGATTACATTTTACATTTACATTTTACACTGTTCTGGGTAAACTGCATTTGGCCCTGCAAGCGGTCCTCCAACTTTCAGCGAAATCATGGGGGTTGGTGACAGGACTGGCACTCCAGCCACCGTAAAAAGACTTCACACTGCTGTGAAATGAGAGAAAGGACTCCTTTTTGTTCTCTGCGGGAGTAGCTCTGCTGCAACCATCCACAGGAATCCTTCTCGCATCATGAAGGGGATTGGGGAAAGCCCTCAGGAGCCCCATCCCCGGAAAAGTCGAAACTGTTGGAGATCCAATGGGGTCAGGCCTGTTGGGGATCGGCACTGGTGTGGTGCTGAGGTGTGGTCTGCTGCATGGCAGCACTCTGGTCCCAATTTGAGGTGGCCCATCCGGGTAGGTGCATGGAACGTCTTGTCTCTCTGGTATGATGATCGTCTTCCTCTGCTGTTGGAAGAGCTGCGTAAATTTAGCATTTCAGTGGCAGCACTCACTGAGGTGCGCAGACCTGGGACTGGTCAGATTTCTGTTGGTGGATACACCTTTAATTGGTCTGGTCGCTCTGATGGCTGTCATACTCAGGGAGTAGCTTTTGCTGTAGCGGATCATCTTCTTCCAATGGTGTCACTCCATTCAACGAGCATATTATGAGACTCAGATTATGGCACTCCCTGGATGCCTTGTCTGTTGTCTTGGTGTATGCTTCAACTGCAGTGAGTGATGTCTCTGTGAGGGAGACATTTTATTTTCAACTTCGCTCAGTGGTTGATGGGTGCCCGCGAGGTGAGATTCCTCTGGTCATGAGTGACTTCAGTGCAACCACTGGCGCTGACAGGGCTGGTTATGAGGATTGTCTCTGTCCCCATGGGTGTGGTGACCATGGTGAAAGTGGCTCCATATTCTTTGACTTTGCAAAAGGTCAGGGGTTGCAAATCACTGGATCCTGGTTCTAGTGCTCTGAGCTGCATTGTTGGACTTGGTATTCCAATACTGGTGGTGTGGATGCTGGAGGCTCTTGCAAAACTGCAAGGTCTACAGAAGTGCCAAGTTTGTGGATTCTGACCATAGAGTTTTTGTTGCTACTCCAAAGATCTAGCTTAGGTCCAGTAGGTTACCACCTACTAGGAAAATGAGGCTGGACTTGACCAGGCTCCAATATCAGGCTGTTTCTAATGAGTTTGCATGCAGTTTGTGTGAGGAACTTGCAGATCTTGGTGAGACTGCTGATCCTAATGTGATGTGGGAGACCTTCTGTGACAAGACCCTGAAGATTGTTGAGGGTTGTATTGGTGTTACTGGTGTTCCCAGAAGGAGGTGTTTCATCTTACAGGGCACCCTGGATATCATTAAGAGGAGTCGCAGCGCACGGCTTGATGGTAACTCTCATCTGTAGAACTGAGAAGAATGGCTGTGAGGGCTCTGAGGGCTGATAAGGAGGAGTCTGTTAGAGGAATCTGTGAGCAAGTGACACACCATCTGTGGTCAAGCGACCCATGTCCTGCTTACAGAGGAATTGAAACATTGCACACATCCCAATCTCTTCCTCGTGGAGTCACAATTAGGGCGGCTGATAGAATGGTCCTTACAGATGACACTGCAGCTGTGATCCGGTGGACTGACTACTTTGAGCAGCTATTCAAAGCTGATCTTCCAGCTAGGATGTTGGATATCTCTGGGTCCACAGTTCTTGAGGCTGATCCTTCAATTAGCTCTGAACCACCCACTAAGATATCACTGAAATTGCACAGGTGGTGAACCAGCTGAGGAAAGGGAAGGCTGCAAGGATCTGTGGTACCAAGGTGAACTTCTCCAGTTTGGTGTTAAGGCTGTCTTCCTTGCATTGCAAGCAATCTTTGCTTCCATTTGGGAGACTGGCATCATACCAGCTGACTGGAAAATGAGACCTATGTGGAAAGAGAAGGGTGATCATCTGGATTGTGACAACTACAGGGGGACAACACTGCTGTTGGTGCCGGGTAAGGTCCTTGCTAGGGTTGTTCTCAATAGGATCCGTGATCACTTGCTCACCTACCAGTCTGGTTTTTTGCCTAAGAAGTCTACCATCGACTGCATCCTGGCACTGAAATTTCTCGTGGAGCACAAACGTGAATATCGGCCAAGTTATTTTGCAGCCTTTGATGATTTTTGTAAAGTGTTCAACTCAGTTGATCAAGCTGCCCTGTGGGAAATCTTAAGGGTCCGTGGGATCCACACAAGGTTGCTCGATATCATGGGCAGCTTGTACACTGGTACTGTGAGTGCTGTGCAGTGTGAAGGCAGAACCTCTGTGTTTTTCCCAGTTGATTCTGGGGTTCGTCAGGGGTATGTTCTTGCTCATACTCTGTTCAATGCTTGCATGGACTGGGTGTTGGGCAGGATCGTGGGGTCCAGCAGCTGTGGGGCATCTGTTGGTGAAGAAAGATTCACTGATCTTGACTTTGAGGCTCTGATCGAGGCTCTTGAGAGACTGAGCAAGGAGTCTGAATGTTTGGGCTTGTGAGTTTCCTGGATAAAAACCAAGATCCAGGCCTTTAATGACCTCTTAGTCATAGCCATCAGCAGTGTGTCTGTCTGCAGAGAGAGTGTTGACCTTGTCGAGAGGTTTACTTACCTTGATAGTGACATTCATGTCACTGATGACTCTTCCTATGAAGTCAGTACTCGAATTAGGCGAGCATGGGGGGATATGTGTGACGCTCCCGATATCTATTCAAAAGGATGAAGGTCCAAGTCTTTAGAGTCCTGGTGCTTCCTGTCTTGCGATATGGTTGCGAGACATGAATGCTGTCCAGTGACCTGAGATGAAGAGTGGACTCCTTTGGTACTGTATCTCTTCAGAGAATTCTTGGGTACCGCTGGTTTAACTTTGTGTTGAATGAGCGGTTGCTCATGGAGCCCCAAATGAGGCACATTACCTGCATTGTGAGGAAGTGTCAGTAACAGCACTACGGCCAGGTGGCACAATTCCCTGAGGGTGATCCGGCTCGCAGGATCCTTATTGTTCAGGATCCGAGTGGCTGGACCAGGCCAAGGGGACGCCCACAAAACACCTGGCTGTGGCAGATAGAGGGTCATTTCTGGCAGGTGGGACTGAACCACGTGTCTGCCTGGGGGGTTGCCAACCAGGATCCCAAGCTCTTTTGTCATGTGGTGGGTGTGGCAACGCACTGTACCAGTGCATGCTCTCTAATCTGACCTAACATTTTACAGGGGAGGGTGTACCAACCCTCTCCCTGCTTCGCTTGGTATCGGTTCACAAGTACTGTATACTCCAACATGGTCAAAACTCTGGCCCTGAAAATTATTTATTGTTTTAGCAAATGCTAAAACTATTTGAAATTGTCATCTATGCAAAAATAATGATGTAACAGTTGACCGGCAGCTCAACCTGGCCAGGACGCTCAAAGAATGGAAGGATGGGAGAAGGTAACCTCTTTGGGACACAATTTCCCCAAGATGTTTGATGGCAGCTTCTCTGCACTGTAGTGGTGTCTTCGATTCCCGCTGGGCGCCATGGGACAAGCAGTTTAAAACCACAGCCCTGCTGGGTACCATGGGTGCTGCCAGGGGATGCTGCAAGAGAACCTGAGGAGTCATGTCTCACCCATAGCCCGGAAGTACTACCAAGTCACAGGGATAAAAGCCCAGAAGTACATCTGGGTTGACCAAAACTCTAGTTCTCCATCTGACACGGAAGTGCAGGCAAGTTGGACCATATATACAGGATTGCTGTGAACTCAGCAAGCGAGCCAGAGTCAGGTGCAGAGTGACAAAGCTTGCTGGGAGGTGTGGAGGAGAAGAGAGAGAATATTGTGATTATTATTGTGCTTGTTTACTTGCCTGTGTATTGTGGCTGTGGTGCTTAGGGAGCACTGGTGGAGAAGAAAATAATTTAAAGAACTTCTTTTTGCGTTTACCTGGTGTCCTGAGTGAATGTCTATTGGGTTTAAAGGGGCAACAGTGCCACCTAGCGTTCACAATGGTAATCTACATGCTGAAGTATTGCCAGTATCTAACTTAATACACAGAAGGAATACAACTTCTCCTGCATGATCACCAATCTTGATTTTATTGGTAATTGAATGTTTATGCAGTTTTACAACTTGTAAGCGTGTGCCATTACATAGGTTTTAACCACACATTAGATTTAATTATAACTTACAAAGTTGAAATTCTAAATTTAAATATTACTCCATTAAATGAAGTTATTTCCGATCACTACTTAATTACATTTGATTTAGTCCTGTCCTTGCCAATGCACTCACAGATTAAAACAAAGACAGTGCGACATCTAGATTGTAATTCTGCTTCAAAATTTATAGATACCTTGAGTAAGTCGAGTGTAATTGTGGAAAACCATTTAGATCAGTTAACATTAAATGTAAACGTGGAAAACAATTTAGATCAGCTAACATCACATTATATTGTGACCTTGAGAGATGCTCTGGACACAGTGGCTCCCCTTAAAACAAAAGTGATCAAAGCACATAGAAACTCTCCATGGTTTAATGAAAACACTCGCGCTCTTAAATTAGAGTGTCGAAAACTGGAGCACAGATGGAGAACAACAAAGCTACATGTCTTTCAAATTGCATAGACAGAGAGTGTTAATAAATATAAAAAAGCCCTCTTTAAAGCATATAAAGCATTAAATGGCCAAGGTCCAACTTACTTGTCTGAACTTATCATGACTTACAAACCTGAGCGCACATTAAGATCTCAAGATGCCGGTCTGCTTATGATTCCAAGGATGAATAAAATAACAGTGGGAGGTCGAGCTTTTAGTTACAGGGCCCCTAAACTGTGGAATGGTCTTCCTGCTTCTATAAGAGATGTCCCTTCGGTCTCAGCCTTTAAATCCCAGCTGAAGACTCACTACTTCAGTTTAGCATATCCTGACTAGAGCTGCTGATTAACTGTACAGACTGCATCTCTGTTGTTAGTCATTAGCACTAAAACATAAGTAACATGATAGTAATAATTGAATTCTAACCCTCACTTATTCTGTTTCTGTTCTTGGTACTCAAATGTGGCAATTGGTGCCACGGCCCACCTGCCAAGTTGTTAGCCTGCCTATGGTAAAGTCATCCCTGATGGAGGATCGCAGGAATCATGAGAAAGAGGGGTCCTTTCATCGGATTGGCTGGCCCAGTACTGTTTCAGCCATGGAATGGCCAAATGGGGGAGGCAGCTTGATGGATGAGGTCTCCAGGACTCTAAAAATACCCAAATCCTATTATGTGATATCATCTACTGTTAAATTCTGCTCGGTGCTTCTAAAATTTTTATTTTTATGTTGTATTGAGGATTTGTTCTGTTCTGTGTATTGTATTGTATTGACCCCCTTCTTCTGACACCCACTGCACGCCCAACCTACCAGGAAAGGGGTCTCTCTTTGAACTGCCTTTCCCAAGGTTTCTTCCATTTTTCCCTACGAGGTTTTTTTGGGAGTTTTTCCTTGTCTTCTGAGAGAGTCAAGGCTGGGGGGCTGTCAAGAGGCAGGGCCTGTTAAAGCCCATTGCGGCACTTCCTGTGTGATTTTGGGCTATACAAAAATAAACTGTATTGTATTGTATTGTATTGTATTTGTCGACTGCTAACATACAACTAAACTACTACTGTTTTTAGTGGAGCAGATGTATATAAGGTACTTTGATGTATGTGTGTTAAATTGGTTGTACAGACATGAGAGTATCATTGTTATAGTCAGTTAATGAAGACAAAATAAAATGACATATAGATGTAATGTGACGTATGGTTTTGAAGCAAAATGAGCATTGAATGAAAACGTCACATGAAAATGTTGCATGATTTTGCTAATCTTTTCATATATAGAGAGTAGAAATACATTAACATCAACCTGATATAGAACATTTTATTTTGCATGGATACGAATACTTCATCCTTAGTAAAGGCTATGAGGCATTTGCAATACAAAAAACAGATCAAAGTCTTGACCTAGGCAATCTTAAAAACAATTGGATAACATTATCTATTTTTGATTTATTGTACGTATGGTACTTTAGGTATTTCATACTCATGTTTAAGTTATTTATTATAAATAAAGCATTTTTCATTATTTAATTGTCTAGATAGATAGATAGATAGATAGATAGATAGATAGATAGATAGATAGATACTTTATTAATCCCAAGGGGAAATTCACAATAATATAATATGTAACTTCAGTAAATTTTAATTACGGATCATGGATGGAAGAATCTGTTCCACCTTCCACTTCAGATATGTGCTGCGCTATCTAAAATAGGGAAAAATCAAGTTTATTAAATAGGGATCAACACAGCTATTCTGCAAAGTACAGTGTGTCAGCCTTCTTTAGATATGGTCTTCTTTTCCAATCCACACATCAATCCTTGATCCCTCTAATCTTCACTTCCTAAGATATTATTCAATGAGAAAAGGGTATGAGGCATGTGATGTGGGAACATTAAAAGGGGAGAATAACCATTACATTGGATAACTAAGATAAAGTGTCATTGTGTTGTTCTGCTTTTCATCATTGTAATGTGGTTATACTCATTAACATGAGATGCATTAAGTGCTTTTCCTATTGCCAACTGTACTTTATACAATAATAAAAAGGCCTCTACTAACAGAGCTCTCTTTTCAATGTAATATGAAGGCTGGAAGATTGCAGCAGAATTTGCATTCTGTAGGCTAAGGCTTCAGTATTTTTCAAGTCAAAGTTATCTTTTCTTCACACTCATGGTATATATTGTGGCGGACGGCCGGGTCTCATGCCCGGCCAGGACACCCCTTCAACTTATGTTCCGGGGGAGTAACCATGGGCTGCTCAATACCTCCCCCGGGATGCTTGGTGGCAGCCTCCCCGGCTGATGGTGGTGCCTCAGCTTCCCGCAGGGCTCCATTGGAGATGGAGTTCTCCACAGCCCTGTTGGGATCTGGGGTGGCCGCCAGGGGGTGCTGCATGGGTCCATGAGCCTGGCTAAAGGAGTCTTCAGCCCCGCCCAGAAGTGCAACCGGAAACAGATGATCAAGCACCTGGAGCACTTCCGGGTGGGCTATAAAAGGGACCAGCAACCACCACTCAGTGGCCAGAGTTGGGAGGATAAGGACGAAGCTAGACGGGAGGAGTGGTAGTACCAGAAGGGAGTGTGTTTTTGTGCTATTTTGGACTGTGTTGTGCCTGTGGGGTTCACAGGGAAGACGTGCCCCACAGGTGAAGAAAATGAAAGTCTTTGTGTGTTTTTACACGTACCTCTGTGTGAGTCTGTGCCGGGTCAGGCACAATACAGTGCCTTTCTTACAATATTAATTTATGATATAAAATTGTGTTCTAAAGTGAAGTGCTTTATGCATTTTTTTAAAATACCTTGTCTGTTTTTGAAGTTTACAATAGGGATGAAGGGTAAGAGCTTCCATAGGTGAATTTCCTCAGTGCCAAGCTATATTCTTCTTCTAATCCTTATTTTGCTTCTGGTATTCTGTTCCTTCAGTGGTTATGTTCTGCCATGTCTTGTTACAACAGACAGAAGTATTCCCAATTCAAAGGATTATTTTTTCCTGAACAACACTGATCTTTCGACCCATTACACTGTATGTTGTTATCTTACATAGCCTACAGAGTGAGATTATGATCAATTGGTAGTGTAGTGAAAAAAGCACATTTGTACTTCTTACAAATAACAATATATCTAAAATGAACTGGTTGCACAGCATTGTATTTTTGATAAACATCTTATGTTCTTATATTCATATATTCTTGACAGAGCCAAGCTACCTGCATGTCACACTTTCCATGTTGAGTTGAGTACATGCACAATAATTCTCTGAAAATGAAGAAGACAGCGTGTGTAATAGAGCAGGTTAAAGCACTACAAACCAACTATAGGCTTTATTAATGCACGATGAGTCACTGTTTCTGAGGTTATGGTAATATAAGAATTTAGGACAATGTGTTTGAGTGAGTAAGCTCACTGATTACCCATTCATACCAATCAATCTGTAAATACACTGGCAGAACATATAAACTCCATGCAGACCCTGGCTCTGCACAACCCCTCTTCATATGTTAAACCATCTGTACTAAACTTACTAAACTTCAGCCTCATTAAATGTAAATGAATTGGCTTTGCTAAATTGGTACTAAGTGGTGTATACAGTAGATACCCACCAAGTCGTGGTTCAGGGTTCGCGGACTCAGTAGTTCACGGATTTTTCCTTATAACCTAACTATTAATTGTTAGCGGAAAGTGCAAATATACTCCTCAATTTTTATGGATTTTTTCATGGCAATACTGTGCTGTAGGCAGAACAGGAAACAACCGCTGAGGGAAACGTGGTTTGGGATGGTGAAAGTAGCCAATCCAAGAGTGTTATTCATTTCTGCTTGCTGCTGATTGAGGCTGCCCTGTGACGCGTCTCCAGCTGAAAGTCCTCATGTTTTCCATTTTGTTACTGTGTTCATGTTATTATTCTTAAATGCACAAGATGTCGCCGAAACGCTCTGCACCTTCTAAGGCTTCTGGTACTGAGCCTAAGCGCCAAAAGAAGTTTAAAACACTCCAGGAGAAAGTTGAACTACTGGATTTGCTCCGGGAACTAAAAAGTTATGCTGCAGTAGCACGCCACTATGGCATTAATGAAAGCACTGTACGCTACATAAAGAAGAATAAGGCAGCGATCCGGAGTACCATATCTGTAAGTTTCTGTGATAGTGCCAAAAAGGTAACGACCGTAAGGAATAAAAATATCATCAGGATGGAACTTGCCTTGGCATTGTGGATCACTAACTGCAGGAAGAAAAACATCCCCTTGGACAGTAACATCATCCATGAGAAAGCACTGAAATTGTACCAGAAGTTCGCTACAGGAGACAGTGTAAAAGGTACCAAAGAACCGCAACCAGGACCATCAACAGCACCGGAGCCTTAAGATTTTCAAGCCAGTAAGGGATGGTTTGATCGTTTTCAGAAGCGATTTAATATTAAAAACATCTCTCTACATGGAGAGGCAGCGTCTGCTGACAAAGAAGCCACAGAGAAGTACCTCGAGACATTTAGGCTCATCATAGAGGAGAAGGGATACAAGCCCAAACAAGTTTTTAACATGGATGAGACTGGCTTGTTCTGGAAGAAGATGTCATCCAGAACTTACATCATGAAGGATGAAGGCAAAGCTCCAGGGTTTAAGGCACATGTGTGGCAATGCTGCTGGTTACATGATGAAACCTGGCCTCATCTACAAATCAGCGAACCCTAGGGCCCTTAAAAACAAAAATAAAAACCTGCTGCTTGTCTTCTGGATGCACAACCCTAAAGCCTTGATTATCAAAATCCTTGCTTCAAACTGGTTTCACCCGTGCTTCATCCCTCAAGCCAAGGAATACCACCACAACTTAGGCATGGACTTCAAGGTGTTGCTTATTATGAATAATGCTGGCGGCCACCCTTTGGATTTGTGTTACGAGGGAGTTCAGACTGAGCCTCCCTGCCAAAACCACCTCCCTCATCCAACCTATGGATCAAGGCATAATCCGTGCCTTCAAGGCTCTTTATACCCAGATTTCTCTCCAATACCTTGTGAACACAATGGACGCAGATGGGAATTTTACAGTGAAGGGTTACTGGCATAAGTTTACAATCGCAGCGTGCCTGTCAGTCATCCAAGCTGCTCTTAAGGAGATGAAAAAGGAAACCCTCAACACCTGCTGGAAGAAGCTGAGGCCAGAGTGTGTCCATGACAACAAGGGCTTATCACCCGAAAAAATTCAGCACGCCACTGTCGACAAGGCCATGGAACTTTCAAAGATACTATGTGGCGAAGGTTTTGAGGACATCAGTCAAGATGAGGTGAACAACCTTATCGATGCCCACTCTGAACCCCTGACGGACGAGGATTTGTTGGAGTTAACAAAGTCTGCCAGTGAAGAGGAGGAGGAAGAGACAGATCCAGTGCAAGAGGAGGAGGAGCAGGGCCTGACATTGGAACGTCTGTCCCAGATTATTCGTACATCAAAGGAGTTACAAGGGATGATTGAAGCAAGGCATCCCTATATGGTTCAGGCTCTCACAGTTAATAATGGCATCAATGCTGCCATTCAGACATATAAAACACTATTCGCCACCATGAAGAAACAACGACAGCAACTTCCCATCACAATGTTCCTGAAACCTATAAAGAAAAGCCAGCACGAAACCCCACCAGAAAAAGACCCTTGTAAAGGTACGACTCCTCCTGAAGCTCCTGATGAAGAGGCGTCACCCAAGGAATTTTAAATCCTCTGCATCGTACTGCACAGCTACTTCATCATCATCATCAATATCATTCATCATTGGTGAGTACCTGTATATTTTACTGTATTTTAATTAAATGAAATTATTATGTATTTACTCTGCTTATAACAAAGAAAATGACAGCACATACCAAAGAAAACACGCTTGCATGAATTACAATACATATAGCGGTAACATCGGTATTTTACATTCTAGCACCACTGAGAGACATAGCAGTACAGTACTGTACAGTAGACTGGTTTACCTTTACATTCTGTTTTTAGGTAATGCATTAAAATACTTTTTTAGGTAATGTATTAATGTATTAAGCTGAGTTTGCAACGAAATTAAAGTGCTTTGAGGGCATACTGTATTTAGGGTTTAAACTATAAAAATAGGCATTTAAAAGGAATTTTTTAACCACATCCAAAAGTGGCGGTTTTTCACAATTCGCAGGTGCTCTAGGAATGTAACCCCCGCAAATTCTGAGGGTGTATTGTACTCGTGTGTCTGAGTTTACCCTGCAATGGACTGGTGCCCTGTCCAGGCATTTTTCTTGCCTTGAGCCCAAAGCTTGTTGCCATAGGCTCCAGCTGCCATGCAACCCTATCCTGGAAAAGCGGGTTCGGAAGATGGATGAATGGATGCCTATAACATCCATTTAGTTCTTGTCACTTGATTGCCTGCTAGGTGTGTGTACTGTCTCACTTAAGCACAAGTATGCACTATCAATCCAGCATCAGCAAGGCAGTATCTTTGCAAAAGGAATAAGCTTTTTTATATTGAAAGAATATAAGCAATCTTACTTGTTTTTAATGTCTATTTGTCTACAGAACAGACACAGCAATTCACAACAGAGCATCGGCATTCAATAATGCCAATAACAGAGGTTGGTGATGACTTATCGTAGGAAATCCATGCTCCAGAAAGTTATGTATTTCCTCCACATTCTGCAGGTTGGTGGATGAAATGATGCAGTGGAGGAAGACAAATGGGGTACTTGGCGAAGTTAAATGCATGACTGATCTCCTTTTACCATTTCTTAATCTCATAATAATACTTTTTGCTTTTTTCCTTTTTAAAAACAGCATGGATAAACTGTTTTGTAACATGTGGAATCTCAAGATGTGGAGGCAAACTCGGTGACGGTTTGGCTTGAAAAATCAACATGCTCGAAAACTTTAAGGCTTTTCTTTATAATGGGACCCCAGCATCCATAAGCTCTATTTTAAAATTCAAGAAGATACTAGTTATTTTTTATAAAATACTAGCCGCCCCTTGCGGCTCTGTCTGCGTCATAGTGAAAAAGGATAAACTTTAAAAATCAGCAAACAAACAGGTATCACTAGCTAAGTGGAGGCAAGGTCCACTCCAAAATGTGGCCAGAGGCAGAGCGATTTGAATGGAGGATGGCGCATGACTGAGGAGGGCCCTACCCAGCTCCCCACTCCTGACATCACGTTTCCCCTCCCCTCGGTCTGCAGCCTCTGCTTCGAACTTGTGCAAATAAATCACTCTTCCAAGCGAACTATGATACTTAGCAAGATGAGAGAAGTCGCAAAGTCAACTGAAATGTTCAAGCAAATTATAGAAAAAAAACGATTTAAATCCGTTAAATAGTTATCTCATGAAAAGCGGACAGACACACAGACAGACCATATCCATAAATCTGGAAACCTTTAACATCAAGATGGCTGCCATCCTATTCAGGATTGATCCCTGCTTTATGTCCTGTGCTTCCAGGAATGGCACAGGCCCCAGAGACTGTAAAATAGATGAAGTGGGTTTTAAATGGAAGAAGAGATTTGTCTTTGTGCTAATTTTCTTAAACAAGAATGAAACTAAAAACGTATTGCAAGAAGATCTTTCTACATTTTGATTGCCTATATAAGCAAACACCTATTTTGATGAAATTACAAACCCTGGATAAATCTTTTGCAGCTAAATCAGGATGAATTTCATTAAAGGTGATACTGTTATTTCTACCTCTGCTAATTATGCTTCACAGTCGTGTATGAGTTTAATAGTTTTGTGCCATGGATTTACTGAATGAAGGGTTTTTATGAAATAAAACTAGGTATATGAGAAAGAAACTGAAGAGACTACGAGCACTGTGGCAAGCCATTTCAGATAAGCTAATAGCTCTGCTGAATAAAGACTTAATTGAAAAGGTAGCTCCATCCCTGCAGGTTTCACTAATAGTAGTTAAACAAAATGGAGGTATGTGTATGCATTGATCTAAATTAAGCAATTCACTGTTACTGCTATCAGTTAGCACACATAAATTAACTGTTTTCATAGCTGTGAAAGGAAACAGTTTCTATTTCTGTTTAACAGAGAGGTAATGACATCAATTTTGGATGAAACAGGTCTGGATACAAAAGAAGAAATGAGATTATTATTTAAGCTTTATTTGTATATATACAACGTGCAAAGTAATATCAAGGCACTTAACAATAAAGATGACAGCCTTACATTTCAATGCAATAAATAACCCATTCTATAGGATGGTCCAGATCTATTATGCAATTTTCATTAGGCTATAACTTATTAAGTTTATTACATAGAAAATCACCCGAAAAATCCCGGACCATCAAGAAGTGTGCAAACTGACGACAAGAAGTATCATCTTTGCGCCAAACTGGAATTGTCCCCTCATAAATCAAAGTCATCCAGACGATCTGGATCTGCATAATTAGATCTGGACCACCCTGTACAGGAAGTGAAGCTCTGCAAGTGGGTTCTGATTATAAGTAAAAGCTCGTTTTATTGCAAAAGTCTCTCTTTGTTCTTCTCCTGAACAGCCTGGCCACAATATAATCACTTAGCCTCTCTTACAGCAATGAGAATTTGTTTTTTTCTTTACCAATAGTATGTCCACTGCATTCTCATTTGACCTTTTATGAGAATACATAAGTTGGTGGAGCAAAAAAAATAATTCATTCTGTTACTGGACCACCTATGAAACTTAAAAAAATAATACAGCAACAAATTATTTCATACCTGTTGGTTCATTATAGTAAAGTAATGGTCCACATGTCAGTCCATTTCAGCTCAGAGTCCAGACACTGAAAAAGAGCCACTGTAGCTCTTTGGAGAGGTCTGGACATAGCCTTGCATCTTAACACTAGTCATAATCACAAATGATCAGTTTTATGGACTAGAGACATCTAAACTGATAGGTGAAACCACAAATAGGGAGGATCTAATAAGTGTGTCATTGAAATTAGTGTTAAAGAACAAATTAAAATATTACATTTTCAGCACTTGCGCACATTCTTTAACAAATGCACAGGAGGCATTTTTCATATTTTTAAATTGTTTTCAGTGAACATTGATTGAGTAAATGTAGCAACAGGCTATATTTAATTTTGACATTTGCTTAGAAGATATATAGTGCAATTTTATTCCATGGTTTGGATCAGAGCACCTTTTTAACATAATCAACCAATAAACAAGAGGCTGTCAGACAGGAAAGGGTAGAATGAACCAGGGACAGAGCCCTGCAAGCCTCAGAGACAGAAATATAAGGAGCAGAAGTGGCAAAATATGTTGTTCAATTGAAGTGCAGAAAGAAGTAATAACTGGGAGAAATTCGGTAATAATTCCCTAGAGAATTAGTCTTATTTAAAATTAGAATTGATCTGACTACTGGCTGGTAGCCACTAGAAATTGAATAAATGGATTTTAAATGGATCTTAAATTTACCAACGAATGGCAATGCACACAAACATAGTCGCCTACTTGTCCTGACTGCATTTCAAATAGAGTGTGAACTTGGATGGAGTCATGAAGAGGACCTGAAGGCTGCCTTATGTCTGCAACACCTGGAAATGTAAGAGACATTGAGAAAATAAAAGTAGGGTGTACTAAATATTCCAGTAATCAGCTACTTGCCCGGCGATCACAAGAGCAGACAGACAGGGTGATGAGAGTAAAATCAAAGAGAAAATGTTTTAAAAATAGTCTACCATCCATTGTAATGGCCAATGTTCGATCGCTGTCAAATAAGATGGATGAACTGTCTACTCTTAGCAGGTCATGGAGCATACAAGTACAGTGACATTTTGTGCTTTATGGAGAGCAGAGTCAGAGACCCAGTACGGTGTGGAAAAAGGACAAGAGGGGAAACTGGTCATCTATGTGAATGAGTAATGGTGTAAAAGGGAGCATGTATACAGTTAAAACTACAGTTTGTAATTCAAAATTGAAATTATGGCTTTTGGAATTCACCAACATTATTTGTCGAGAGAGATAAATTACATCATCTTTATTTAAGGTTTGTAGTCCTCCCTCTGCAAATGGGGACTCAGTTAGGGAAATGATCCGTTCTGCTACCAACACTTCAGTGGTGACTCACTCTGACCCTACTGTTATAATATGTGATGACTTCAACCATGTGACTTTATTTATTTATTTATTTTTAGAAGGAACAGTAGCAAATTTCTAACAGTTTGTGTCTTGTTTCACTCAAGGAGATATCAAGCTGGACCTGCTGTATTCAAATGTTAATGATACCTTTAAGTGTAAACTGTTAGCTCCTTTGGGCAGAACTGATCATGCCCTGATTCATCTTATTCTTAGCCACATGCCTGTTATTAGACAGCAACCTGTTATTACTTGTGGAGCCTGGAGGCTGCAATGGCTTTGAATGACTGCTTGAAAATGACAGACAACACTGAGAGGCTTAGACACTGTATCACATACTATATTAACTTTTGTGTTGACACTGTTCTACCCGCAAAGACAAATACTGGATTACAAAGGAGAAAAAAGTTCTCCTGAATGGGAAAAAGATAGCATTCAAATCTGATGATAAAGAGGTTCGGAAGGACATACAGTGAGTGCTTAAGAAAAAGCTGATTGAAGCAAAGGAAACTTACAAAGGTAAAATAGAAAAAATGTCACTCTGAATGACATGAAAGGCATATGGAATGGACTGGGCATAATTACTGGACTCAAACAATTCAGGACTCAGGTGCTAGAAGGGGATGTGGACAAAGATAACACCCTGAACCAATTTTTTAATAGATTTCCCACAAACTGCCACCTTCTTTTAATGACCAGTCTCTCCACACCATCCCTACTACATGCACAACTCCTACCATATCAACTGGAGTGACCAGTGACAAGTCCACCTCACACCACAACTGAAGACCAAGTTGTTCAGTACAACTCTGACTATATATATATAACACCAGGTCATGTGAATTCTCAGATGATTCTATGCTTATGGGGTATATTGACAAAGGGGATGAGACAGAGTTTACGAGTCAGGTGGAAAACTTTGTTTCTTTGTGTAAAGAGAATTGTCAGCAAAACCAAGGAACTGGTTATACACTTACAGTGTACCAAAGAGTCTCTAGGTCCAGTCACTAGTGAGTGGATGTAGAGGTGGTGCACTCCTAAATGTACTTGGGGGTCCATATCAGTGACAAGTTGGACTATATAAGAAAGTGCAGAGCAAGCTCTTTTTCCTAAGGAGGTTGCGTCCCTTTAATGTGGGAAGTGATATCCTTCACATCATCTATAACTCTATGATGGCTGCTGAGATTGTCTATGCTGTGGTTTGCTGGACTGGTGACATCACTTCAAGAGTGGTCCACCAAAATCAAAAAGCTAATTGAAAGGGCAGGCACAGTTATAGGACACACTCTGGATCCCCAGGAGGTAGTAGTGGAGTGAATTAAAACAAAACTAAGTGCCATTATAAACAGTACAGCATATCCTTTCTCTAACACACCAACTCTTATTCAGCAGAAGTGCGTGAGGAAATGCTACTGGGGTTCCATTATGCCAACAGCAATAGGACTCCATAATCCTTACTGTTACTGTTAGAAGTTAGAAGTTTTCTTTTTGTTCTAGTGTGTGTTCAAACCATTGTTTGTGTTTGTGTGCATGTATGCATATCTATTAATATATTTAAAAACTAAAACTAGAAAGTAGGAGACCCAGCAGTTAAAAATGATGCCTAAAGTAAGAACGAAAGGATAGAACACTTCCTAGAATATATAGGCCAACACATGGTCCCAGGACAAGAAAAATAAGAATATGTTGACCTTTTTAAAGGTTGGACTGGTAGGAAGCTAAATGTGTTGCCCTTTTATGTACAACAGCGCAAAGTTGGTCTAAGATAACATGGCATTTTATGTTGTGCTATACAAGATAGCAGAGAGAATAATGAGGCAGATCAGGAGATAGACTCATTCAAAGCAAAAGCAAAGGTCAATGCCAGTAGATCGTGAGCATAAAAGAACAAAGCCAAATCGAGAAGCAAAAATCAAAGTCAAAAGGGGAAGGCAAAAGGTCTAACATCAGTAGGTCAAAAATGACAAAAGATTCAAAAAAACGAAGCACAAAGTCAGTTTTTTGGTCTGCATAATCGGAGAGAGAACTGCGTCTGAGGATGGTTTCTACACTGGCTGATGTTCAAATGCATGTTTATGTCTTTTTTACTCAAGTTTGATTCATTTATTGGCACAAATGTTGTTAGTTATGTTAATTGCTCTTCTGTTTTTATTAGTTTTTGCATTATTTAATTTCGTTGTGCCTGTGTTGGTTCTGATATCTTCAATGAGTTTTGTGGGTGGTTCCCCACTTGTCCATCTCCATCAAAGGGCTGCCCTATAGAGGCAGAAGGACCAAACAGTCCCGTATGGTATATTGGCGAGTCTCCTGTGTGTTTTGCTATGCGTTGTTGATTTACTGGATTTTGACTTCTTTGCTCTGTTTTGGATCTTTCTCTGGAATTGTTTTTTGGAACTTGTTTCCTTCTGGATTGCCTGTGTGACCCAGGTTTGCTTCCCGGGTCCTCCCTGCGTGGAGTTTGCATGTTCTCCCCCTGTCTGCGTGGGTTTCCTCCGGGCGCTCCGGTTTCCTCCCACAGTCTAAAGACATGCAGGTTAGGTGGATTGGCGATTCTAAATTGGCCCTAGTGTGTGCTTGGTGTGTGGGTGTGTTTGTGTGTGTCCTGCGGTGGGTTGGCACCCTGCCCGGGATTGGTTCCTGCCTTGTGCCCTGTGTTGGCTGGGATTGGATGGATTCCACTGGGATGGATGGATTGCCTGTGTTTGTTTCTGCGCCTTTTGTGCTTCTCTGAGCTTCATGTGTTACAGATCATTTTGTGAAAATAAATCTTTTATTTTGTAAAAATTCTTTGTTTGGCCCTATTTACAAAACCTGAAAGATGCCAAACCTCTTGTTGGGCTTTTTGAAACTTTTGGGATTTTGTTTGGAGGAACTCCCAAGTTCATGATAAGTCCTGACACCTTAACTTTGACAGCAGTTTCCTACCAATGTACAGTCTGGTCCATAAGTATTTGGATAGAGCCAATTTTCATTATTTTTGCTTTGTACACCACTATAATGGATTTGAAATAAACTAATTAAGATGTGATTGAAGTATAGACCTTCAGCTTTAATTCAAGAGCTTTAACAAAAATATTGTTTGAGTTGGACAGACATTTTGATACATGGGCCTCCTGTTTTCAAAGGCTCAAAAGTATTTGGACAAAATAACAATCATAAATATGATAAAAATGATCATTTTCAATATTTGGTTGAAAATCCTTTACAGTCAATGGCTGCCTGAAGTGTGGAACCCATGGCCATTTCCAAGTGCTGGGTTTCTACCCTAGTGATACTTTGCAAGGCCTTTACTGCAGCTGTCTTGATTTGCTGTTTGTTCGTTGGACTGACATCAGCAAGTGAAATGCATGCCCAGTTGGGTTGAGATCAGTTGAATGACTTGGCATTGAAAAATATTCCACTTATTTACCTTGAAAAGCACTTGGTTTGTTTTCACAGTATGTTTTGCCTCATTGCCATCTGTACTTTGAAGAATTGTACTGTTTTGCTGTATTTGGCTGAATCTGAGTAGACAGTATGGCCATATAGACTTCAGAATGTATCATGCTACTTCTGCAGTCATATCATAAATAAACAAAAATGACTGACTTCTATTTGCAGCCATGTATGATCATGCCATAAAACTGCCTCCACCATGTTTCACAGATGATGTGGTATTCATTTCTTCTATTCTCTATACTATTCTCTTTCCAGCATTCAGGTATATATTAATCTTAGTTTAATTTATTCAAAGGAAATTGTTCCAGAACTGGACAGGCTTTTAAAACATTTCTGGCAAAGTCTGATCTGTCCTTCCTATGTTTTAGGTTTACCAGTGTTTTGCACCTTGTTTTTAACCCTCTGTCTTTACTTTCATGAAGCCTTTTCTTGATTGTAGACTTTGGCAATGATAGGTCTACGTCTTGGAGAATGTTCCTGGTTTGGCTAAATGTTATGAAGGGGCTCTTTTTCACCAAGAACAGAATTCTGCAATCATCCAGCACAGTTGTCTTCTGTAGTTTTCCATATATTTTGGTACTGCTGTGCTCCTTCTTTTTAAGAATGTACCAAATGTTGGTCTGACCATGCCTCATGTGTCTGATATTTCTCTAGATGTTTTTTTTTTTTTTTGTTTTCTCAACCTAATGATGGAGTGTTTTTACTTGCATGGATAGCTCATATTGAGAGTTCACAGTGACAGCTTTCAAATGCATCTTCCACAGTTGGAATCAATTCCAGACCTTTTACCTGCTTAATAGTTAATGAAATCATGAGGGAACTATTCCCTCCTGGCTATGGAACAGCTTGTCAGTCAAACGTCCAAATACTTTTGAGCTCCTGAAAATGGATGGGCTGTGCAGAAAAATGTCTGTCATTCCTAAACGGCTCATACAAAATTTTTGGTAAACCCCTTGAATTAAAGCTGAAAGTCTACACTTCAATCACATAATAATTGCTTTATTTCAAATCTGTTGCGGTGACATACAGAGCCAAAGTTATGAAAATGGATCATAATGGATCAAATGGTGGTAGAAATGGATCCAAATAAATTACAAAATTAAATATGAGACATTGCAGCAAGGAATCTATGTAATAAATGAATTTGTTGCCTTCAAAAACCCCAAACAGGAACTCTCAGAAGCACAGAATCCAAAAATTGAATGAGTAAAAACTTAAAGAAATAAATAGTCCATAAGAGTTTAAGAGTTACATACATTTAATGGGTGTAGTATTGTTCAGGGCTGGCAGAGAACACTGTACCTTGAAGGCCTTGAGACTTTACACATGAATCTTTTATCCAAGTAGATCCCAGATGTGTATGAAGGGGCTCAGAGAGAGGACTAAAAACTATGTCAGACCAGGGCTCATATTTAAGGCAAGGGCTCAGTTCAGTGAAGGCATTGAACTGTAGCGGAAAACCTTTATGTAACTTTTAGTCTATAAAGTTTTTCAGTTGTATTGCCTTTTGTCTAACTGCTTTAAATAGGATGGCCTGATTCAGTATGTAGTTCCTCAAGGTTGTCTCTGGCTTGGATTGAAGTATCATGTATCTCTCTATGTAACCTAATACAGGATTATCTAATGTCCCATATATGGTCCTATTGATATTAGATTAACTTTCTGTCATCTACATGCTAAATACTGCATTATCTTGTATATTCATACATTATAAAGGTTTTGTCTAACAAAGGATCGTTAGCATACTTGTGACTACAGTTCAAGGTGAATGGGGTGCTGCAAAGACATCTTTGTTAAATACATTTTTTATACTTTGTGATGGACGGCTGGGGCCCATGCCTGGCTGGGGCACCCCTTTGCTATATTTTCTAGGGGAGCAAGCATGGGCTGCACAGTACCTCCCCCAGACCACTTGGTGGCAGCCCCCCTAGGTGACTGTGGTGCCTCAGATACCTGCAGGGCTCCATGGGAGATGGAGTTCTCCACAGCCCTGTTGGGATCCAGGGTGGCCACCAGGAGGCGCTGCAGGGGTTCCTGGGCCCATCTGGGCCATAGTTCAGCCACACCCAGTGGTGCAATTGGAGGCAGGTGGTCAAGCACCTGAAGCACTTCCGGGTTAACAATAAAAGGGTCCAGCAGGCAACACTCCGAGAGCCTGAGTCGGGAGGAGGACAATGCTTGCCGGGAGGAGTGATGGTGCAAAGAGTAGTATGTTTTTTGTTTTGGCTGTGCATTTGGGACTGTGGGACATGAGGAAGCCATGCCCCAATGGTGAAGAAAAATAAATCTTTATTGGTTTTTATGCATGCCTCCGGTGTCAGTCTGTGTCGGGTCGGGCACATATATAGCGCCTTTATTACAACTTATATATTGCTGAAGTCTACAGAACCTTTTCATGTATGAGTAGTGAAGTGGACCAGGGATTGGAAATTTTCCCTAACAAAATCTAGGCTTAAAACTGAAAAAGAAAGAGATAGAGAGAGAGAAAGGGAAATGGGAGGTGAAGGGAGTGGTTTGTGATATTTTGAAATGGGCAACTTGATTTATGACCCCACTTGTTGTACTGGGGATCAACACTCGTGGAACAGGCCATATACTTAAAGAGTCATCTAGGTTGAAACCTTTGAGCAGACTCTTAAGCTGGCTCTCTGAATGACATGCCATGCTGAGCACACCCTGGGGTTGTTGGGATAGATAACCATGACAATAACAGACACTAACTCAGCAAAGTGCCAGCGCTCAATAAATAAACAAAATGGCATTCCAATAAAAAGTTATAAAACTTTAACTTTGTAATCTTACAAAATCAATGTGAAATTTGCATTCCTCTGGGTTCAATAATCCATGTTAATTATGTTAACTCATTATAATATCACTCCAGGCATTCTGATTCCAAAATCTACTGTCTGGCTTGTGCCAGCAAGGGCCAAAAGAAGTTATGATTTCAAATGTTCAAAACTGACTTTAAAGTCACAAAAAATCTTACATGCCTCTCAAGGAAGAGAATATATGTTAGCTTGAAGAGACAGGTTTCACTCAAAAAAAATCTTTATAAAAGAAAGAGTTTATTCACAATAGAAAATGCATTAGAAAAGCTGTAAACGAGCAACTTTTGTGGCCAGAAAGGCAATCCAAGTCTTACAACACAACAAAAAATCCAATACCCAAAGCAAAAGAACATAAAAAAAAACAGTAAATCACAAAAAAAAAAAAAAAAACACAAAATACAATACTTACCATCAACTCCTTTAAACTTCACTGCACCACTCCTAAAATTCTCCTTTTTTAAATAGGCAGATGGAGGTTGCAATAGTGGTGATGTCAGGGTGGCCCTTGCCCCTGCATACCACCAACAAAGCACAAGGTATGGACTTACATTTAAATACATAAAACAATTAATGAAAAATAAACAGTAATAACATGAGGATATGAAAAAAAAATTCAAATTGAACATAAAACATAAAATAAACTTAAGTCAGGGAATAAACTCTGGCTAAAACATAACAGTATGCATCAAACTGAAAAGAGGGAGAGTTACTATGAAAGCACCCTGCCCAACACCCAGTCCATGCAAGCACTGAGCAAAGCAGGAGCAAGAACACACCAGTGATGAACAACAGAATCAACTGGGAAAAACAGAGAGGTTCCACATCTACTCTGCACAGCATTCACAGTATCAGTGTACATGGTCATTATGTCCAGCAACTTCAAGGGTATCCATGTCATAGAAAAACCAAAAACTAAAGTCAAATAAGGGTTTTCCAGGTAGAGAAGATGCCATGATCAAAATATGTGAATTGATTGATTGATTTAATCCTGATACCCTGTATGTTCAATTCATTATAATAACTATTCATGGTGGCTCTAAAATCCGTACTGACCCCTACTCTCTTCTGTTTCTTTTTCCGGTTTCTTTGTGGTGGTGGCGCAGTTACTCAAAGCATCATGATGCTCCAACAATGATGGATGGATTAAAAGCCAGAAGTCTACGTGAACATCATCATCAAGTCCTTCCATGAGAACCCTAAATCCAAAGAGGACTGTTTCATTTATGTTAGGTAGAATGCCCAGAGGGGACTGGGCAGTCTAATGGTCTGGAATCCCTACAGATTTTATTTTTTTCTCCAGCCGTCTGGAGTTTTTTTTTTTTTTTTTTCTGTCCACCCTGGCCATTGGACCTTACTCCTTTTCTATGTTACAGTAACTAATGTTGTCTTATTTTAATTTCCTATTTTGTCTTTTATTTTTCTTTTCTTCATTATGTAAAGCACTTTGAGCTACTTTTTGTATGAAAATGTGCTATATAAATAAATGTTGTTGTTGTTGTTGTTGTTGATTACCAGACTACACATGATTTTCACAGTTTGCTAAAATAAATTTCATTTCCCAGATTGTCCCAGATTATGGATATTGTGAAACTTACTATTGTTTAAGACTTTCATTTTTCTTTATCTCTCTCTTCATTTTCCAGTTCAAGTTCCTTTCATTCTGGCCATTTGTCATCTTGACAGAACATGGTGTGGCGGATGGCTGGGGATCCTGCCCAGCCGGGACGACTGGAAGGACCGGGAGAGGGACAGAGCTTTGAAGGAGGATTGTGGAGCCCTGGACTGCAGCACTTCCGTCACACTCGGAAGTGCTGCCGGAAGATCATTACAAAGCAACAGTAGCACATCCAGGCTGTTATAAAAGGGGCCGCCTCACTCCATTAGTCAAGCAGGAGTTGGGAGGAAGAGAACGGATGTTGTGTGTGGATGAGTGAAGGTGACAGAAAGAGAAGAAGATAGAGAAAAAAGGACTGTTTGGCTGGTTTGAGCATTGTGTGGTGCTGTACAATATTGAAGAATATAATTTAATGTGTGTGTTTTGGAAATTTGGTGTCTGTCTGTCTGTGTATGGGAGCTGAATTAGCACAATGGAAAAGCACTGTGCTACCTGTACACAGGGATCAATGTTATATGATCAGTGATATTACTCATAATATTCTCACATTATTCTCAGCTAATGTACCTCTCAAATTTAAATACTGCAAGTTGTTTTTTTTTAATGCATGCAGGGTTAAAGGCTAAAGTACTGATGTGGTTGTGCATTTCGTATTCCAAGAAACAGCTCAGCCTGATTTTACAGAGCACATGCACGAAACTTCTGTACAAGGCTTTTACTACTTTGTGATGTCATGCTGGCCTCTTAAAACATCATGGGTTGCTGAGAAAAAAATGTTAATCTAAGCTGGCTTCAATGTGAATATTCAGAAAAATATTCATCGAACAAGGTCACTGGTGAATACAGCGTTTTCACTGAAAAAAAACCACTTTGGTGAGTTTCATGGCTTAACATTATTGGTGAGGTTAAAAAAAAGAAAATTATCCAACTTATATTTTTTTTTGTTTATTGATATTTGTGGATAATCAAACCGTAGTGAATAGGTTATGGTAAGGTGGCATGTTTTGTTTTACTAGTGCTGAGAAGGAATCACACAGAGAAATGGGGCTTGCCCATTCATGCATTTTAAGGCAGTTAGCAGAAGAAAAGTGGAAAGACAAAACACACAGTACTCCCTATTCCGACATCTTCTTCTTACTCCTTACTACTCGCATGTCGTTATACAATACATACAAATTAAAGCCGGGGATGCTTGTCCTCCTTGGAGATATATATATATATATATATATACAGATATATACCTTGCGGAATAGAGGAGAGCGGGGGTGTGGGTGGATTTCCCTCTTGGGGGTAAAATACATGCTATATTGGATAACTGGGGAGTCCCCTTCGAAGTCAGAGAGTGATATGCCCCTATGCTCTGATCACAAACAGAAACAGAAGTGCCAGTAAAATGTATTGGCTCACTTCAAGCTCTATATATGAAGCAAGCCAGGAGCAGTGGTATGAACTGGTCACCTTAACACTAGAATTACCAGAGCCTTCGAAAAAACACGTAGATCCAGCCCATCTTAAATCTGTTCGCACCTCTCCACCAGCGTCCTTTGTCCTGTAAATTTGCCGATAAAGACAAGCAGCAAGCAGCCGGCTATTCCATCCCCCCATCCGACTTAGAACGTGCACAAACTTCTCCCAGCTCATGCCTTGATTGATTATCTGGGAGTGAAGTGGAGATTTAGAGAGGAAATAATAGACTGTTATTTGGAACACACGCATTTCATGTGTGTTCCGTTTCTACAATAATCTGTGTAAACACATTTTTAAAACAGAATCGTTTTTCATATTTTAGTAGTAAATGACAAAATGTCGGCATAAACTGTATAGTGTATGTAGCCTGAAGTCCAAAGATCAAATAAACACTTTCACAAAAGGTTCAAGGAAAAGCCAACAGCTTCCGTGGAGTAGCGATAAGATTTGCTGACTTGTAATCAAGAGTCCCCAGTTCGATTCCGACTCACTCCTATATTTGCCGTTTTCAGTAGTGAGCTGCTCTTATTGTTAATATTAAACAGTACACACATACACTTGGTTTGCGTCTGTAACACACGGTGTACATTTATAGGACTTGTAAAAGTTACGTTTTTTTTTTCACTTTTAATCTCTCTAAATCATGATCATGATACATGCGCCAGCATAAATTCACATCCAATCTGATGCTGTTTGTTTTCAAATAATATTGCATTAGTGCGATTGTGTTTTCACATACAGTATATTGTCTCTTTCTTTCAGGTGTGTAATAGAAACCACAGCATAGAGAGAAGTGTGTACATTGTAACAAGTACACACGTTGTAAATGTAGGAAGGACGATCCTTGAATGTGTGTGCACTGTTATCATTTGAATCTGATTATTGCATATAGTGCTGAACTTACTGCTCTGTACTATTCTGTCCTCTACATGTCCTGGAGTACAAAAGAAACAGCATACAGCAACATGTGGGGACTGGCAAGATTGGGGAAAAAAAAAACATGCGGTCACTGATTACAAACCACAAGATGTTATGCGAATGAATATGAATAATGTTACATCCGTGCCACAAAGTTTTCCGAAATGTACTATACAGGTCATAAAATGAATAATTCCAAATATCATATCTCTATATATAATCTTCATTTGGATCTTGATCTTTGTTTGTCCGCGAATGAATTAAAAGAAGAAGCACTAGATGGCAGTAGAGAGACAGCTAAAACATAGGCATTGCATTAAGAATCTCCTCCAGGCTTATACTACTGAAGACTGTAGTACGCCAGTCACACCTCAAAACACAGACATTCAAACTAAACAAATTGTTGTGCTTTAAAATAACTAAAGAGATCTTCATTTAGATCTTGATCTTTGTTTGTCCATGAATTCCACGCATGCGTAGACCACCTTCCAATTTAGTACGTTGTTGTTACTCACGGATGTCAACAATGTGCCGGAATAACGAAAGGGGTGATGGACAGTGTTACGCTGGTTAGAGAATGAGATTGCCGAAGGTAAAAGGTACGTGCCTACGTAACATATGAATGAAAGAAAGACAGTGGGTAAAATGAATGACAATGTAACAGCACATTCCGGAAATTATTATTGTTACGTTGTAGCCGGCGAGTGCTGCG
>JANRMT010027041.1:99764068-99778080 GCA_026402145.1 Polypterus bichir lapradei
TGCCAGTTATCTTTGTTTGTTTGCTAATTATTTCTGTTTGATTTAGCCTTTTCTTTAGCCTTGAGACGGTGGACGTGGAAGGAGGATTAGAGATGGCGGGTGGGGCTCTGTCGTATGTTCCCCATGATGCGGGAGGAGGGTTAGAGTGGGTGGGCGGGGCTCTTTCATGCGTACCCCATGGTCCGCCGACTTAATCGATTATATATATAGAAAAGTAGCCGGAATCGAAATAACAATGAAAAGTCAACGTGGCTCTGAGGTTCATATGGACTGTAGCAGAGATGAAAGCGACTGAGGCTGCGTTTGGTGAGGTGTTCCGTGCGGGCACATGAGCAGGCAGTACGCATGCCTCGAGAGAGAGGGTGGACGCGGCAGGAGAGTTAGAGTTAGCGGGCGGGGCTGTGTCGTGCGTATCCCATGACGCGGGAAGAGGGTTAGAGTTGGCGGGTGGGGCTCTGTCGTGCGTATCCCATGATCTTAGAGTTGGTGGGTGGGGCTCTGTGAGTTGGCGGGCGTGGTTCTCTGTCTTGCACTCACTGTCTTGCGTGCCCTTAGTGAATTATATATATAGATGTTTCTGTTTTAAAAATGTGTTTACACAGAATATTGTAGAAATGGAACACACATGAAATGCGTGTGTTCCAAATAACAATCTATTATTTCCACTCTAAAACTACACTTCACTTCCAGATAATCAACCAAGGCATGAGCTGGGAGAATTTCGTGCATGTTCTAAGTCAGTAGGGGGATGGAATAGCCAGCTGCTTGTCCTTATCGGCACATTTACAGGACAAAGGACGCTGGTGGAGAGGTGCGAATGGATTTAAGGTGGGCCGGATTTACGAGTTTTTTCATAGGCTCTGATAATTCTAGTGTTAAACACTTGCAAAACTCAGTAAAGAGGTCCCTCATAGATAACATAGAACAGACAGATATGGTGCATAGTTCACTATATTATTTCTTTCCACCTGTTCTTTTCAGTACAATACTTATATCATTTAATTCATTGCATGTAAATGTGTAGCCTGTAAACGTCAATGCTGTATGTAATAATTTAAGTAACCACGATTCATGTAAACCGTCCAAAACTGACGGTTCAAGATTACAGAACAAAATGTTTAATTCAAATTTGATTGGAGCTACCATTTTTATAGGATGTGCTACACGGTCAAATTATATTTATGGCCAAAAAATTCCCATTATTCCTACTAATTTCCTGTTTCAGTTCAGAACAATACAGTTTCCTGTAAAACTGTGTTTTGCAATGACAGTCAACTAAAGCTAAGGTCAGTCAGAAGGGAAAGGAAAATGTATCAATGGCAAGGAATATTTTAAAGTTTTGTATTGTGCATGACAAACAGTGAGGAGCTCCAGTCAATTAATAATATTAATCCTGGGTGATTGTATACAGAAAAGTACTGACAGCACTATAATCAAGATCCACCAATCTAGAAAATGTCCTGGGCGAAGCCATGTAACACAGATTGTTATATTATATAAATAAAAAATATATAAAAGCAACACAATAAACATATTTATCATTATGCAAAGTTCTGTGAATAAATTATTAAGAGGACAAACACTGCTCTTTAGTAAAATATTTCATCATATCTGGTGGTACTGTGGTTGCCTCACAGTTTCAAATTCTAGATCTGAATGCACACACAGTCTATATCAGGTCTAATATTCTCCTCATGCGCCTGTGAGGTTTTTCTTCAGATACTTTTGTGTTCCTCCCACATCTCAAGGACATACATATTACATCGGCTAAATTCTCCAAGTATGTGTGTGTGAATGTGCATTATGCCTGATAATCAATAGATGGATTGTTGTCTCATTTACTAATGTAAAAAATTACAAATATATAGTGAATTCAGAAAAAAAATCAGATCTATTTTCCTTCTGCACACTTTATTGTGTTGTAGATTTAATTTTAAATGGATAATTTTGCAATTTTGCCTATCAATCTACACTCAAAACCCATAATGACAAAGTAAACACTTGTTTTCAGTGAAGTTTGTAAATGTATTAAAAATGAAAAACTGAAATTTCTAGTTTAAATAAGTATACAGACCCTTGATTTAATACTTTGCACTTTGTAGAACACCCTTTGGTAGCAATTACAGTGCTGAGTTTTCTTGATTGTAAGCCTCTACAAGATCCTTTCAGACTGCATTAGACTGTATGGGAAGTGCCTGTAAACTACCATCATTAGATCTCTCCACAGATGCTCTATGAGGTTTATGTCTCGGCTTTGGCCATTGAACTCAAGAACAGTCAGAAACTTGGCCCGAAGCCACCTCAGTATTGTCTTGGCTATATACATTTAATACTTGTTTGGCAGATGGGTGGAACACACCTGAAAGAAATATATCAGTCTCTTTCTTTATATGAATCCACTGTATGCTACCAATTTTTTATCAGTGTTCCAACTTCTACTTCATGGCTATCTAATGCACAATTCATTTCAAATACGATACATGTATCTGTAATAACTAAAAGACCTGAAAAAATGACTAGAGTACAGGGCTGTCTTTGGTTTTACCTGTGTGAAAGTGTATCTGCTTAGCTGAAAAGATTTATCTCTCTTTTCTCTGTAGATCAGAGTGTGAATTCTTTCTATTCTTGTCATGCAAGGCTCCTGCTGTTTATTGATCTCACCCTTGTCACATCCGTCTCACATAATGAATAGAACAATAAACCCAAAATTCTAAATTTCACTCATTTACTTACTCTGACAAATACATAGTGATGAGTGGTAAAGTAAACTAAAATGTCATAAATAACCTTAATCAGCTATTCAGTTCAATTCTGTTTATTTTTGCAAGGCACTCCTCACTGAGTACTTATATAGGTTCCAAGCACTTGCACATATTTGCAATTATAATGTATTAGCCATGTATTTCAGAACCTGCTCTATTTATATGCATTAACAAACAGTAAAACAAAGCCATTTCAATGATTAACATAAATAGTGATGATATAAAATTAGTATTATAATAAACACATGAAATTACAAGTTATATTCATATAATAGCTGTCATAAAAGGTGCCTTCTACAGTGGCAACTGTTCTCTGGTGTTCATATTAATCTTGTCTACTTTAATGGTTCACGGTGGTGAGGGTAAGTACTGTCTTACTTGAACCATCTTGGCTGGGCCACTGCTGTCCATGGCCAGCTTTGTATTGAGCTGGTTTTCCTAACCACAGACCATATTTATAAATCTTAAAAATGTGTTATAAAGAGAAGACCATGGAGGTTTTTTTTTTCCTTTTTTTTACTTCTACTTTGGGAACTTGCTGTTAACCGTTGACATTACCCTAAGTAGAGATGTTATTGTATAACAATATACTTATAGCTTATGTTGCATAATGGTGTGTGGGAAGGTCTGTAGGTGGCATGATGACATGGGGCCTTTTTAAGACTACTTATATTATTTAGATGTTAATGTCTATCTGATTTTTTAAATATCATTTTTACTTATAGACTCTTCAAATGTGTTTACATCTGTACATATTTACCCATTATCTCTGGAGCCATGGTGGCACAGTGCTGATTCCTCACACATTCAATGCCCTGGCTTTGAACCCCATGCTCAAATGTTGTCTGTATGACATTTACATGTTTACCCTGTGTATGTGTGGATTTCCTCCAGGGACTCTGACTTTTCCTTCCACATCCCCGAGACACGTGTGTTAGTTTAATTGGAAGGTGGGGAGCATGGGTGTGCGGCTGAGTGTGTCCTGTAATAGACTGGTACCCTGTTCAAGGCCATTTCTGTTTTTTCATGGGTGCCATAACATTTTATTATAGCATCTATGATCAATAATGCAGTTGACAACCTGGGATGTAAAAGTGGTTCTTATTCTTTACTAGATTACAGAACAAGTTACCAAGTTAACAACTGCCAATATCATTGGGGCACTAGGAGTCATGTCACCATGATAAATTCAGCTTCTTGTTACCAACAGATATTTTACTGAGTAAGAAATCCTGAATTTTAGATTAACCGTTCCTTAAACAAACGTTTTTACATGTATTGTTATACTGGCAACAGACAATAAAATGTAAAGGGGAATGCAATAGGACTTGAACTTAAAATTGTAATGTTTTTAGATCAATTTTCATTTTTTACTGCTTTTGTAGATATGCTAATATCCAACCATCCATTATCCAACCCGCTATATCCTAACTACAGGGTCACGGGGGTCTGCCAGAGCCAATCCCAGCCAACACAGGGCGCAAGGTGGGAAACAAACGCCGGGCAGGGCACCAGCCCACCGCAGGACATACTAATATGCATCTGTTAATTTCAGCACATATATAACGTGGTTCACAATAATTTTAAACATGAAAGTTGCTATATGAAGTATTGAATTATCACTGTTGGCTTGTTGTCTGGACTTCTAAATGAAATACCCACAGTTATTTTTTTAAGGGACATTGTTCTGAAAATATTATTTCCACCAGCAGCTGTCAACATTCTTTTCACATCAGTCTGCTGGGGTAAAAATCCATTTTTCTCCTGCAGTTCATTAGAACTGTTTGCACTGTTTCTGTCATTTATTTATTATTTTGTCATTTTCAATTGTCAGGAGACAATCTGCTTCACCGGGATAACTAATGCAGCTGCCGTCTCACTGTCTTTTTTCTTTGTTGTGTAATCAATAAGTGCATTGGGGTCTTTTAGAACTTTGTTTTCCATGTAATGAATTGTTCTTGTACTTTCTTTTTGACACTCTTGTAAACAGCAGTAGGCTTATTACATATGATTGTTTTAAAATTGCTAAAATCGAGTGTAGATTATCAAAGTGCTGCAAGCCACACAGCCAGCAGAGTAATGATAAGTGACATAGGAACCTGATGGCGAGGTGAGAGAGTCGAGGATGAAAGCCAAAACTTCCCTAGTGCTTTGTGAAAGCTTAAATAAGCAACTTTGGGAGTGTAACTAAAATACACTATTTCAAAAATTAAAAACAAACATATTTTGATAAGAATTGCCAATTCAGCTCAATTACTGTTTCCAAAGCAATACTATACTTCAAACGTTGACATAATTTCACAAAAAAGCCGACATTGTAGGTGATAAACATAACTCTAAAATCAACATGTTACTTTAACGTTTTTAAAATTAGTTGCATTTTAAAAACATTATAGTTTTTAGCAACATCCCTTACAAGCAGGGTTTATTATATGAATGATTACTGATGAGCATTGTAAGTTGTGAAGCGAAATTTACAATATCTGTTTGATACCATATTCTTTTGAGAGCGAAACATAATGTAAACAATATAAAGACACAGCACATTGAAAATGGTTTTAAAAATTGTCCAGCATAATGTTGAAGAGGGTCTGACAAACCCTTACTGTCACGTTCTTTTGGTTGCAGCGTGGATTTCATCAAATTCTGCACCATGGTATTTGCAATGGCTGCTTCCCTGTAGCAATGCTGTTTTAAGTATACAGTACATGCTAGACCAGGCTATTTATAAGTGAAAGGCTGCAGAAAGACTTTTGCCTGAACTTTGTAAAAAATAAAGATTTCTTTTAAAATAAAAATAGAAAATAAAAGTTTGTTAAGAACTTCAGCTTTCTGATTTAAGCAACTTCTCAATGGCTCTTAATGACTAACACTGTGCAACACATTTTTTCACATTTTTAGTTATTACGATAGACAGCTTCAGGTTGAGCAAAAATATTGTTTCAAAATGACTGTATGATATAGGAAGTTGAAAAACTTGGAATGAAGTTTTATTGAATTTAGTGTGTTTATTCACTTAATGATTCTGATACATTGCATTAGTTTAGTTGAGCTCAAATGTTTTAGTGCTGATTTTCATTTCTACTCAGCATTTCATATTTCTCATTTCATTGTCCAACAGTATTTGGTCAGATGGATTCTGATTGCTTTGATACCACTTAGCAGGGTAGAAGTTCAAGTGTGAAGGCAGGTAATTTATCTTTAGCGATATGTTGCACTTCATGATTTTGTTTGCTTGAAGCACATTGTAAACCAGTTGGGCACAACAAAGAAAATTCTCAACTTCCTTGAACGCCTTCCATGCAGTTTCCTATAGCCCCATTAGCAGATCTTCAAACAACGTGTCACTGATGAAATCCAATTTATGGACCAACAAAAATGCCTAATGTAACCTTGGCATCAATTATTCATGGAGACACCTTGTTCATCACTTTCACCAAATTTTCCATCAGTCCAAATTATATATGAAGAGAATGCAGAAATATCTTTGTTGTGTTGACAAGTAAGTGGTTCATGAGTGACACTTTTCCTCCCTTGAACTACATGCTTATGGAGTTCTTTTTATTGTAATGGTACTGTTTAACATGACTGTCACAATCACATGTGAATCCTCAGTAAATTCAGACTGCATTCCTAATAGCAGTGCCAAAACAAACAGGAAACAAACCCCGGGCAGGATGTTAGCCCACCACAGGGTGCACACACCAAGCACACACTAGGGACAATTTAGAATCGCCAATGCACCTAACCTGCATGTCTTTGGACTGTGGGAGGAAACCCACACAGACACAGAGAGAACATGCAGACTACACGCAGGGAGGACCCGGGAAGTGAACCCAGGTCTCTTAACTGCGAGGCAGCAGCGCTACCCACTGCGCCACCATACTATTATATGTATAACTATAATATTTAGGGAAATCAAAATAGGGAAGTGCAATTAAACAGTAACCAATGGGAACATTTAAAGGCAAAACTAAAATTTTCTGGTTAGCATTTTGGGAGTATGACCTTCTCAGGTTTAGTTGCATCTCTGATGTTTGCAGATGATGTTGTCTTCTTTGCATCATCAGACTGTGATCTAGTTGGGATGAAAATTAGGATCTGTAAATCTGAGGAGAATTCTTCTTCTTCTTCTTTTGGCTTCTCCCGTTAGGCTTTGCCACAGCAGATCATCTTTTTCCATATCTTCCTGTCCTCTGCATCTTGCTCTGTTACATCCATCACCTGCATGTCCTCTTTCACCAATTCAATAAACCTTCTCTTAAGCCTTCCTCTTTTCCTCTTGCCTGGCAGCTCTATCCTTAATGTCCTTCTTCCAATATACCCAGCATCTCTCCTCTGCACATGTCCAAACCAACACAATCTTGCCTCTCTGATTTTGTCTCCCAACCGTCCAACATGAGCTGACCCTATAATGTATTCATTTCTAATCCTGTCCATCCTCGTCACAATACAAATCTTTAACATCTTTAACTCTGCTGCCTCCAGCTCTGTCTCCTGCTTTCTGGTCAGTGCCACCGTCTCCAGCCCATATAACAAATCTGGTCTCACTACCGTCCTGTAGACCTTCCCTTTCACTCTTGCTGATACCCGTCTGTCACAAATAACTCCTGACACTCTTCTCCACCCATTCCACCCTGCCTGCACTCTCTTTTTCACCTCTCTTCCACAATCCCCATTACTCTGTACTGTTGATCCCAAGTATTTAAACTCATCTCCCCTTGCCAACTCTACTACCTGCATCCTCATCATTCCACTGACCTCCCTCTCATTTACACCCATATATTCTGTCTTGTTCCTACTGACCTTCATTCCTCTCCTATCTAGGGCATATCTCCACCTCTCCAGGGTCTCCTCAAACTGCTCCCTACTCTCGCTACAGATCACAATGTCTTCAGCAAACATCATAGTCCACAGGAACTCCTGTCTAATCTCGTCTGTCAACCTGTCCATCACCATTGCAAATAAGAAAGGGCTCAGAGCTGATCCCTGTTGTAATCCCACTTCTACGATGAATGCATCAGTCACTTCTACCTCAGACCTTACCACTGTCACACTTCTCTTGTACATATCCTGTACAATTCCTACATACTTCTTTGCCACTCCCGACTTCCTCATACAATAACTTAACTCCTTTCAAGGCACCCTGCCATATGCTTTCTCCAGGTCCACAAAGATGCAATGCAACTCCTTCTGGCCTTCTCTATACTTTTTCATCAATACCCTCAGAGCAAACATTGCATCTGTGGTGCTCTTCCCTGGCATGAAACCATACTACTGCTCACTAATCATCACCTCCCTTCTTAACCTAGCTTCATTTACTCTTTCCCATAACTTAATGCTGTGGCTCATCAATTTTACGCCCCTGTAGTTACTACAGTTCTGCACATCCCCCATATTCTAAAAATCTGTAAAAGTACACTTCTCCACTCCTCAGGCATCTTCTCACTTTCCAAAATTCCATTAAACAATCTGATTAAAAACTCCACTGCCATCTCTCCTGAACACCTCCATGTTTCCACAGGTGTGTCGTCTGGACCAACAGGCTTTCCATTCCTAATCCTCTTCATAGCTGTCCTTACTTGCTTCTTGCTAATCTGTTGCACTTCCTGATTCACTATCTCCACATCATCCAACATTCTCTCTCTCTCATTCTTTTCATTAATCAGCCTCTCAAAGTACTTTTTCCATCTGCTCAACACACCCTCCTTGCTTGTGAGTACATTTCCATCATTATCCTTTGTGACAAAAAGAGACTTCAGACATGATAAAGGTTCCTGGCTGCAAAAGTAAAGAATTGCAAGACCAGAGTAGTTTACAAGACTGAGTCCAAAACAGAACTGAAATCCAGAGAAGGGGAGAGAGGCTTTATAGGGAATCTGGGGGAAGTGATGTCGTCCTCGGGCCCGGGACCAAAAGTGATGTCATCCTTGGACCCGGGACCAGAAGTGACACGCTCTGAGCTGAGGCACTGGCTACTGGCAGGATTTTCCGGGAAAGGTCTGCAGGAGACTTAGAAAAAGAGTCAGTGCACTTTGCCGCCCCCAGGGCAGACGTGTTTACAGTATTCTTTAAGCCCTTCAGCTGCCTCCTATTCGCACGTGTGTGACACCTTTATCACCCTGACCTGCTGCACATCTTTCCCAGCTTGGTCCCTCTGTCTAACCATTTGGTACAGGTCCTTTTCTCCCTCCTTAGTGAACAACTTCTCATACAACTCATCATACACCTTTTCTTTAGCCTTCGCCACCTCTCTCTTCACCTTATGCCTTATCTCCATGTACTCTTGTCTACTTGCTACATCTCTCTCTGACTATCCCACTTCTTCTTCGCCATCTTGTCCCTCTGTATACTCTCTTGTACTTCCCCATTTCACCACTAGGTTTCCTTTTCCTCCTTTCTCTGTCCAGATGTCACGCCAAGCACCGTTCTTGCACTCACCCTTACTACTTCTGCTGTAGTTGCCCAGCTGTCTGGTAACTCTTAACTGCCACCCAGTGCCTGTTTTACCTCCTCCTTAAATGCAACCTTGCAGTCTTCCTTTTTCAACTTCCACCATTTGATCTTTGGCTCTGCACTCACTCTCCTCCTCTTCTTTATCTCCAGTGTCATCCTAAGACCACCATCCTATGCTGCCTAACTACACTTTACCCTGCCACTTTCCAGTCTTCAATCTCCTTCAAATGCACTCTTTTGCATAGGGTATAATCTACCTGTGTGCATCTTCCTCCACTCTTGTACAACACCCTATGTTCCTCCCTCTTCCAAAAATACGTATTCATCACTGCCATGTCCATCCTTTTCGCAAAATCCACTATCATCTGACCTTCTTCATTCCTCTTCTTAACACCATACCTACCCATCACCTCCTCATCTCCTCTTTTCCCTCCATCAACTTGTCCATTGAAATCCGCTCCAATCACCACTTTCTGTCCCTTGGGTAGACTGTCCATCACTTCATCCAACTCACTCCAGAAATCTTCTTTCTCATCCATCACACACCCACCTTGCTGGGCATATTTACTAACAACATTCATCATCACACCTCCAATTTCCAGCTTCATAGTCATTACTCTGTCTGATACTCTTTTCACCTCCAAAACACTCTTCACATACTGTTTCTTTAGAATAACCCCTACCCCATTTCTACTTGCATCCACACCATGATAGAACAATTTGAATCCACCTCTGATCTACCTGGCCTTACTCCCCTTCTAATTTATCAACCTTCCTTCTCTCCATCATATCGGCTAACTCTTTTCCCTTACCAGTCATACTGCCAACATTCAAAGTTCCTACCCTCAGTTCCACTCTCTTTACCTCGCCTTTTTTTCAGCCAACAGTAGCCCAATTTCCGTCAGCACCCTGTTGGCTAACGGTAAAGGATGGAGCCGTTGTTAACCCGGGCCTCAACCGATCTGGTATAGAAATTTGTACTATTGTCCGCATATTGATCTGGCAAAATTTTACACAAGATGCCTGTCCTGAAGTAACCCTGCCCATTTATCCGGGCTTGGGACCGGCATGAAGAAAAACACTGGCTTGTGCATCCCCTGTGGCTGGATTGCCTATTTTTCTGTTAACTAATTTTGTATTTCTGAAATCAGATCTGTCAGCTGAAATTACCACATGTAGTCTACATTCAAAATAAACATAAGAGGACCAGCAGATTGATACACTATTAGGCAAAATAAAACATGTAAAGCACATGTGGAGAGCACCAAAAGTGAAATGTGTACTCCAATGAAAGCAGTTCTTACGAAACATTATATAATAATAGCAATAGGTAGAAGCAAGACTGTATAAGAAGTATACTTTAATCTTCAATAGAGATAAAAAAATAGTCTTTTGTGATAAATCAGTCTAGTAAACAAGAACAGACTGACCTTACATATGGATGAAAGCAGAAGCTCTTAAATATTTTCCTGAGGAAAACTATACTATATTGCATATTTTTCTTGGCATAACTGTTAGTCCTTTCTATTTGTAATTACATTCAATTACTTCTAAGCTAAACTTATACTGTATAATACATAATATAATACATTACTGCACACTTTACTGAAAAGGCCCACAAAACACAAAAATACACTTGAGTGCGTTTAGATATATCATAGCAAAAATTGTAAATGCTTATGAAATCATGAAAATTTAATATTTTAACTGAACGTAACTAACACATCTTTTTAATGTAATTTGTTACAGAAAACACTTGTATGTATCATAAAATTCTCAGGTGTAGCGATGGGTGACTAGCAAATGATTTGTTATTTCTGAATGACTGTTTTTAGAGAATCATACTAATCAATTCTCGAGAATGAACAAATCAGTGAAGATGAATGGGAGTGCTAAAGCACATACATGTTCTGTGTGATGGCATCAGTGTCTTTCATTCCACTGACACTTTTAGATGCACAAGAAAAGTCTGACTCATGAGTCTCAACTTTCTTCACTTATGATTTTTCTGAGTTCAAACTATACCTATATCAGTGAATGAAAACTCTGTCACTTATGATTCTCTCTGTCATCATACAAGTACAATACGGAAGCAACACAATTGTATTTGTACAAATCAGTTTTGTTTTGTAGTTTGTTGTTGGAATAGTGTCAGCTAATTTGTACTACCACTTCCTGTATGTAAATCAATTCAGACATCACTATTAGCTCTTAAGTTTACAGATCAACATCATTTGTCATTACATAAACCTAAGCACACGGAAGAAACTCACGCGGAGGACATTCAAGCTTCACAGGAGGAGGACCCAGGATGTGAACTGTCCCTACCACGAGGCAACAATGCTACCACTGTGTCACCGTACTGCTCTTTACCTTATATTATTATATCTTATTAACATACTATTATTTTCAGTTCTAATAATTATTAGTTTCAAATTTGCTTTAGTGCAAACTTTTTTATGGCTCATTGACTCTACTGGGCCTGTATCATTATCGGATTCTTTTGAGTTCAAAATGAATCATTACGTGAGAATAAGTCAAGCATTTCTCATTCACTTGATTTGTTAATGGATCTTAAACCTGAGAATAAGTTGTACAATTCTCATTCATTTGATTTGTGAATTAATCATTATCCACAAACAAGTCACACGATTCTTGTTCACTTCTGATTCAGTAATGTCTTATGTTAATTATACATATTAAACATGTTCTCAGGCTTTTTGTACTGAAACAGGAAAATATCATATAATTATTATTTAAAATATATAATTAATTGTATATACTGTACATATGCACACATACAATTTATATATAGGCTCTGGAAAAAAAATTAAGAGACAACTGGGCCCTTGAGTAAGACCCTTAACCTTCAATTGCTCCTGGGGCGCTGTACAATGGCTGACCCTGTGCTGTAACCCTAAGGGGTATGCGAAAACTAACAAATTCCTAATATGAGAAATTGTATAAGGCAAAATAAAGAACAAAAAAAAAAAACTACTGACATCTCCCCAGAATTCCACATAAAAATAATTCACTTAGAGCATTTAATTGCAGAAAATGACAACTGGTCAAACTAACAAAAAAGATGCAATGTTTTGAGACCTTGAATAATTCATACAAATCAAGATCACATTGAATTTTAAACAACACAATACTAATGCTTGAACTTAGGAAGAATTCAGAAATCAGTATCTGGTGAAATAACCTTGACATTTAATCACAACTTTCATGCGTCTTGGCATGCTCTCTACCAGTCTTTCATGTTGGGTGACTTTATGCCACTCCTGGCACAAAAATTCAGTCTTCTTGGTTTTGTTTGATGGAATGTGACATTCCATCTTCCTCTTAATCATATTAAAGATTTTTTCAATGGGGTTCATGTCTGGAGATTGGACTGACCACCACAGGATCTTGATCTTGTAGTCCTCCATCCATACCTTGATTGACCTGACTGTGTTCCATGGAGCATTGTCCTGCTGGAAAATCCAGTCCTGAGTTAGAGAACATAGTCAGAGCAGAAAGAAGCAAGTTTTCTTCCAGGACAACCTTGTACATAGAATGATTCGTGTGTCCTTCACAAACAAAAATTGGCCCCATTCCAGCCTTGCTGAAGCACCCCCAGATCATCACTGATCCTCCACCAAATTTCACAGTAGGTGTGAGACACAGTGGCTTGTAGGCCTTTCCAGTTCTCTGTGTAACCATTAGATGACCAGGTGATGGGAAAAGCTGAAAATTGGATTCATCAGAGATGATGACCTTACTCCAGTCCTCTATGGTCAAATCCTTATGGTCTTTAACAAACCTTAGGCTGGCTCTTCTTTGCTACTCATTGATGAAGGACTTTTTTCTAGCATTGCATGACTTAAACCCCATCCAGAGGAGCCAGCTTCAAACTGTCCTTGCAGTGCACTTAACCCTACCTGCCATTTGCCATTCTTTTTGTAGGTCACTTGATGTTATCCCACGGATGTTGAATGACATTCAAAGGAGTTAACGATCATCCCAGTCTGTGGAAAGTTGTTTTCACCCTTTGCCAGTCTGTAACTTTGTTGTTCCCAATGTCTGCAACTTGACCTTGTTCTTATGAACTACTGTCTTTGAAATTTTGAGAATGGAAGTAACCTAAAGCTCATTATCTCACTTCTAGTAAATCCAGAATCGCACCCTTATTTTTCTCATTCCAAATTTTTCTTTTTAGCTCTTTTGGCATGTTGAATTTATATTTTTGTATTCCAATTAATTTTGACATCCAAACTGGTCCTATTGCAAGAGGATAGTGATGATCACAGCAGTGGCTTTTATACCTTTCCTGGTTAAATAAGATTTAGTGCAGGTGATCACCTAATCAGTACCTTATTAATTAAAATGAGATGTGATTGTGTTGGAATTCCACCATAAACACTGGAATGAAATGGCTGCCATACACAGAGATGTTGATTTAAGAAAAAATTGAAATGGTGGTCTCTTATTTTTTTCAGAGACTGCAGACTTTGTGTATATGCCAGCATCTAATCCTAGAAATAAAATTAAGCAAAATAATCAATTCACTTAAATGGGTATTTGATAAGAATCAATACAGCAAAGTGAATCAAATGCCCAGTACTACTAACATACTTAATCCAATGCAGGGTCCCAGGAGGGCAGACCCTATCCCAGCAGCATTGGGTTGATTACAAGAAACAAAAACAACTCTGGCACCAGTCCATATCAGGTCCTACTTATGCACACACTAACACTCACACAGGGCCTGTTTATAGTTGCTGCATATTTGTGGGGATGTGAAAAGAAAAC
>JANRMT010027041.1:99778090-99841831 GCA_026402145.1 Polypterus bichir lapradei
GCAATATGAGTTAGCATGGCATGTATGAGTGTGTTTGGTGACTGATATCCAGTCCATGATCATTCCCTGTGTTAGATTTTGTCAAGCTTGATTCTAAAATCAAAGAATCAAAGTAATGAAGGTATAGACAGTATTCCTGTTGCTCATTTCTTTTACTATATTCTTTGAATTGTTGGTAAATATATTGCTCAAAATAATTAGAGTAAGAAGTGTTACTAATTATTTTCACCTCAATTGGTAACTAATGGCAAGAAACACTGATTTATTTTTACTCATACACATTCAATGACAAAAATTTGTCGGAGAATGTGTGCTAAGATCAAAGCTGATGATGGTGAATAAACTACGAGGGTTTTGGATTTATTTAGCAAATTTTCACAAATTTGGGTATGTTTAAATTTCAAAATGAGAGCAAATTGACTTTAATGTGAAGCCTGCAGCTGTTTATAAAAGAAACTTGGAGAAACACATTTGCTGAAAGATGAAAGAATTTGTAATCAAGGATGTATTTTAATTTTTTCAGAGTAGTTAATTTAATGAACTGCTTTCAGTTGATTAAATTCAGCACAGAGTGCTTACAGCAAAGAATCACCAAATATATGGGCTGTAAAATAATGAGAGAAAAACAACAAAAAACAGGTGGGGCTCTCAAGCCACCATGTATTCCTTGTTTAATGAGAAGCTGCTGGTGTCAATGTATTAAGATGACACTAATGTTGATCAACAATGCAGTGTATTGGTTGTGCTTGTATAATCTTTGACACTTAAATCAAGTTGTCTTTATTGCTGGTGATGTCCTTTTAAAGACTAGAGGAATGGTAAACGTACATGAAGCGAGCTGATTGATGGTCACAGGTGTTCTTCTGAGTTAGCAGCTTCTGAGCTGATGCAGACCTGCAGTACAAATGACTCTCTTGGTGTCTTATAGAAGTCCCTTCTGTGAATCTCCTTGCTCATTTCAGTCAGGTGCATAAGAACAATCGATGTGAAATTTTATATACAATTTGATAAATATTTTGTATGTCTTTATTTGTAACTTAGACAAAGCAATGTAATATTAGTGTTATATCATTGATAACAACTTCAATGGTTTGATGTTTAAGTTCCCCTTCCCCCTGTTAGGACTGAGTCAGAATAGTGAATAATTTTAGGACAGGGTTGGAGGAAGTGCCTAAAACCAGTTTGGCAAGTGACTGATTCTCGGCAGGACTCTCTCAATCAACCCCCACAGGAAAGCCAGAGTCCCTAGCTGACAAGCATCAGCTCAACAAATGGTTTTGGTGGCAGGTGTGAAAGGTACTGAGTGCCCCCATTGGTCTGAAGTATGGCTGTTTGGGATTGGTTTGAAGCAGAGGACATTCTGTAGCCCGATACCCTATTGGTGTAAAAATTTGGACAAAGAATGTATAAATTCTGTTGCTTTACCCCTTTTCCCCTTTCTCACACCATCATGATGAATGAGCATCTCACACACCATGAACTGAAGTGAACACCACACTGAGAAGCACAACTCGGCAGCCATATTGAGACAGGCATGCGACCTGTTCTGAAGAAACCTAAAAATAATGACTTAACTAGAGACATTTTAAGTAACTAACAAGTCTGTGTGCCACCTGAAACTACACATCAGCATTTATCAGCTTGTATTGTTGCCAGCATTCAAATGTACTTTGCTTATTGTTTTATAAATATTATAAACAATACATTATTTAAGTTATAACTTTACTCCTGCTTGTCCTTTGACTCTTTGTAATTGCCTGAGGTTATAAATGTAGAAGGGAAGGTGGGGAGAAGTTATAAAGTACAATACCTTATAAAAAGCGGTGAATCTATGGGATTTTGAGGCTTTTTGACAATGGCTACACATTAAAGAATAGAAAAGGGGAAAGCAGAGTAATATAGAGCTCTACCAAGTCAAAAACAACACCTACAACTGTGCTGATATAAACTATTGATTTATTTAACGTTTGCTCACTAAGTATTGAATGTTTGTGCTTCTAAGAGTTCTAGTTTGGGGTTTCTGGAGATAAGGAGTTAATTTTTTACATTAATTTCTTGATATAATATCTGTTCTTGGAGTTTATCACTTATTTTGAACTGGTTCCATCACTGCTTTGTTTATGATAAGTTTCATTGATTTCACTACCCTTTGTCTAGGATGCTACTGCCAAAGTTAGGGGTGAAGTCATAAGGGTCACAGCCCTGACTCTAACAACACATTAAAAGGTCAAACTTGAATGCTGTTCTCTTGCTTGCAGACCAAAAAATAAACCTTTACATTTTGTGTTTTCATTTTTGTTATTTTGATCTACTGTATTAAACCCTTGCTTCATATTTTTGACTTTGATTTTCACTCTTTGATTTGGCTTCATTATAACGTGCTCTCGATCCCCTGGGATTGACCTTTGCTTTAGTTTTGTCAACACTGATCTTCTCATCTGTCTCATTATTCTTACTGCTAACTAGTATATCACAACAATACCAAAATATCTTACAATGTATCAGAGTATGCAAAACACTGAAAGTCACTATACTTTAGATTTCAAGATAGCGTATATTGTAAATATTTTGAAAAAAAGGTGAAGGAAATTTCCACTCTGGAGAAAGAATAGAAAAGAAGGTTAGAAGCACAATATTCTACCTGTATAGTGTTCAAGTGCTGCAATATGGTGCCTAAGGGACTTCAACAACCTTGCCACCAAACTTTGAGAATTCAACAGGGACACATAAAGCCAACAGTGCTATGCCGCCAATGGCCAAAGGGGTGCAAAAATGCAACTTTCTCCTTGGCCTCTTTAGTTAGTGACATTTGACAGTATCCAATAGTCCTACTTGCCATCATGGAATAGAACACATCCTACAGGTTTTTACAAAGTAGACCTGTCTTGGTCATCAGATAAGTGTCAAACTATGAAACCTAAAATCACCGCAAAAGTGCCAGGTGCTTTTTGGTTTGGTCATGAGCACACTGGGGCTAGAATACAGGCTGTTGGTCTCCTCTGTGACATTCAAAGTCACTTTGTAAGATAGTTGCTGGGGCTTTGTCTCTGTCTTCATTTTTTTTTTCTTTTTGTTTTGTTGCTTTCTTTGTAAATTGCACTGTTGTTATTGTTCATGGAGTTGTCTGTATTGTTTCTCATTAGTTTACTTTTATTTAGGCTTTGATTCTCTATTTGCTCAAAACATTCTCTCCATGTCTTACTTTAATTTAGCCCAGGTAGTGAGACCCTCGTATTACTGACAGGCTGCCTTATATAAATGTTTTCCTGGCTTTTAGCTGCTGGGAATTTGGTTTCATTCTCTCTGTCTGTGACTTCTCTTCCCCTTTGTGCTGAGTTTGCTCTTGCTCTCTTTTCAGCAGAATAAAAGTTTGTTTCTTATTTTCGCTTAGGATTCTCCATTCAGAGGAAGCATTGTGCTTATTTGCTTAACCCAGCCACAGGGGATGCACAAAGTAGTGTGTTTCTTCGTGCCAGTCCCAAGCCTGGATAAATGAGGGGGGTTATGTCAGGAAGGGCATCTGGTGTAAAATTTTGCCAAATCAATATGCAGACAACGATACAAATTTCCATACCGGATCGGTCAAGGCCCGGGTTAACAACAGCCACTGCCAATACTGTTAGCCAACAGGGTGCTGGTGAAAATTGGGCTACTGTTGGCTGAAGAAGGAGAAGAAGGGGGGAAGACGTGTCAAGAGGCAGGAGGAGAGGAGGAAGGTAAAGAGAGTGGAACTGAGGGTAGGAACTTTGAATGTTGGCAGTATGACTGGTAAGGGGAGAGAGATAGCAGATATGATGGAGAGAAGGAAGGTTGATATATTGTACGTGCAAGAGACTAAATGGAAGGGGAGTAAGGCCAGGTGGATCAGAGGTGGATTCTATCATGATGTGGATGGGAAGAGAAATGGCGTAGATGTTATTCTAAAGGAGCAGTATGTCAAGAGAGGTGAAAAGAGTGTCAGACAGAGTAATGATTAAGCTGGAAACTGAAGGTGTGATGATGAATGTTGTCAGTGCATATGCCTTGCAAATTGGGTGTTCGATGGATGTGAAAGAAGATTTCTGGAGTGAGTTGGATGAGGTGATGGACAGTGTACCCAAGGGACAGAAAGTGGTGATTGGAGCGGATTTCAATAGACATGTTGGTGAAGGGAACAGAGGAGATGAGAAGGTGATGGATAAGTATGGTGTCAAGGAGAGGAATGAAGAAGGTCAAAGGATAGTGGATTTTGCAAAAAGGATGGGAATGACTGTGGTGAATACATATTTCAAGAAGAGGGAGGAACATAAGGTGACGTACAAGAGTGGAGGAAGACGCACACAGGTAGATTATATCCTATGCAGAAGAGTAAATATGAAAGAGATTAAAGACTGGAAAGTGGTGGCAGGGGAAAGTGTAGTTAAGTAGCATAGGATGGTGATCTGTAGGATGACGCAGATCAAGAAGAAGAGGAGGAGAGGGAGGGGAGAGGAAAGAATGAAATGGTGGAAGCTGAAAAAGGAAGACTGCAAGGTTGAGTTTAGGGAGGAGGTAAGACAGGCACTGGGTGGCATTGAAGAGTTACCAGACAGCTGGGCAACTGCAGCAGAAGTAGTAAGAGTGACAGAAAGAAGGGTGCTTGGCATGACATCTGGACAGAGGAAGGAGGAAAAGATAACCTAGTGGTGGAATGGGGAAGTACAGGAGAGTATACAGAGGGACAAGATGGCGAAGAGGAAGTGGGATAGTCAGAGAGATGCAGAAAGTAGACAAGAGTGCATGGAGATAAGGCACAAAGTGAAGAGAGAGGTGGCGAAGGCTAAAGAAAAGGCGTATGATGAGTTGTATGAGAGGTTGGACACTAAAGAGGAAGAAAATTACTTGTACCGATTGGCTAGACAGAGGGACCGAGCTGTGAAAGATGTGCAGCAGGTTAGAGTGATAAAGAATAAAGATGAAAACTTACTTACAAGTGAGGACGGTGTGTTGAGCAGATGGAATAAGTACTTTGAGAGGCTGATGAATGAACAGAATGAGAAAGAGAAGGTTGGATGATGTGGAGATAGTAAATCAGAAAGTGCAATGGATTAGCAAGGAGGAAGTAAGGACAGCTATGAAGAGGATGAAGAATAGAAAAGTCGTTGGTCCAGATGATATACCTCTGGAAGCTTGGAGATGTTTATGAGAGATGGCAGTGGAGTTTTTAACCAGATTGTTTAATGGAATCTTGGAAAATCAGAGGATGCCTGAGGAGTGGAGAAGTGTACTAGTACCGGTTTTTAAGAATAAAGGGGATGTGCAGAGCTGTAACTACAGGGGGATAAAACTGCTGATCCACAGCATGAAGTTATGGGAAAGAGTAGTGGAAGCTAGGTTAAGAAGGGAGGTGATGATTAGTAGTATGGCTTCATGCCAGGAAAGAGCACCACAGATGCAATGTTTGTTCTGAGGGTGTTGATGAAGAAGTACAGAGAAGCCCAGAAGGAGTTGCATTGCTTCTTTGTGGACCTGGAGAAAGCATATGATAGGGTGCCTTGAGAGGTGTTGTGGTATTGTATGAGGAAGTCAGGAGTGGCAGAGAAGTATGTAAGAGTTGTACTGGATATGTATGAGGGAAGTGTGACAGTGGTGAAAACTGCAGTAGGAGTGTCGGATGCATTCAACGTGGATTTGGGATTACATCAGGGATTGCTCTGAGCCCTTTCTTATTTGCAGTGGTGATGGATAGGTTGAGAGATGAGATTAGACAGGAGTCCCCATGGACTATGATGTTTGCTGATGGCATTGTGATCTGTAGCAAGAGTAGGGAGCAGGTCAAGGAGACCCTGGAGAGTTGGAGGTTTGCTCTAGAGAGGTGAGGAATAACTGTCAGTAAGAACAAGTCAGAAATACATGTGTGTAAATGAGAGGGAGGTTAGAGGAATGGTGAGGATGCTGGGTTTAGAGTTAGTGAAGGTGGATGAGTTTAAATACTTGGGATCAACAATTCAGAGTAATGGGGATTGTGGAAGAGAGGTGAAAAAGAGAGTGCAGGCAGGGTGGAATGGGTGGAGAAGAGTGTCAGAAGTAATTTGTGACAGACAGGTATCTGCAAAAGTGAAAGGGAAGGTCTACAGGACAGTAGTGAGACCAGCTATGCTATATGGGTTAGAGACTGTGGCACTGACCAGAAAACAGGAGACAGAGCTGGAGGTGGCAGAGTTAAAGATGTGAAGATTTGCACTGGGTGTGATGAGGATGGACAGGATGAAAAATGAGTACATTAGAGGGTCAGCTCAAGTTGGACGGTTGGGAGACAAAGTCAGAGAGGGAAGATTGCATTGGTTTGGGTGTGTGCAGAGGAGTGATGCTCAGAGGAAGTTTATGAATGTGGTGAGAGAGGACATGCAGGTGGTGGGTGTAACAGACCAAGATGCAGACGACAGGACGATATGAAAGAAGATGATCTGCTGTGGCAACCCCTAACAGGAGTAGCCGAAAGAAGAAAAAGGAAATTAAGGGGATCATTCTGTGGGTCCTTTCTTTGTGAAACTAAGCAAAATCAAGATAAGGAGGTTGGGGTCCTGGAAGATGCCCCATTTAATATAGATGTCAGAAAACAGGTGCATGACAAAATCAGTATTTTGCCGATGTTTAAATAAAGTGAATGTGCTAATTTATAGAGTGTCTGTGTAGAAGAACATCAGCAATGAGCACCTGTTGGGCTCACATGCGCCCCCTTCGGGGCAGCATGGAACTGTCTGCCTCACCTTGTGCCCTTTTCACTGCGTTTTTATGTACGATCAGCAAGATTAAATATGTCACACACATTCATTAAAGATATTTGCCAGACTGTGGAAAGTCAGGATGTATAATAAACATATCTGCAAACATTATGTTGGCGACATACAGAGAGACAGCAACAGGCACACGCCGATTGCATTCGTCAACCCCATGTGTGAGGAACAGCACAGTCCGAAGTGAGGCTCAGCTCATCGCTACCACACCTCGCGTTTCTCCCTTGTATTTGAACAGGAAATGCGCAAATTCACCGATTTTAACTATAAAAATTATCACAATTATTGGAATCATACAGAAAACAAATTTATAGCATATACCAGTGGACACATTTATTTTATGTTATCATTATTATTTTTTTTACTTTTCATGATGACAGGTGAGGTGTGCCCTGACTGTATGCCCCTGCCTTAATGATCATCCAGCTGTTTCTCTTCCTCTATAACAGATATAACAGAATAAACAAAAGTTAGTGATGGTGCCACATTCAAATCCTTCCCCACATTAGTATGACATAAGCAAATAAAGTGCTCCCTATGCACATGTGTCTGACACTGTAATGCTAAAAATGTGAGAATTCTTTGGTGATCAAGATATTTACTGAAGTAGATTTTAAATATTTTGTTAAAGTTAATGGTTTGCCTTTTAAATTTTCCTATTTTAATGATATTCAAATTGAAAATGTACTTTCCTTGAAATTCACTTATAGGTTTTCTAACTGTTGTTTTTTAATTTATTTATTTGTTTATTCTTCTTAAAATATCTGTCTTTTTATTAAACTTTAATGCTTAGTGAAGGATGTGTTAAGTAAACTGAATTCAGTTATCAGAGTTAATTGTTTTTAAGAGTTGTCACACGTGCACATAGGGGACAATTTAAGGGCTCTAATAATTATTATACCCCACCACTCCAGGGGATGGCGCCATGTAATGATGTTTCTTCTCTTGCTCTATTTGCAGACTGTAAGATTCACAGCTTTACCACCACTGACGTCACTTCCGGTTTATGTCCCCCTGGACCCACTTCTTCTTCCCGCCAGAAGTCCTCTTAGTTTAGTTCACTTTGAGAACTCATGTCTGTAAAGATGTCTACACATTTATTATGTGTTTTCTTGCCTATTTTTCCTTTGAATTATACAGGGTCACAAGTGGCATTCTGTATCTTTTTACCATTGTCTGTCTGGTCTCTTACAGTGTCTAACAATCATTCTCATTTTTCCTACAAATCATTGCACTGCCTGCATGACTTTGCACTTGCTACTTAATGCTCACTCACCAAACGCACATATCATATCATGTGAAATAAGGTAGGTTAGCCCTTGTTTCAAATTCATGATAACCAAATTTTTATTTAATAATGTAATGCTGCTCCCTGTCCATTTTGGTCATTTTGGAATCTAACCAGATAGACACTCGAGGCTCTGAGTTACAAGAAGTTTAAAGATTTGCAAAGTTATTCATCCCTAACTTATTTCCTGTATTTCATATCATATAGGCCCTGCTAGAGTGATTATAGTTTACATTGGGGGGTGAGGACAAGGAGCATTGCTAAAATTTGTTTACTGCTGCAGTGCAAAGTAAATCTGTTTCTGCTTTGACTTGTTGACTTTCAGCCTTCTTTTCAGTGGCTCTTTCATAGGAGGTCTCAATCTTTTAACTCTGTCCCATAGCTGATTTAGATGATCAATGATCATCTGGGTTGCTCTTCTGAAATCTCTCACACAATATGTAAAATAACCTTTGGTTGCCACACTGCAATTTAAAAGAAGAAATCACAGTCAAAGCTAAAGGCAGAAGGGACTTGATCTTTGTCATTTCCATAATTTTTGCATCACTTCACTTAATATCTCCTTAAGGACTGTATTTTGTCTTTCCACTAATTAATTTATCGCAGATGATGTACGCATATATGCCTTTGTTTTATTTTTAATAATTTATTAAATTCTCAAAACACATGAGATTTCAGTGGGGTACCAACTTAATTTTACCAGCACAATGACTTTTGCTATGAGGTTGCAGCCTGCAAAAGAAACCTTTGGATTCTGTGTAGCAAAGTCACTGACTACTAGTGTGCATTGATGCCCCCTTGCTGATTTTTTTTCCAGCTCTACAATATCCATAGCAACCTGTTCAAATGGAGTATTGATGATTGGCAGAGAAATAATTAGAGCATGACTGGGCATCACATACCGTGTGAGTTGATACTTCAGGCATGAGGCTCAATAATGCTTACTTTTGATATTTATTCTGGGCCAAGTGAGCCATCCTATTGCCCTTTTCTTAATATTACAGATTTTTATTATGATTCTCCTACAAGGCACACTTAATGACCTGTATCACTGTAGCAATGATTGAGGTCCTATTACTATTTCTTTAGCTCCTTTAAAATGTGACTTAAGTTAATGGTCTGCTATTGCTGTGCACATTGGTTCCACTTTCCATCACTGGACTTGCCTATAAATTTACCTGTCCTTTTTTTTGCCATTGTGGGTAAATGGACTGTACTCCTTTCTTTCTCTTATGCTGATCTTTCATCTTTCGGTGTGGCATGTAGTTTCCATGAAGCCTCACAATGGATAACCCTCCAGGAGAAAATTGAATCAAAACGTTTCTGTCTCATTTGTTATGTCAGTCTCTGGCTGTGTCACACATGTGTGAATATGAGACATCCTCACGGCTTGGGACAGGTAAGTAGTATCACTGCCAGGATGAGAGAGAGGGTGGTGTTGTTGATGTAACATCCCTTTTTTTGCACAATTCATTGGGATGTCAGACAGAGGACAAATGACCTAACTTCGGGCTGTCAGTCATTAAGCCCCATCCCTTCCGGGAACCAGTGCTTTAAAAGTATCTGGTACTGGAAGGACACAGTCAATCTCGAACTTGTCAGCGAATGATATGGAATACTCAGGAGCTCTGCATTCTTTTGTATTTAAAGCACCCATGATTGCTATTTATTTAGCTCTTGGCATTAAATAGGGGCCCACTGTTTCCCCAACACCTTCTCTGACTTATAATTATTTACAGCTGATATTATGTAGTTCCATATTTCTGGTGTTATTCCTATTGTTGTCATAGACTTTATTTTCTGCGGTGTTTCATTCTGCACTTTTGATGATATGGCTGAATGAGGAGGGAAGGTGGGTGCCATACCTGCATCCCTAAAGCGGTAATGTATTCATGTATAATGTCTATATTTGGGTTGAACAGGTGCTCTCAGCAGGGTGAAAGAAGGTGGTGGGTCTTTATTATTTTTGCATTGTTTTTAATTCCATTAAGTTTAGTCTGTTGTACAGTTTTTGCTAGAAACTCATGTTGAGAGGTCGTGACCAGTGATGTCATCAGTGCAACAGGTTAAAGGTTAGCACAGTGCACTTCCAGGTGTCTGAGACTCTAAATAACTTTCTTGAGATTTTGTGTACAAATGTTTTTGTCTGTCCTGGTAAAAAAAGTTTAACTAGAAATTCTGACTTTAATTTAGGGTTTTGATGACGGTGTGGTTTATTTTGGCTATGTTTCGTCTGCTTGCCCTTTTATATTTAAATCTACCCTCTCCCATTTACAGCAAAATAGGTGGGGGTCCTGAGAGTGCTACTTGGCACTGGTTGTCCCAGGTGGGAAGGGGCTAATGTGACATGGCCATACTTAATTCTTTATTCAGTCTTTCCTTTCAAATGTTCTCTCCTGTTCACAGTATGATTAACTTAACAGTTGCTTGTTGGAACGCTGAGGGTCTGGGATTAATTGCTAAATGTTTAAACATCCTTGATCTTTGCACTTCCTGCTTTAATAATGACAAAAAATATTAATAACCACAACACAAAAGTAAGAAGACTAAAAATGAAATAGACTTTATCCTAGGATACTAAAACCAACATTCACCCTAAACACACACTTCTTTTTTTCTCACCTCCAAGTGTGGTCAGCCATGGTAATATATAGACACATAGAGTTCCAAGATTCACTTCTCATACCTACCCGCCCTGGTTAGCTTATCTCAATTCCTACCTCTACCCGCGAAACCTGTATCCACTGTCCATGGCTCCAGGCCCCTACTGCCTCCTTCTGTTGTCTAAATACTTAATGTATTTGCTGCCACGTGTTTTGGAACTATCCTCCTACCTCCACTTCTTGGCTCTTCATGTGCTACTCTGTCTCCTCATACCTCTCACTTAATGTCTCTCACTTTATATATTTCTGAACATCTCTGCTCTTCCTCTCACTTCTACTTAAGAAGGCTTTTCGCCCCCGCTATTTCTTTTTCATCTAATGTGTGGGAGTGATCTTTTCAGAATCTGCTCCTTCTTGTACAGTACACTCTGTGCTACACATTAACTAGTTATTCAATTCTAGTATGAACAAGTGTCTGTCTGCTTCTTGGCTCCTCAGGAGCAATGTGACTAGTGACTGGTAACATGTAGATATTTTAATCCTTTTGGCACTTCTTCTTATCATTTTAGTTTCTGGCCCATATGTTGAGCTGTTGTCATTTATATTAACCACACCTTGCACTTACCTGGTTTAACTTGGCGAGCGGTGAGGTGTGTCTCTTATTTTTTTGTCTTAAAAATCAATTTTGATAATTTGCTTCTTTTATGTATTACATTGCATCTTAAAAAGAAAGAAAGAAAGAAAAATGCTTTTATTTGCTACTTGGTAATACCTGCCCATTCCATTACCAACATCTTTGGGATTGTTACTGCTGTACTTCAGAGCATTTGCAAGGCTTCTCTGCTAGTAGGGATCTGATGATGTCAGCTTAATTACTGCGTAGGAGTCCTGTCTTATTTCCAGTCTTTTAAACTGTCTGTTAACCATTTTCAAAGAGTAAGTGGGTAGCACTGCTGCCTCGCAGTTAGGAGACCCGGGTTCACTTCCTGGGTCCTCCCTGCATGGAGTTTGCATGTTCTCCCCGTGTTTGCATGGGTTTCCTTCAGGCACTCCGTGTTCCTCTCACAGTCCAAAGACATGCAGGTTAGGAGCATTGCAATTTTAAATTTTCCCTAGTGTGTGCTTGGTGTGTGTGCCCTGCGGTGGGCTGGCGCCCTGCCTGGGGTTTGCTTCCTGCCTTGTGCCCTGTATTAGCTGGGATTGGCTCCAGCAGACCCCTGTGACCCTGTAGTTAGAATGTAGTGGGTTGGATAATGGATGGATGAATTTCTCTCATCTCCACTACTTATACAAAATGCTGATCTTGGTTACATTTTGGGTACACCACTTATGACTTATGGGGGCAAAATCAAAGTCTTAAATATTTTTTTCCAGTTGAGCAGTTTGAAATATATTGTAATTTAGAATTAAACTGTTTTATAGTCCCTCCAGAGGCTTTAGAACAGGAAAAGCTAGGCAATTGTAGGCTTTAGAAAAGGCAAAGCTTCATTTTTCATGGAAGCAACCACAAAACTGCCCATTACCCTGTCTATCCTCCCTTACTAACATTGAGGGATTGCATGAACAGAATGTGCATTTTACTTTCCTTTTATAACATACTCTTTACTAGGCTGAATGTATCTATTCCAGGAATCTTCGAGTCCCTTCCCAACAAAGAGAAAATGACACGGCTGGTGGCTGGAATTTTTGCGCAAGTGTTTTTTCACACAGTCACAAGATGAAGCCAATTGTGACTATGTAGTATGTTCTTATATAATACGCTACCGTGGCTGTTCGCTTGTCTGTCCAGGAATTTAAATCACCTGTAGCTCGCAAACCGTTTCACCTATTGACTTGAAATTTGGTACACATATACCATGTGACGTCTACTATCCACTTTCGGGGTGATGATTTTTATTACTTTTTTATTTTATTTTATTTTATTTTTATTTTTTTTTTTTGATTGTAGAATCAACTCTCGGCAGCGCGCGGCGCATGCGTATGGGTGCTGTTCTCATTCCCTACCACCTTCTCTAATCATTCTTGAGGCAGATTGAAGACTTAAGTGCCAGCTTAAGTGAAAAATTAAAGAAAATGTACTAAGTAATTGCAACACAAAAAATAACTTAATCAGTTTTAATGCGAAAAGTTGCAGAAAAAAGAAGAGAAGAAGCAGGCCGCTAGGGTGGAGAAAAGAAGAGCTGCTCAGGAAGCAGCAAGTGCATCAACCTCTGAGCAAGTGAATGCTAAACAGAGGCAGATAAAGAGGATGAAAACTAGGAATGCTCAAGTCAAGTGTATTCACTGCACGTTATCGTGCAGTACGTCATTACTGGTATTTATATACAGTACAGGCCAAAAGTTTGGACACACCTCCTCATTCAATGTGTTTTCTTTATTTTCATGACTGAAGGCATCAAAACTATGAATGAACACATGTGGAGTTATGTACTTAACAAAAAAAGGTGAAATAACTGAAAACATGTTTTATATTCTAGTTTCTTCAAAATAGCCACCCTTTGCTCTGATTACTGCTTTGCACACTCTTGGCATTGTCTCGATGAGCTTCAACAGGTAGTCACCTGAAATGGTTTTCACTTCACAGGTGTGCCTTATCAGGGTTATTTAGTGGAATTTCTTGCTTTATCAATGGGGTTGGGACCAGCAGTTGTGTTGTGCAGAAGTCAGGTTAGTTGGACGATCATTTATTTTTCAACAGGACAATGACCCCAAACACACCTCCAGGCTGTGTAAGGGCTATTTGACCAAGAAGGAGAGTGATGGAGTGCTGTAAATGGTCATGAAAATAAAGAAAACACATTGAATAAGGAGGTGTGTCCAAACTTTTGGCCTGTACTGTATGAATGAAACATAACATTCACGTACCTGAGTTAATCCAGTTCAAAGTTTTATGGGGACTGGAGCACTGGGGCCATGGTAGGGAAAAGCTGTTTACAGGGTGCTGGGTGCACTCAGTGGCACACCCACACACAGCTACTTTGAAATCACCGAGCCACCTAACATGTATTTCTTTGAAGATGTGGGTGGGAAAACAGAGCATCTTGGAGGAAAGACCATACAGACACAGAAAGAATATGCAGACACCACACAACATCTGGACATGGGATTTGAAACCAGATCCCTGAAGCATCAGCACCATTCACAGTATATCCAGCACATCAGGGTTGTCCACTACAGTCCAAATTCACAACTAATTTTGACGACGTATTCTGTAATTAATCTGAAATCTCCTTCTTGCAACTACAGTACAGCAGAACAATCCATTTCTTTGCAAATGCCCAGTTGGCCCTCAAAAGTAGTCAAGTTCAGTAGTGTGTATTTTAAATAACGGAGTGTTATTCAATTTGTTGTACGGTAAGGGAAAGAATGAGTAATGAACTTTGAAAGAAGATACTTAAAGAATGTATCTTCCCGATTTTGAGGTCTGAAAGATCTTATCTGTGGGAAAAGGATTTGTTAGTAATGATAAAACTACTGAAGAAGGGAAGAAGTTGCTGAAAATGCAGGAATGCAGGATTTAGACTGAAACAAGAAGACGGTATAAATATATAATACTATACCCAAGTATCTCTATTTTTATTTTGTTTTTCAAAAAATCACATTGTATTAGATAGATAGCTAGACACATCTTTAATTGTCCCCTTGTGGAAATTTAGCTATTTAGAGAAGCTCTTTAAATAAATAAATGCATAAATATTTAGCTAAAAAAATAAATATGTACACACACTTTGGTCTGAACACACGTCAGAATGACTATAAAGTAAGAAAATTAAAAAGAAAGAAAATGTCTGCCTTGTGTCACAGTCCCAGCACGTGCTGTTGGTATAAAGAAACCCCAGTCGCATTTCTTGACACACTTGTGCTGAATGATTCATTGGCTGAAAGTACACAGCGTTAGTGTGTCAAAGAGACGATGTGTAGCATTATCCATAATTTCATTTTATTAGTCTGCATATGAAGAACATGAATTTATTTACATATATTTTCATTTGTTCTCATTTCTGCTTAACAGATCAAGGAGAAGAGAATATAATGAGTTCACAACTCACTGGTCTGTGATTCCTGGAGATTCAAAGCCTAAACGATTCCCACACAAACCCAAGAATATAATTCACTTGGAAAGTGCCTCACCCATTGACTGCTTTACAGAGAAAATGGTTGAAGGATATTTTCTGCGACATAGTGCACTAATCTGAAGAACATCTTCAAATAGATTTCCACATACAACACTGCAGGATCACATGTCAACAAGGATCTTCTAATTATCAATATTAGCAATTTCAGTTTCCTAATGTAATATTTTTTTATCCATTCATCCACTATCAAATACATTTTCTTCAGTCCAGGGTCATGAGGTTTGAAGCCTATACTGTCAGCATTTAATGCAAGGAAGGTGCTCACCTTGGACGGGGTTCATTGAAGAACCCACCCACACACAAAAACCACTACTTATGCTGGGTCAGTTGAGAATAACTAATAAGCTTAACATGCAAAGCCATATAGTATTTTTGTCTGTTTACATGTACTTGACTTTTCATGTACTTACATATTAACTATTTTATTAACTATCATTAAATATTTTATTAACTTTTTGGCATTTAATAAATATCGGGAGGTGAAGAGGGCTCTGTCATTTAATGTATCCTTGTATGCTAAAATGTTTTTAGGCTACAAAACTCCTCTGCTAGACCTTCTGCAATTGAAAAATCATTACTTTTTTAGATCCGAAATCAAGGTGATTGTAACTATTTCAGTTTGAATATTTGTTATAAATAAGGCAGTCTTCCTTTTGAGGCTGCAGGCACTATAATAAAAACAAACTACAGTCTGCCTTGTTTACAAGTTTGTGTGAGATGGACTGCAATGACCTGTACATGAGGTTTTTGGACAGAGAACAGTGTTGCAAAAGCCTGCAAAGGGCATGTTTTCTGTTGTTGTTTTAACTCTATGCATTTTATGAATTTTCCCTTTTATGTTATGTATAGAATGACAATACATTCTATTACTTAAATTTTAGGTGGGAGTAAAGGGAACTGGAGATACATGAGATAAGTATCATTGATGAGATAAATTACTTTAATGACCAAACCTTTTAGTAAGAGTTATCACTGCTAACCAGCCAATTATCCATGTGGAACATCAAGAGTTTTTGAACCCACAATGCTTTTTTTGCATAAAGAACAGAGCATCCAAGAGACATAAAAAAGGGAGTGACTCCATTCTGTCAGAAAGAATCCATCTCCCTGGACATTGAAAACACTGTCCATGTACCAGCATGACTGCTGAATCTAAACAAATGCCCATCAATGAAACTTCTCCTTTAACACAGATGTTACTTTTATCTTTATTGAAAGTATTACTTAAGCTTTCTGATTCAGAGACAAGTGTGTGTTTGAAGTAAGGGATCGTCCCTAGTAAACGTCACAGGCAGGTCATGGGGTCAAAGGAAGGTGCTGGTTAAAAATAGTACACATTTAAAAGTTATTTTATTAATTAGAGCACATATAAAAAGGTGCAATGAGTGCTTTGTAAAAGAATGTTCAGCAAAATCAACAAAAAAGCGAAAATCCAAAAGTAATAAATTCATTCATGATATGCAAAGACAAAACATACAGTCATATAAAAAAAATGCCCACATATTCCCGCTGTACCTTGTCAGTACTAGACTTGACGTGTAATAACTTGAGGGAAAATAATAAAAATAATAAAGGCTATAAAAGCTCACAAAAAAACAACATATTCATACAGGTAAATAGCCCAACTTTAAAAACAATTGATTGGTTAACTGGCTAACTTTGCCAAAACAACGAACTGTCTTATAAAGTCTTAGTCATACACAAAATCCTCTTCCTCCTAAGCAAATTTCCTAATGGGAAAAAAAAAAACCTTCCACACCGAATTATGATTGGGCTTTTCAAAGTAACTGACTGTCAACTAAATTCTGTCTTTTTCTTCTGAGGTTTATTAGTACCTTAACTGACAGTGAAGGTCTTATTTTTAAAGTCGTGCCTTTGGGAAGTGAAAGATATTGCATGTTTGCAAGAAGAAACCAGACCGGAATTAAAGTAATATGTTAAAAGTTGCTTACATCATTTGTGAAAAACATCCACCATCTTTATTTCTGCCAGACATGTTACTCATATCAAGGATCACCAAACTACGACTTGCATACTTTGGACATATTATACGAAGAGAGTACTCACTGGAGAAGAATATCATGGTCGGAAGAACAGAAGGAACAAGGCAAAGTGGAAGACCAGCAACTCGATGGCTTGAAAAAATCACAATAATGGCAGAGAAGACTCTGGTGGACCTATCTAGACTTGCACATGATCAATCTTCCTACAGATCATTTATCCATCAAGTCGCCATGGCTCGGGATTGAGCTGAAGGCTGCTAATAATAATACTATAATTTATTTATTTTATTTGCTGTTATTGTATTTTAATAAATACTAATTTTCTAAGCTGTGCATGCCTTAAGTGATTTAAATAATAAAGTAGATACAAGGCTCCTGGTGTAGGGAGATTGCCACTTTATTTCTCTCAGGGTGAGCAGGCTGAGGAAAGACCCTCACTGCACATTAGTAGCAAACTCATCCTTCGTTTGCAAGTGCCGAATGTTTAGGGAACTGTACAGTACAATACAAATTATTTTTGTGTAGTGCTCTTAACTGAGTGCAGGTGCTGAGTACTGTGAACAATCCTCATTAAAAATATAAGTATAGATTATACTAATTACTAAATACAGTACTGATTCACATATCAATGCAGATTTGTTAAAACACACAAAGAACAAGGTAGAAACTCATTAAACACAAATGGAAACCAATAATATCTGTCCATTAATTAATTGATTAAATATGGACAGTTAAAAATAGTGCAGATTTAAATCGTAAAAGAGAAAGTCAAAAGTAAGGTAACAGTCCTGGAGACCTCGACCAACTGACCAATGTGATGAGAGAGTCTTTCCATCCAATTGTTTATCAGTCTTTAAGTTACTCTCAACAAGCAAGATGTGTGTCTTGTAGGTCTAGATTGGGACATCAAAGTGTTGTTTATGATATTGCTAGTGATTCTCTATGTGGAGTACTGAGAAATGATGGTCATTACTCAGAATCACTGCATAAGTGTTTAGAATTTGTGTTTTTGTGTCTTCCGCGTGTGTGTTAAGATTACAGTATAAAACTAGGCTAACCCATAATGAATTTGACAGCTTCCACTAATTACACCATAATGCAACATTTTAAGAAACCAGGCTAAAAACAATATTATCTAGACCTGGTTCATTATAGAAATGTTTTTGTTTTATTATAGTAAAGATCTTCACCCTTAATAGGACTATAGTTTTTGTGTGGTGAAGGAATATGCATCTCTCATAGATCTATTTTGTTATGAACCTAGTTCTCCCAACAGGGTCATCCTTTCAAAACTCTGAAGGGGGGTCATAACAAGGAAGAATCTAAAAAGAGACTTCCATTATGATCCAATAATTTACTACAGAGACATCCCAATGGAAATCACCCTCTGTTTTTCTGTAAATCATCTTTCTTTTACTTAGTGTTACTTGAACTTTCAGAAACATGGAACAATAGATTATCTGGCTCCAATACTGACAAATGGCAGTCCACTGCATGTTTTATTGGAAACTGACAAGCCTTTGGTTGTTGTCATATTTGTAAATGTATTTCTAATTATTCCCCCTTGCTGCATCTCTGATCTCCTTTCATACTTGTTGTACATGTTGTGCCCATCTCTGAGTCTGCACAGGCATCAATGACTTTTGATCCTTTGGGGACTCTTTTGATGTATGCTATGAAAGGCTGGTTTAACTCCATTAACTACTCATTTTGGTTGCTGTTTTAACATATATTGAAATTAATATTTTTCTTCTATATCTGCAACACAAATGTAATCACAAAAAGGAAAAACCCACCTTAACAGAAACCGGGACTCATTCTTTAAGAAAGGGTTTTTTTATAGTGCTTGTCAATGAGTGTATGCAGGCCACATGAAGACATATTATAGAGGCACAATTTTTAATCATCCCTTATGTATTAAAGGATGGGGGTCCAGCATGATGCCACTAAGGAGATAGGCATGTGTGAGACAGATCCAGATGGGCTATATCTGGTGAAGGAAACAGGCTACTTGAATCCCTGTGCTTATAAGAAAGGCATTGGAGCTTGTGCCGTAGGTTGAAAAGTACCAACAGTCTGATATAGTTAGAATAGCATGTACACATAACACTGATATGACTTATTGGTATGGTGATGGGCTACAAAAGAGGCTATATATGTGAGTATGTAGAATTTTCAAGTCTTGGGCTAGGTGCTCAGCATCTACAGTTGTGCTGGTGGATAGGAGAGTTGCCTTAATGTAACTTTGACTGCAGATAAAAATAGTTGTCTGCATGATCCCACTCATTTCAACAAATATGGTGATACCTGTAAGATTGTGATAGGGAGTAACTGGCTGACTGGATTAAATCTGAATGGTAAATTGAAGCAGAATTTCTGTGCAAGTCTTGGATCGTTCTTAACAAACACTGTGTTTAACACAGGTATGTAAGCTGCTGAATCTCTGTGTGCAAAAGTTCCATGGTTGACTTTTATTGGTGTAAAAAGAGATACTCAGCTGTCAACTGATAACCATGTGGTGAACATTTTGCTCAGATGACCTATTTGTTAATTCTATGGGATCTAGGAACCCTAAATAGTTATTGGAGGTGTCTTGAAAATGTCTTTTTTTAATGGTTCTGATCAGAAAAAGTTCAAATATCTATTCCAGAAAGACATCTTCTCCATCTTGAGTGAAGAGTTTAACTATATCCTGCAGCAGGGAATGTGGTTACAAGAAGCAGTGGCTGAAAGGTGAGGAACTGTTAAGGCTACCCTATCCCACAGAAAAAATGTTACTGCCCAAATGTTGATCTTTGATGACTCATGAGACATACATGAGATTCTCGTTTATATTTCATTTAAGAATCAATGTTGTCACACATATCTCTCTGTTATAAAAGAAGCTCTTGAGACAATATTTTTGCCAAGAGATTTTTTTCAAGTCCCTCTAGATGAGACTTTTGCCAAGAGATTTATTCACCTCTAATTTGTGTGACTGCTTTTGTCAGACACAGTTCCTGCGCTCTCAGCTCTTATACATTTTATGTTTTCCTCACTTTAAGTTCCTAATAAAAGAAGACATATTATGTCCAAATCTTATTGAAGAATTTCATCCTGAAGGGTTATCAACAGAAGAAATGAGTACACGGGCAGTCCTAGCACCGAGAAACAATGAAGTCAAACGAATTCACACAGAAATTGTCAATCAGTTATACAGCAAATTGGTTAAATGCTATCAATAGACTATGCTCAAACAGTTGGTGATGATGTTGCGGAAGATGAACACATCAACTTACAATATCCCATAGAATATCTACAACCATTAACATCGTCCGGTCTTCCACCGGCCGAATTACTGTTGAAAGAAGGATGTAGCGTAATGTTATTGCATAATTTATGTCTGAGTGATGGGCTATGCAATACGACAAGATTAGTTGCATTCAAAATTGGTCGAACAATTCTGACATATAAAATTTTAACAGGCGACAAGAAAGGTAATGTAGTACATCTTCTGCTGATAACATTAGATACCAATGGAGATATTAATATTCCATTCGTATTAAAACGTTTACTGTTTCCCATTAGAATAGCTTTGGCTATGACAATTAACAGATCAAAGGGAAAAACATTTGAAAAAATCGGTTTATTTATTAGAGGGAAGGAAACAATATTCACTCATGGGCAGTTATACTTTGCGTTGTCAAGATGCAATTCCAAACATGGAATCAAAATTCAATGCGATATTGACGAAAGTTAATTAAAAAAAAAAGAATTTTTGCTGAAGTTTTACAGTAAAATTGTAAGTTTAAAAAGTATTTGCATGTTAATTTCAAAGCCAAACAGAACGAAAGCGTATAAAGCAATGAATACCTCTAATGCAACATGAAACATAATTTTCTTTCAATTTATTACGTTTTACTATTTTTTACTATGGTTAATTACTCACTATAATGTAAAATAGTTAGTTTTATTATGCATATGTAACAATTCCCATGAAAATAATCTGTTTAAATTGTACATCTGCATACCCATGGAGTGGCAGATCTGCGAAGTGGCTAGTGTGTAGCGCCCATTCGGGGGTTAGCGAGCAGGGGGCAGAGCTCCCTAGTTTCTCCAAAAATTCCTTAGGAGAAATAGCTTTGGATAAAAAAGAGACACAAGACACAACTGAGGTAAAAGTAGCCAAAATTGAGAATTTGATTTGAAAAGTATGATGTGAGATCTCTTTCTGGTCTTGTTTTAGTCTTTTTCAAGATTTCATATTTTTTTTACTTATTATTGAACTGAGACCCTCATCCAAGTCGACTTTCAACATTTGGGATACAATCGGTTATATTTCTTTTGTTTTTCCAATTGGAGAACAGGAAGATAAGTGACCACAGTAGTGGGATTTGAATGCACAACTTCACAGTTTGAAGTTCTTAACCACTAGTCCACACTGCCTGCCTTTTTTTCCAGAATGAGTATGATCTAGTTGGAAAACAGCAATATAGATTAAAGCAACTAATGTTATTCAGAAGCAAGGAGTACAGTTTAGTAATTCTAGTAAAGTGTTTTAATACCTCCAAACCAATGTCCATACATTTCACCATATATTACTGAGCGCACAATGCAAATACTTTTCAATCATTAAATAATAAAAAAATGTCAAGACATTACACTGGAACCTTGGGTCACGAACATCTCGGAACACGTACTAATCGGGTTACAACCAAAAAAGTTTGCCAAACTTTTGCATCTGTTCACGACCACACACTCGGGTGACGAACAAGCCAGTTTCCCTTCTGGTTTGTACGCGCTGATGATTTCTGCACGTGTTCAGTCTCTCCCTGTGCATTCTCTGTGAACTCTTTGTGCTCTATTTCGTTTCCCTTCCAGTTCGTACACACCGGTGATTTACGTATGTGTTCAGTCTCTCCCTGTACAGTACATTGTTCTCGGTCAGACGTGCATTGCGCAGAGGGACTTTACCTCAAAACTATAATCTCCTCTCCACCCAGCTTCCTGTTCACTTCCTTCATGCCAGAATTCAACTCATGCAAGGTTACTTTTCTTGGTTGTTTATGGTTAGTTTTTGTATAAATTACGGATTTTTCAAATGTTATTTTTTTTCCCCTGTGCTTAAAACTCATTAAAAAAAGTGTTCGTTAAGGCTGTAGTGTGAACTCTTGCAATGTTAGTTTTCTCTGTTCAAGGTTTTCTCAGTGTTATTCAATGTTTTTACATTTAGTTTACTATTACACTGTGCATTCTATGGTATAATTAACTATTTTTGTGCTTAAAAATCTTTAAAAGAAATATATTCACATACAGTTCGTACGGTCTGGAACAGATTAATTGTATTTACATACAATCCTATGGGGGAAATTACTTTGGGTCACGACCATATCGGGTTGCGACCAGAGTTCTGGAATGAATTACGGTCGTGACCCGAGGTTACACTGTACTTGGAAAATCTGAGCCCAATGTGTGACTTTACAGAGATCTCTGCTGAAACTCAGTAGGAGACACTTGTGAGAATACTACTGAATTTTATTTCTCAGGAGATAAACCTGAGAAGAAAATGTCTTAATTTTGTGTCTCTCTGATCTCTTTGTAGTCCAGGAGAAACCAAAAAGATATTAAGGAGATCTCCTTTGTGATTTTTAATTCCTATGGGATGAACTGTGAGTGAAACTGACAAGTGAAAAAGGGTGACCTTTGCATACAGCAATTTAAGAAGAGTAGGTCTTAAATGCAATCTACTGATGTGAAAATTACAGCAGTGACTGAAAAAAGACCTAGGTTGTGGGAGAACTTACCTTTCCAGCCATTCACTTTCAGAAGAGTATCGACGAAGTGTAGGAAGGAGAAGTCCCCATACTTATTTGAAAGAAATAGAATTCTGAGAGGCTCTTCAGGATCCCAAGAGGAACCAGATTGCAAGTCAGGACTAAGATCTGGTTTTCCTTGTAGTCGAACATGTGCTGCATGTGAATTAAAAGATTTCCTTCAATTTAACAGTTCTTCATTTAGAAAATAAGCATTCAAACTGGAGGATTAGGTTCGTACTATAACATTGTAAGTGGCATAGACAAGTAAAATAAAAGACAGATACTTAGCGTGGCACAATAACATAAACATTATTTTTGTCTTTTTCTGGACATCAAAACAGGGACAACGCATACTCCTCAGTAGTATAAAGTGTGTTGTAGAATTTATTGCGCACATGCTTCATAAATAATCATAAAATCTGCCCAATTAACTGCAGAGAACAACTTGAAATGTCTTTGAAGTAAAGCCTTTCACATAATTAAGGATTCAAGTCAATGCAAGCTCAAAATATTCTCATTACTAACATGTTTTAGGAAACAATTTTTATTCCGAAATAGTTTGTATCTTGACTAATTACATGCATCTTGTATTGACAGAGCCTAAAGGTAATACTAAGCAAAGGTGTTTAATTATAATCAGTTAATGGTACTGTATGTTAGTCCTTGTTATTTTGTGAATAGATGACACCACTTTCTGTACTGTTTGGCTCTTTTATCACCTTACAGCATATAATGATACCATCAGTCAGGATGCTTTTAAAGTCTCATCAACAACAGATTTAATTCTAAAAATTGTAACAATGGAACTGCATTAGATATACAGTACAAGCACCTATTACATCGACTCTCTGTGGTTGATCTAACTTCCTGATAGGTCACATTTCTTGTTTTCATGTCCCTATTCCTATGATGCACTGTCTAAAAATGATCTCTTCAGCAACTTTTGAACTCCAGTTTCTCTCATATAAACAAGTGGGAGCTGTGGGCTAGCTCTGTTTGGCCTGAAAAACATAACTCAAAGCTGCATTAATATAGAGAAGAGAATAGAGAATATCAGAAAAGTGTGATGAACTCAGGTAAAAATGAGATGTTTGACCTAGGAAAACTACATATTGAAAATGTAGTTCTGATTGATTTGGTGTGATTTGAAATATTTGGTTCTTACAGAGTACAAAAGTCACCTATTGTATTAAGAGTGATGTGAAGATACTGTATATGACATCTTGTGTTGAAAGATTGTTCTTATTCAACTGTCCTTAGACAATCAGCAATTGAACAAAGCTTACTATGAAAAACTTTGTTAGAAAATTCCCTGACTGCCACAAACCACTTGTTACTCACAGAAACACTGAAAGAAGAGAAAAACAGACTTACCAGATGAGTGCCGCTAGTCAATAAAGTGTCAAATGAAGCCTGTGATTCATTCAATAAAAATGTATTAAATTGGTGGTTGTATTATGGTTTGCGAAAAATATACTTACAACTTACGTAATATTAAGAACAGACGAGGTCTGGAGCAGGCAGAAGCAGAAGTGATGTCATTGCTCCTCTACATCTGGAATTCTCCCGACTGTAAATGGAAAAGGAGAGAGTATTAATGATAACACCCCATCTTGCTATTGCTTACCTTTTTAGGGTCTTGAAGGAGTCACCTAAACGCTTGTGCTTGACATTATATAGAGACTGCATGCCATCTGAGTATCACAGTTTGTTTTCTCCAGCTCCTCTAATTTCAGGTTGAATGTTTCTTCAACTGCATTTGTAAGAGTGTAGGCGGCATCTCATTCAGGGCTGATTTCTTCATTGCACATAATGTTCTTTGTATTTTTTAGAAGAAACATACACCCTGAATATTATATTCTTTTGTTTTGCAGCCTTCATTAATTACCCAAACCTTCCAAAAACACCTGAAAAAGCCAAATGTAAGTTAAAAAATTTAAAAAAACTCAACCATTCAGCTTGACTTTTACAAGCAATACTTCACACTGTGACACTAGGCGATGCCACTGAGCCCCAGTTCCCAGGCACAACTACTGTAAAACAGTCACAGGTTCAAATCATAATACTTTTATTTGCAGAAAAGTACCCCCAACAGGCTCAGTTAATCCAGTACATTGCAATAGAATATTACTTTTCCTGTCTGTCCACACCTCTCAACGAGCATTATCCAACACCTTCTAATTCCAGCACCCCCTTTAAAGTGAGGTACCCCTATTTATCTCAGAAACAGGAGTACTTCCAGGGCCATAGCTCTTACATGATGGGGGTACTTCTGGTTCAGGTGCAAGTCCCTAGAAACAGGGATAATTTTCTTCTACATCTCTCCCTGATGGCACCAAAGTATGGGCAGCAGGGTTATCCCATGGGACTATAGTTTCCAACACTTTTTGCAGATATATACATGGGTGTATAGGTCCAGGTGTGTTGCCTCCCAGTGTATTAGGGAACTGAAGTATCCTGAATGATTGTTTAAATTAATCCATCTCTGTTATTCTGTCCTTGAATAAGAATGCCCTCCCTCCCTCTCTGGAACCTTCATCCCATGCCCCTTCCTATTACAACACACACAAGCAGCTGTGGATACAAAGAAGATAAACATCTAATCATCCTCTGGCCTCTCTGGTTCAAAAAAACTTACAGAACTGGGAGAATGTGACATGTTGCTGATTTCTTACTCTTTAGCTGTGTGTAGGTGGTTTGGTTTAGATAAAAATAGTCCAAAGGCATGACTGAATTTTTTGAGCAGCTGTCCATTATTAATACATAAAGCAGACAGAGAGCAGCAGGGGTGTGTTAACTACTCTTTTTATCATGTAATTAAAATTCTTATATTAAGAATTAGTCCAAAAATGATACAATGCCCTATGTGTCACTTCTCATTATCTCTCTCTGTGTCCAGAATACTCTAGCATTTTTAAAAAAAAATGATCTTGTGTTCACCTTCAAATCTTGTTTCATAGCTTTGCCTTAAATATTTAACCTTTACATTCTTAAATAGTGTATGTATTAATCACTCCATAAACCTACCCATCTCTGTATCTTCAGAACATGAAACAGACAGAACAAAGAAAACTTTAATTCTATATATAATTCCATAGACACAACCTTAGACATACAAGTCCCGGTAAAATGGAAAGGTTAATTTTGATAAATACCTTACACAGAAAGGATTTAAATCACAAATAACACAATTCTAATGCAATTGTTCACCTTCTCTTTTCCCCTCTCTCCTTCCACTCCTCCAGACAAGCTCTGTCCTTCTTCTTCCTGACTCCAACTTCTCTGGGTGAGGTCAAGCGACTTCTTTTATGTTGGACTGGGGAGTACTTATGGTGCTGTGGCATAACCCAATGGAAGTACTTCTGGTATCACCCAAGGAGGCTGCCACCTAGCATGTCGGGAGATCATGTAATCCTTCTGGCTGGGTATTGTCCCTACTGTATATACTTGTATATATATATATATATATATATATAGAGTGGTATTTGGCCAGCTTGTCATCCCAGCCAATACCCCCAGGCCGTCAGATGGAGCCCTCCCTGCAGTATGGAGGTGCCCCAAAGACCATCAGGGAGTCATGGACTTTGTAGTTTTTATCCTCAGCCCTGCTGGGTACTACAGGGGCCGCAAGAGGGAGCTGCAGGGAGGACCGAAGACTTCTTTGTGCCCTATAACCCGGAAGTGCATCGAAGGAAGAGCGACGTGCTTCCGGGGTGAGGAAGGACTTGTACCTGACCCGGAAGTAATATTGAATCACATGGACTTGGGATTGGGAATACTTCCGGGTCAGGGAGAATAAAAGGACTATGGGAGCTCCCAGATGGGGAGCTGAGCTGGGTGGAAGGGTGCCAACACGTCTGGGAGTCGGAGGATTGGCTTATTGTGTATTGATTAGTGATTGTATGAGTATAGTGGAGGAAAGGGTGCTTTGTGCACTGTGGTATTTGAATAAAGTCGATTATTGGACTTTTACCTGGTGTCTGGAGTCTTGGAGAGGGGTTCAAGGGAGCGATACAGCCCTAAACTGTCACAATATATATATATATACTGTGAAGAAGGGGGCTCTGCACACTCCTGGAGGATGGGGTCGCTCCTCTGAGGCCCCTTCTTGAACGGTGTTTCAATGGGAACAAATACAGTTTGCCTCCTCTTTGCTCCATTAGATGCTGGGCTGCTGCTGCTGCTGCTGCTGCTGTGTCACGTGATATGCTTCTCGCACAGCACTTCGTATATTTAAAAGCCTGTGCAGCACCTGTCCTTTTTGCTTATTGCTTTGTCTCATTTCTACCCCAGACATCCTCTGCTTTATGCTTTATCATGCTGTTTACGAATAAAGTTTAAGTTTCTTGAAAACCTTGAATGAATCTGTGCAATTGTGTAACTCAAGCGTGACAAGTGGTACTAGAAGTGGGGAGAAGTGACTGATCACGCTCCTCTTCATTGGCTTTACTGTCAGAAAGAGACAGACTCTCGTCTCATGAGATGGTTCCTGAGCTTGCAGTCTTATAGTTTTACTGGCAGTCATTCATTGACCCGGCTCTGAGCACGTTAATGCAGATGTCCTCTCATGCCTGTCAGAAAATAGTTTGGAAAGTCGCTTGATTCATGAAAATGTGAATAAATCTGAGGGAGGGGGTGTGAAGAAGGGGGCTCTGCACACCCCTGGAGAATGGGGTTGTTCCTCCGAGGCCCCCAATTGAACACCTTTGCAATGGGAACAAATACAGTTTGCCTCCTCTTTGCTCCATTAGATTCTGAGCTGTGGCTGCTGCTGCTGCTGCTGTGTCACGTGATATGCTTCTCGTGTAGCACTTTGTTTATTTAAAAGCCTGTACAGCACCTGTCCTTTTTGCTTATTGCCTTGTCTCAATTCTCCCCCAGACATCCTCTGCTTTATGCTTTATTATGCTGTTTACGAATAAAGTTTATGTTTCTTGAAAACCTTGAATGAATCTGTGCAATTGTGTAGCCCAAGCGTGACAAAATATATATATACAGTACTTGTGGCTTTTTCAACATATTTGAACGTTTTGGAACATGCTTCCAGAACATACCTTGCAGGAGTCATTGATCAGGGCTTCAAAGCTCCATTCTAGTCATTGAGTAGGCAGCTTGGAGCAGCGAGATGGTTGAAGGCAATGTTTTGACTGATGAAGGCAAAGAGAGGCCAGAAAAAGAAGTAAAAAGTTTACAGGTGGTTGGGCTTAATTAGTTTATTAAGTGGGTAGGTGCCCTGGCATTCCACCAGAAACAGCAAGAAATGTTTTAATGAGGCACAGTGGGGCAGATAGGGTTTTTTATTTACAGTATTTGTTTGATACTTTTATACTTCATTGTGTTTATTCTCTTCCCAGTATTATTTTTGTTTGTTAATTTAACATCCTTTTGTATATTGTTGGCTTTCTTGCCATCTCTTTACAGTTTAGGAATTGGTTTAAAGCATCCATCTACTGACCGCATAGTATACAACAATAAGTCAGGAAGTGCTTCAAAAGTACAATTCTAAAGTAACATTGTTCATATATTAAGTGTAGTCAAGAACCTCAGTCTTTCTTTTAAGAATTTAATGCTTAGAACTAACTTTGGAAAACTGTAATTCTGTCAACTCTGGCAATGCTTTGATTTTTTTGGATACAAATTTGAACAGCATGGTAGTAAGAAATATGAAGTTTGACTTTACACAGGATGAAGCTGTTTTTACTATGCTACCGTGACATAGGAGAAAGGGAAATGGAAGTGGAAGAGGAGTTAAGAAAGGTATTATAGAATTAAATAAAGACTGTACAATTGTGAGAAATGGAAAGAACTGTGGAAGATAAGAAAGAACAGAATAAACTAGAAAGGGTGCAAAAGTAATATGAAATGGAACAGAGAAGTAGGTAGACAGTCTCATAAAACTGGGCCAAGTCACAGGCAACTAGACAACATGCCAGACTCCCGGGCATCATATTTGGTATATTTTAATAAAGATACTCCAATGTGAATTGGTATACTATACAATAATATGGAGAAACAAACAAAAGATATTTTGAATTCTGATATAGAGTCAAATTTGACAAATTCATCCATCCATTTGATAAAATTTTAGGAAACTGTAAGCTATTCTGGCAGCTTTAGGTGTTGACAATCATTAAAGGAAAGAAAGCCTATAGTAGGACACATTTTTAGCACATACTGTTGTAATAAGAATAAAACACGCAGAAAACTGCAAAAAGAGTTGGGGAATTGCCCCGTGTAATATTTGCTGAACAAGCAGCAAATTGAGTCAATATTAGATGAAAGAACCAAAACATTTGACAGAATACAGGAGTTAAACTATCGTTTTTATACAAAATGGCTGCAGGAAATGAGTTTTAAGGAAATGACGATAAAATCGGAGGTGACATCATCGGAAGTGACATCATCTTGAGGAGCCGGAAGTGACATCATCGTCGAAGGACCAGAATTGGCATCATTACAGATGGAGTTGTCTGTATGTAGCCATTTTCTTTTTTTTTTTTTTTTATTAATTTTATTGCATTCCATACAAATCAATCAAGTTTTACATGAAGAAAATTTGAGTTAAAAACAAATCGACGCACAAATGTATGTAGCCATTTTCTGAGACTGGAAGTGTTGTTGGTGAGTGAGTGTATTTACTGTTTATCTTCTTTTGTTCTGTAGAGACAGAGAGAGAGACATCAGTACTTGAAATCAACCCCTTATCTTGTATTATATCACTCACCTCAGGGCTTGTTGACTTCATGTGTGTAACACTGTATACTATCCCCCTTTACTAGCATTGGACCAATAAAGATTAATCAATTAACCTAGCATGCAAATTTTTGAGATATGGCAGAAAAACAAGGGAGTCACAGACAGTTCAATGTGTAAATACACTACTGTTCAAGTATATGTACTATGTGTAAAGAATTTCGACTTAAATTCACATTTAATGTTTATGGTTTTTGATTGTATAAAATGTATGTATGAGGTGTTACTATGGATATACCCCACCTTCACCATTTTTCAAAGTCTATTCTGCTATCCTAGTGTTGTATGGAGTGACATAAATACAGTAGGGGGTTGGCATATCACAGACTTCACTCACATGTACCTGTGAATTTGATAGATAGATATGTATGGAAATAACCCTGCAAATCAACCTAAGTTTCGATACAGAGTCAAATCTAATACTGTATGTATAAATTAGATTGTATATGAAGAATGCCACACACGTGTGCTTGGGAAACAGCTTAAGGCTCTGGTAATGGTAGCTACCCACTGAACCCGGGGTTGGCGCTGTCTGGTAATGCCCTCTTTCTTCCTCCCTCTGCAGAACAGAAGACCAACAGGCATTCCACCTCTGACGTCATTTCTGTGTTCCACCATTCTGGACCTGCCCCTTCCTGCAGTTTGGCCAATTTGGAGTTAATTCTGTTTTGAGAGCACATCTGAAAAGACGTTTCTGCAACTTATTATATGTTTATTTGTTTTGTGCATACCTTTAATTATATGGGGTCACTAGGGTGGTGCCCCAACCCATTCATGTTGTCGTGTTTCCTTGTACAACAGTATATCACGTCATTATGCTCAGCCCAATCTTGTGTTCAACAAGCTTCATCTCCTCTTTCCCTCTGCATTTACAGCCATCTATTCTCTAGACAGGGAACTTTTTGTGAGCAGAGAGGTCTTGGTAGAGGGGGCTAAAGGTACATAGATGGTGAAGATATAAAGCAGGGCTGGTGCCAGGGTGAAGTCTTTATGGGGCATCTGAAATTCTGATGATGTCTGTAATATTTCAGTTAAAGCAGAGCAGCTGCAACTACCTAAGTGAAACTTTACTTCATTTTCAGTATAAATAAAAAGCAGAGTAACAGAGAGTCCTCTCTACCACAATTTGGTATTATAAAGTCACTTAATTTTTATTTACCAGTAATTTGATATTTCATTATCCTATTAAAAACATCTGATCAAAAATACAGTACAGGCCAAAAGTTTGGACACACCTCCTCATTCAATGTGTTTTCTTTATTTTCATGACCATTTATAGCACTCCATCACTCTCCTTCTTGGTCAAATAGCCCTTACACAGCCTGGAGGTGTGTTTGGGGTCATTGTCCTGTTGAAAAATAAATGATCGTCCAACTAACCTGACTTCTTTCTGCACAACACAACTGCTGGTCAAAACCCCATTGATAAAGCAAGAAATTCCACTAAATAACCCTGATAAGGCACACCTGTGAAGTGAAAACCATTTCAGGTGACTACCTGTTGAAGCTCATCGAGAGAATGCCAAGAGTGTGCAAAGCAGTAATCAGAGCAAAGGGTGGCTATTTTGAAGAAACTACAATATAAAACATGTTTTCAGTTATTTCACCTTTTTTTGTTAAGTACATAACTCCACATGTGTTCATTCATAGTTTTGATGCCTTCAGTCATGAAAATAAAGAAAACACATTGAATGAGGAGGTGTGTCCAAACTTTTGGCCTGTACTGTATATGGTTGTATTTTTGACTTCCACTAACATACACCTTCCTTAACAGATGACTATTACCTCAGGACAACGTATTTATGAATGTTAATGCAAGAAGAACGGACTATACCTGATATACACATAATGTAGTTCAGAAATTGAATTTACTTGCTATACAAACAAAAGATACAAAATGAAAACAATTGCCCCATAACTTACACACAAATGCTGAGAAATTACCACAAAAGACTATTTGAAAAACTATGAAGGCTGCTGCTTTTGTTTTTTTTGTTCAATACAAAACTGAGTTAGTATGAACTAGATGGGTAAACATGCATGGGCTTCCTCCAGGTGCTCTGGTTTCTTCCAAAGTCTAAAGATATGCAGGTTAGATGAATTGTCACTCCTAAACTGGCCCTAGTGTGTGGTTGCTGTGTGTTGACCCTGAGATGGACTGGCACCCTGTTCAGGATTTGTTCCTGCCTTGCACTAAATGTTAGCTGGGATAGGCATCAGCAGACCCCATTACCTTCTTCAGGACTATGTGGATTAGCAAATGACTGATGACTTTTCAGGAAGCATATGGCACTTTTTAAATGAGCTGTAAGGTTACCAACAAATTTGTCCACATTACTAAAATCCATCCATCAAAAAATGCTAAACCCAATAATGGGCCACCTCAACATCCTGTCAAAGGGCACAATGATACAAACATTAACACTCATGCTTTTAAAGCATGAGTCAGCAATCAATCAGTCTACTACTGAAAATTTTAAGCCAGAACTAAATGTTATATTTAATGTTACCTAAAAGCTAGTAAGTGTATATTAAAAGCAGAAATTGGAAAAATAGGTTATATAAATATTAGAAAATGTCAAATAATAATTGCATATGTAGGTGCATTTAGCACCAGAAATGTAATAAATGTCTGAATCAGGTCAATATCAAATAAATACAATTCACTGACAGTTATATGCTGTTTTCTTTTGTTAACCAAGAAATTACTTATCCAGCATATGACCTGAGAGAAGTAAAGTAGACATTAATAGATCACTTGAACAATCTAGATAACAAAAGGTCAGCAAGATCATCTTATTCGCCTAGATTGTCAAAAATATCATTTAATTGAGTTTTGAAGGTCCCTAAAGTCCCACTGTTCACCACACAATTTGGTGATATATTCTATGTGTATGTGGATCTATATAGGAAGAAAAAAAGACCTTCTAACATTTATGTAAAATTTGCCCTGAAGGAGTTTCCAACTGGCTGTGAACCTCACCAGTTAAAGCAGTTAGAGATGATGAGATCAGAAGAGAAGTTTACAGCTCTGTCCTTGTGTTCTTGAGTGCGTATCCTTCTATATAAAAGCGGTCGGGATTGTCCTTCCGTCCCGTGAGTGCTACGCAGGCACGGAGTTTCACACACACCCCGTCCATTTTGCAATGCACGATGGGATTTGTAGTTTCGTTTTTCCAGGTAAAAGATGATTTTCTACTGCAGACTGTGCAATATCTTCTTCTTCTTTCTTACTATATAAAAGCAGGTCGGGATTGTCCTTCTGTCCCGTGAGTGGAAAGCGTAGCGGTATTCCGCTTATCACAGACTTACTACTTGCAGCTTGCGGTACGAAGTGACATGATGTGAGCAGAGTTCTGGTGCTCCCATCGTTCCCTTGCTTTTGTGCGCGATGCGCTGGAAAAATAGACAAAATTATGTCTCGGGAAATAATTAATGTTGATGGAGTACAAATGCCTCACCGCGTAGTAAATATCAGGGGGGTTCAAAAGGGCGACCTCAATATAGAAAAAAAGTTTAAATTTCATCACAAAAATAACAGAAACTACGAGTATTAAAGTAATACTGCTCAAATGCAATATAACCAAATTAATGAGTTTGTATAAAATATCAAATTGATCTACATATTGAATTGCCTTAAGAAGTGGTCAACTTAAAAGTCGGTTGCCTCAAAAGGCTGGTCAGCCTAGTATTTGGTTAGATGGCGTGATCCAATTGGCTTGTATTTTATTGTTACATGGCAGAGCCAACATCTGTTTAATGAAATAGGCAAAGAAATAGTTGGTAAACAAGTAGGAATCAGTGATATGTAATTTTAAACAATGTACTTTGTAAATGAAAATATTAAACAGATCTCAAAAAATGAAATGAGATCCAAAACCAGAAGAGTCTCCTACCGGTAATATATATTGTGGAACGGGACCCGGACACAGACAGACGGACATCGTTGTTTCTCCCATCACACGTTTATTCACACAAACTATTTACAATATTTATAAAGTCCAGTGCACAAACCCATTGCCTCCAGCACCGATTCCCCAAAAGTCCGGGCCTTTCACACAGTCCCAAGTGCCTTCCTTCTGGCCGCCTCCACTCCTCTCTCCAGCTCTGTCCTCTTCCACCCGACTTCCGCTGTCGACTGTTGGGAGGCGGCCCCTTTTATAGCACCCCGGGTGAGCTCCAGCTGCTTCCTGGCATTCCTCCGTGGACACACCCCCGTGTGGCGGAAGTGCCGGCTGCGCACCTGGAAGCCCTCCGGGTGTCCCCATTCTTCTTCCTCCCAGCACTTCCGGGTGTGGCGGAAGTGCTGGACTCCAGGGTTCTTCAGGCACCAGGGCCCCCAACACAACCAGGGCGGTCGCCCCCTCGTGGTCTGGAAGAGGCACAAACCCTCCTCCGGTCCTCCTGGGCGTCCCAGCTGGGCTCCACCCCCAGCCGCATGCAACAATATATGCATTTTTTTGATAGTCATGCAATAAGGTCTCAAAGTTCAGAGGCATCACTGTGCATACTTCCTACGTTTTATCAGGTGTGCCACCAAAGGTGCAAACATCTTTTGAAAACAGAGAATGATCAAATATTTTTAAAAAGAAAATAAACACTAATATGACAGGGAAACAATGAAAATGGTTGAGACAGATGCTCACAATGTTCAGCGTGGCATGCTCCCCCATTCAGATCATTCTGTAGTTTTCTGGTTTCATATTGAATCTTTCATCATTAGAAAACACAAGCGTGAGTAGCCCACCTTATGCACCAGTGCTGGGATTTCCTGTAGTCTTACATGCTTAAACAATGGCTTACATCAGAGGCCTGGCGTTGTTGCACAGTGACCAGTGACCCCAACACCACTTTATTTTGCTGACTGTCCACTGGATCAGTTTTTATACATGGCTTTTGGAAGGTTTCATCTTTTAACAGCAGTACTCACTGTTATTTTTTTTGTTTGTAATGAGGATGCTGTCAAGACAAGCCTAATAACAGGCAGTTATTTAGAAACAGATATTTAAAGGCAATACTGATTGATTTACATGTTTAAAGATTTTTGTTTTGTTTCAATGCTGGTCAGACAGAGCTCATCACATCAGTAACACTGTAGCTTTACTCTCAATCGCAAGTGATCAGGGGCTAGGCACTATCTAAGCACACTTTGTACATTCCCCTCATGCCTGTGTACCAATTTTCCAGGTAATCCCCTTTTTCCACTTTCTAAAATCATGCAGGTTAGGTTAATGTCTAGTCAACTACTCAATGGGTGTGTGAGTATGTGTGGGAATGTTCTTAGTAACTGGCTATCTGTAGCTGTCTCGCACTCAGTGCTGGCAGAATACGCCCTGTCGAATCATAATTAATAGGAGTAGTACCAGCAGACAGTAGTTGTAGCAATAGTATTGTTACATGTACAGAGTACAGTAAAACTCTTATTTGTTATGTCCAACCAACATGCAACACATGGTTACTGTGTAGCACCAAACAACAAGAACTGACCTTCATTGAATAGAAAACACAAATCAGCCTCAGCCTTAGTGATGCTTCACATCTAGAAAATGGATGGATGAACCAATCTCTTTTTTGCACAAGCTATCAGCTATCCGGTCAAATTGATCCCCTTAAGCAGCAAACTGCACTGAAATGCTCCCGTGCCATGAGGTGAACTAAAGAATCCTCTTAAAATGAATGGTAGAATTTGTGTTTTTAATACCAAGCAGGATTCTGTACAGACTGCCAAGGATTAAGAGGATCAAAATAAACTTTTCTATGGAGTATAAAGTATGGGTCATTCTCTATCACATCTTCGCTCGGGGAGTGAAAATGAGACACTTCAGGAACGTGACTGGACCTCAGCGCTGCCTGATAAATACTTAGCAAAAAAGCTTTGTTGCGTATCCGATAATCCCTTAATCATGTCTTCCAAAGTAAATGTCAATCACTGATCCCCTCTGTCCTCTTTCAAAAGTGGGATGCCATTGTTACACAGCTTCCTAAGCTGAGCATCAAAGCTAACCCTTGAGCTGTGAAATGTCACTAAGTTTAGTTGTGGGTTAGACGTGCTTCCATTTTAGGTTGTTCTGAATTCTGAAATAACAGCCATTAGAAGTGTCTGCTGCTGATACAGATATCTATATCTGTGGCCTTTTAGTGATTTGCAGAGTACAGAGCTTTAACACTTATATGATTTATTTTTTTAAACATAGTCAGGCCTCCTGCAAATGGTGTGAAAGGACACATGCACATTAGAACTGGGGATGGTGTCACAACAGAGTATACATTAAGCTGAAGTGTACTGGAGAAGCTTTTATTTTAAAGCAAAGAGTTTACATTAAATATAATGGTGTCTGAACTTTCAAAACAGTTTTTTTGAAGCTCAGGAAAGTCCATAAAAACTTACAGTACTGGAGAGTCACTCTCAGACATGAGAAAAATAACACTAATACTACTACTACTACTACTATTACTGCTAATAATAATAATAATAATAGGATACACACAGTTCTCTGGTTATCTTGATATCAAGGTCTCTGCTTCAGTAGTTCATGAGTACCAGCAGGTTGCATGCTGGAGCTGTCATTCTATTTCCTCCTTTCACATAATCAGCTTCTTCAATTTGCTTCATGCTCCGGAGATGTCACTTCTTTTTCTATCTGCCACGTCACCTTCTCAAACAGTTTGCCTATGCAGTTTTCCATTAGAAAGACACACACCCTGATAACATTGTTGAGTTTTCTGTTAACCACATTCTTAACTTTACAGCATACTGATTAAGACCAACATCAACTTTGCTTTACTCTTGCATCAGTTTGTTTCACTCTCAGCAGATATCGCTGCTCTTTTTCTTTCTGCCATGTCACCTTCTTAATTACGTAGTTTGCCTACGCAGTTTGCCATGAGAAAGATGTAAACCCTGATAAATTCACAGAGGTTGCTGCCTTTCATATGTTTTGCTTCGCCAGCATGTATCATAACGTAAGCTTTCGATTCCAACCGAGATCAAGGTTGTCGCCCCAGTGGTTTGCAAGTAATCATGTGACAGACAGACAAAACCCTTAGCATTAAAAATATATATATATATATATATATATATCTGTATTATAAAAAAAATCCTGGAGAGAAATGTTAGGACGACAAGACGTGACCTTCACATTAAGATCACGGAAGACACTTAAAAGAGCCGCGAGACTAAAGAGATTAGCCACGGAGCATCTTACGGGGACCTTAAACATGAGACTTTGTGCCAAGAGATTGACCCAGGACCGTCTCACGATGACGTAGAACATGAGATTCTTGCAAGACACGCCCTACTTACAACCAAATAAAAGCACGGGCAGCAACTCACTCAGTCGTGTTTTGGATTTGAGCGCACACAGATCCAGGGCTCTCGCGCATATAAAGCATATAAGGACAATACGTTATAAATGAAACGTTGATGACTAAGCAAAGAAGAAAGCAGCGTGGAGAAAAGAGACTCAAAAGCATTGGAGAGACAAAAAAGAAAAAGAATAATCTAGGTGCAAATTCAGAAAATAAGGAAAGTAATTATCAGCCCGGAACAAGTGAAATTGAAAAAAAAGCATGTCCAATCTGGACGTTGGCACTATACACATGCAGAGCAGGTTAGAGATTGTGAAAGCAGTGGAATTTGAAAGGCACAAAAAAAAAACGTTGGTGCAATACACATGCGGAGAAAATTATAGAATATGAAAGTAGAAAAATTAGAAAGTATAAAAGAAGAAAGTAAAGATTGCAGGAGCGCAAACAAACAGAAATCATTACTCGAAAAAGGGAAAATAATCACCATGGACAAGGTGTCATTAAAAAAAAAGCAGGATAAAGCGAGGTCAGAAATAAAAGACAGAGTAGAAAACAAAGTAAAACGTCATAAAGAGGTTAAAAAATAAGGGGGCCAAACACATGCCGAGCACGTTAGAGATAATGAAAACTGGAATTCAAAAGACTCAAAAAAAATGTAGGCGCAAAACACATGCAGAGCAAGATACAGAATATGAAAGCAGAAAAAAAACAACAGTGTCAAAAACAAAGAAAGTAAACATTGTATTAGCGCAAAGAAAGAGAAATTATTACTCGGAGAAATAACGAAAAGGCAAATAGAGATCGAATATATGGAAACAGGTGATATGTCAAAAGTATGTAAATATTGTAAGGCTTTGAATTTTAAGTCAAGAGTATTTCAAAAACGGAGTTTACCTCACATGCATTTATTAGTTACTTTGCAAAATAAATTATTAACTGCTGATGATGTAGATCATTTTGTCTGTGCTGAAATTCTAAACAGAGCTATCCTGAATTATGGTACAAAGTCATTAAACACATGTCTCACTGACCTCATTAAAAAGATTCAGCACATTGGGACTCGAAACATTCCAAATATTATTTATACAGAAGTTCTGAAATAAAAGTGAAATTAATGAAATAGCAACAATTAAAAGAAAAATAAAATCTTAAAAGTGTGTATCCGGAAAAACAAATATATATATATTTTGTGAGACTTGGCCGGACACCACCAGTCGGAGACCACATCTTTATAAAATTTACACATTTATTAAACATAATAAACACAGTCCCGAAACACCACACAATGCTCACAAAGCAATAATCACCACAATTCTCTTCAATAACTCTGTCCTTGGCCTCCAATCTCCTCCTGGGAGCTTCGTCCTGCTCCCTCTCCTGACTCTAGCTCCTTGACTGTTAGGAGGCGGGCCCTTTTATTCCCGCCTGGATGCATTCCAGGTGGCTGGAAACGAACTTCCAGCAGCACTTCCTGGTGTGGCGGAAGTGTTGCCCTTTGCCCCGGAAGCACTCCAGGCATCCCTGGCAGGTTCCTCCGCCATCTTGCCAAGTGTGGCGGAAGTAAAGTTCTCCTGGGTTCTAGGAGGCTTAAGGCGCCCCCTGGCGGTGGCCACGGGTCCCAACGAGTTGGAATGTCTCTCCTCCTCTCCCGTGGTCCTCTCCTGCTCCAGGGCGGTTGTGTCCTCCTGACCCGGAAGCTTTTAATGTCCCTATCCGGTCCTTCTAGTCGGCCCGGCCGGGTAACAACCCCAGCCATCTGTGACACTATATATAGTTCCAGCAGGGCATCATGGACTATGTAGTGTTTGTACACAGCCCTGCTGGATACCTTGGGAGCCACCAGGCATTGCTGTAGGGGGGCTCGTAGGCTCTTATGTGCCCTATGACCCAGGAGTACGTCACGGTCACGTGACAGGAAGAAACGACGTACTCCCGGGTTGAAGAAAAGGACTATTTACCCTGACCCGGAAGGAATAAGGACTTATGGACTGTTGGGCAGAAACACGTCCGGGTCAGGGAGTATAAAAAGACCATGGGAACTCCCAGACAATGAGCTGAGTTGGGTGGTAGGAGGGCAACGCGTCTGGGAGTGGAGGATTGTTTATTGTTATTATTGTTGGTTTGATATATGAATAGTGTGGAGGGTGCTTTGTGCACATTATTCTTAAATAATAAAAAGTCTTGGACTTGTATCCGGTGTTTGGAGTGGTACCTGAGGGTTCAAGGGAGCACTAGCGCCCCCTACTGCGACAATATATATATACAGGCAGTCCCCGGGTTACATACAAGATTAAGTTTGTACTTAAGTTGAATTTGTATGTAAGTCAGAACAGGTACATTATTTTAGTAAATGCTATTGTTGACCGACTGTAACCAAGTGCTCTGCCAATGAATGATGGAGTTTCACCTCTCTCTGACCTTTTTATTATTTCTACTTTATTTTCAATGGTGATGGTTTTTCTCTTTATTACTGTATCACCAGCACTTGCATCAGATTTGTGTTTCAGAGACATTGTTGAAGGGTGAAGACAAAAGATTAAGATGAGCTCTTCTGCACAGCGCTGTACACGCTATCACAGCAGGAAGGCCCCCGTCATCAACACGTCTGATGTACTGACAAGAGACAACTTATTGCTATGTGCATAACAGTACAAGCAGGCTTGCTATTGAGAATGAATGGGAGTAGCGAGGGGCGGTTCACCACCCACCCACCACACAGTCTCCTCCACTACAGTATGCAGCCTGCAGCGTGCATCCACCCACCGAGAATGAACACGTTGCGGTCAAAGGCGTTTAGTGAATCACCCAACACCGCCCCCATTCAACAGGCAGCCACCTGATGCACACTACTATGCTACCCCCCGCTGCCCTGTTCACCCTCATTGGCCTCCATTCAGCCACAACCGGGTCACCACTTGCAGCATTACCAGCCGCCCACCGAAAACGATTCGGGGGAGCTGTGTGTAATGGGCGGACAGTGAAACACCCTCCACCACTTTATCCAGCCTGCGTCCAGCTAGGAGCAGTAGCTGCGGCAGCGTAGTGGGCGGACAGCGAACCGCCCCATTAAGCCTCCGTCCTGCACATGAGCGATAGCTTTGGCCCCAGTGACTATGGACCACAGGTCACCGCTCGTTTGCCGCCCGAGGGACACTACACTGCGCGAGCAGCGAAATCGCACCCTTCCAGCCACTACTTGCAGCGTTCTCTGGCCAAAGATGACGGAGCGGCAGTTAATATATCCACCCATCCATCCATTTTCCAACCCGTTGAATCCGAACACAGGGTCACAGGGGTCTGCTGGAGCCAATCCCAGCCAACACAGGGCGCAAGGTAGGAACCAATCCTGGGCAGGGCACCAACCCACTGCAGGACCAGTTAATATATACTCTCTCTATATATATACTCTATATATAAACTCCTAAGCCTAATATCAAGAACTCACGTCTCGAGAGACGGGACTTTGTGCCAAAAGAATTAACCACGCCCAGGGCCGGAAATAAAACAGAAGCAGAAAGGACAGCTGCTGTACAGGCTTTTAAATGTTCGAAGCGGCACACAAAATGCAGATTACGCAGCACGGCAGCAGCAACAAGCCAACAGCTGGTTGAGCAAAGAGGAGGTTAAAAAAAATATTTTTTTCCCATTGTACCACCATTTAAGAGAAGGTTTTGAAGGAGCGACCGTGTCTCATTGGGGTGCGTTCAGCCTCCCTCTTCACAACGTGAGGAGCAGAGACACAAAGTGGCTGGTGAGCAAAGCGAGCAGGGGGGAACCCTTTGGTGTATATATATATATATACATATATATATATATATATATATATAGTCACACATAAGCAAGTAGGGGGAAGCCTATGGACTCGAAGGAGTGCGGAAAAACACAAGACCCAAGACCCTACAAACTGTAACCGACACGCCGAAGACAACAACAACCTTGCACTTCCGCATCAACCTATTATCCACCCACAATGACAACATTTCTGACTCCCCGCTGATGTCCTCACTCCCGGCACCATCTGATGATGTCACCGTTATCCAACTCCCGGCCCGTCAGTCTCATTTCCCCTACAGCTGTTTCATCACATATATCCTTCCCCTGGGCAACTGTTCTCTGTCTCCAGTGTGATTTTTTGTTATAATTGCGACTGGTACTGCAGTGCTGACTTTTGGCCTGAGTACTGTACTCTATACAGGGACGGTTTTCCCAACTCTTAATGCTGGTTTCTGCCTGTTATTATTGTTCACAATATATAAATTGGTAGATAGTGAGGCAGTGGAGTGGAGTATGTGTAGCATGTCTGTGTGTATGAAATCTAAATTTCCTGACACATCCAGAAGACATGTGTGTTAGGGTGAACAGTGACCTTTAAACAGTCTAACATGAGTGAGCATCAACGTCTGAGAGAGACTGGTGTGACATCTATGGTTGGTTCTTACTTTGTGGTAGATGCTGCCAGAATAGGCCTCAGGCCCTTGGCATCACAACATTAGAAGGAAGAAGGAGAAGATGATGGATGGATTGCTGTTATAGGATTCTGGCTGAACCTAAAACTTCCAACAGCTTGATAAAATGTTCAGTATTGCATTTCCAAGGAGGACACAATATACAACAATCACTTTCTTTAATTATATAAAATGGTGCTTACTTTATTTTATGAGGCATGTTGACAGCTACAGTGGGTACAACTGTTTGAGCAAAGGGATGGAACAGAAATTGGGCAGCAACAACTAACCCCTGTTTTTCTCAGCCATTTGACTCCAGTTTGATTCTCGGTGTTGTGTGATCCATCTGTACTGAAAAAAACTTAAATGTGTTTTTGATAATAAAACAAATAGGTAAAGATAATGGCAAAACATCTAATTATAAGTTAGTAGAGCACTATGTAATGAATAGTACACTCTGATAAACTAACTTTAATTTAAACCAACCTTCTGTCTTTGAACAGCCTAATCAATTTTTATTTTCACTTAAAAGGGACTAAAAGCTGTTGGAATAAAACTGCCTATAAAAACATATATTAAAATAAAGATATGCTTTACTGAAAACAATTCAAAAAACGTTTTTGGATCCTTACATCTGTAAACTCTTTTTTCACATTCATGCCTAAAATAATTTTTTGATCTTTGACCGTACACATGATTTAATTAAAATGCCACACATATAGACTTTCTTCTGTTATGGGTTGCATAAATTGTGCTGTGTCTGCATCTGAGAATCTGCTTTCAGCCTGTCCTTTATATAACAGGAAAATACTTGAAACATTTAGCTTATTAATCATAACAGAGTTTATTTTTTCAGTGTCATTATTAATAGCACCACAGCACCATCTTGTGTTTGAATGACTCTTTTTTGTTTTCAGCATTTTGAAACACATTGCTAAAACAAATATAGCATTGTTTTGTTTATGGGCATAATAATTTACAAAGTAGCAAAACAAAAGGGGAAAGATTATAAATCAAATTAAATACAAATAATAACATGAGTTCACTGGAATTGAATTCAATTTATTTTTCTGTATAGCACCCTTTACTAAGTGATGGCACTAAACACTGTGACAAGTTCTCAGGTAAAATGTAAAGAATAGATATTACCAATTATGATGATAAACACAGAATTAGTATCCATAAAGACACACATTTGTTAAAAATGTGAAAAATGCATGTTTTATGTTGGTTGATTGGTTGGTTGAAGATTTCACTGTATTCCATAAGCATGGCAATACTACTACCACTACAACTGTTATTAAATCTGTACAATTGTTCCTGTATGCAAATGTATATTGATGCTTATTGTCCTCTAAAACACTGACAGTTTTGGTGCTAAAAATTTAATTATGATGTTGATTTTATTTTTACAGAATTCACTGTGAGCTGAATTTTTCACATAAGTCATAACTTTATGCACAGTATATGTATACTGCAGATAGATAGATAGATAGATAGATAGATAGATAAATAGATAGATAGATAGATAGATAGATAGATAGATAGATAGATAGATAGATAGATAGATAGATGCAAACTGATTAGTACTGTACATCCATTTCTAAACCTGCTTAATCCAAGTAATAAGACATGAATGTCCCAGCAAAATCAGACAGTTTATTGTGCCAGTCTGTACAGGGCACGCCTATGAACCCCAGCCCATACCAGTTTAGATCAGAGATGCTAATTTATCGAACCTGTTCATCTTTGGCTGCGGTGGGCTGGCGCCCTGCCCAGGGTTTGTTTCCTGCCTTGCACACTGTGTTAGCTGGGATTGGCTCCAGCTGACCCCCATGACCCTGTAGTTAGGATATAGCAGGTTGGATAATGGATGGATAGATCTTCATCTTTGGTGTCTGGTAAGGAAAGCATTGCACCAAAAAGAAAAATCCAACCAAATACAGTAATAAACTGTAAGCTTCTCAATGAACATTACTAAGACATGGTAGGAGACATACCCAATCTTGTGGTGTGATGAGGCAGTAGCAACACTAAGCATTGCTCAAGCACACTGCACCAAATGTAGTGTAAAACAAATCTATCTTTATTTTATATAGTACCTTTCATGCTGAATGCCACCACACATCTCTTTACATGATACAATCCAACTTCATTTTTACAGCAATCTATAAATTTCCAGCTTATACTGGAGTATTTCAAATAGATTTAGTCAATGGTGGAGACTGAACTAGCACACTTAAAATATTCAGTCTATTTCATACGATCTTAAAAATATGCAAGAGATTTTAGCTGTGCTCAAGTTTGCTTTTTTGCAGCCTCACTTGAGTTCAGAAAGTCTCATGGAGTGTCGATGGCACCATCACTGCAGCAAATAATAACAAGCTTACAAGTGTAATGCAGTTAATCACCTACACCCCACTAAAATCAATAATATTTATGTCTCTCACCCACATTATGGATGCAGTCTATTTTTTAAAAAAATGTGAGGTGCTGCATATATTCCACATGGAAAAAACATCAAAATGCACCATTAGTGGGTTTTCTCCATAGGAAAATTCAACATTTTACACAGAAGGCTTCTGGTTTCCATTGCCTGGTTACCTTCTCGATTTCTGCCAACAAGGGTGCGCATGCAATGTGGAGCTTTAAGTTTCATTTCAACCTCTAATATATCTTTAGATTGTGATCGCCAAGACTGTTATGGATGGAGAATCGCAGGAATCATCAGGTAGAGAGGTTCTTTCATCAGATTGGCTAGCTAAGCAATGACTTAGCTGTGGAATGGCCAATAGGGGGAGGAGCTTGATGGCCAAGGTCTCCAGGACTCTGAACAAATCCAAATCATATTATGTGATATCATCTAGAGTTGAATTCTGCTCTGTACTTGTAAGATTTCTATTGCATTATTATATTGTATTGAGGATTACTTGTGTTCTGTTCTGTCTTCTTCTTTTTTCGGCTGCTCCTGTTAGGGATCGCCACAGTGGATCATCTTCTTCCATATCTTTCTGTCCTCTGTATCTTGTTCTGTTACACCCATCACCTGCATGTCCTATCTCACCACATCCATGGACCTTCTCTTAGGCCTTCCTCTTTTTCTCTTGCCTGGCAGCTCTATCCTTACCATTCTTCTCCCAATATACTCAGCATCTCTCCTCTGCACATGACCAAACCAATGCAATCTCGCCTCTCTGACTTTGTCTTCCAACCGTCCAACTTGAGCCGACCCTTTAATGTACTCATTTCTAATCCTATCCATCCTTGTCACACCCAATGCAAATCTTAGCATCTTTAACTCTGCCACCTCCAGCTCTGTCTCCTGATTTTTGGTCAGTGCCACCGTCTCAAACCCATAACATAGCTGCTTTCACTACCATCCTGTAGACTTTCCCTTTCACTCTTGCTGATAACCGTCTGTCACAAATCACTCCTGACACTCTTCTCCACCTATTCCACCCTGCTTGCACTCTCTTTTTCACCTCTCTTCCACAATCCCCATTACTCTGTACTGTTGATCCCAAGCATTTATACTCATCCACCTTCGCCAACTCCTTGCATCCTCACTGACCTCCCTCTCATTTACACATATGTATTCTGACTTGTTCCTACTGACCTTCATTCCTCTCCTCTCTAGAGCATATCTCCACCTCTCCAGGGTCTCTTCAACCTGCTTCCTACTATGGCTACAGATCACAATGTCATCAGCAAACATCACAGTCCACGGGGGCTCCTGTCTAATCTCGTCTGTCAACCTATCCATCACCGTTGCAAATAAGAAAAGGCTTAGAGCCGATCCCTGTTGTAATCCCGCCTCCACCTTGAATGTATCCGTCACTCCTACCGCAGAAATCACCACCTCACTACGGTCACACTTCCCTCGTACATATCCTGTACAACTCTTACATACATCTTTGCCACTCCTGACTTCCTCATGCAATACCACAACTCCTCTCGAGGCACCCTGTCATATGCTTTCTCCAGGTCAACAAAGAAGCAATGCAACTCCTTCTGTTCTCTATACTTCATCAACACCCTCAGAGCAAACAACGCATCTGTGATGCTCTTTCTTGGCATGAAACCATACTGCTGCTCAGTAATTATCACCTCACTTCTTAACCTAGCTTCCACTACTCTTTCCTATAACTTCATGCTATGGCTCATCAATTTTATACCCCTGTATTTACTACAGTCCTGCACATCCCCCTTATTCTTAAATATCGGCACCAGTACACTTCTTCACCACTCCTCAGGCATCCTCTCACTTTCCAAGATTTCATTAAACAATCTGGTTAAAAACTCCACTGCCATCTCTCCTAAGCACCTCCGTGCTTCCACAGGTATGTCATCTGGACCATCGGCTGTTCCATTCTTCATCCTCTTCATAGCTGTCCTTACTTCCTCCTTGCTAATCCATTGCATTTCCTGATTCACTATCTCTACATCATCCAACCTCTTCTCTCTCTTGTTTTCTTCATTCATCAGCTTCTCAAAGCACTCTTTCCATCTGCTCAACACACTCTGCTCACTTGTGAGTACGTTTCCATGTTTATCCTTTATTACCCTAACCTGCTGCACATTTTTCCCAGCTAAGTCCCTCTGTCTAGCCAGTCGGTACAGGTTCTTTTCTCCCTCCTTAGTGTCCAACCTCTTATACAACTCATCATATGCCTTTTCTTTAGCGTTCGCCACCTCTGTCTTCACCTTGTGCCTTATCTCCTTGTACTCTTTTGCTTTCTGCATCTTTCTGACTATCCCACTTCTTCTTTGCCATCCTCTTCCTCTGTATACTCTCCTGTACTTCCCCATTCCACCTCCAGGTTTCCTTTTCCTCCTTTTTCTGTCCAGATATCACTCCAAGCACCCTTCTTGCTGTCACCCTTACTATGTTTGCTGTAGTTTCCCAACTGCCTCGTAATTCTTCACTACCACCCAGTGCCTGTCTCACCTTCTCCCTAAACTCAACCTTGCAGTCTTTCTTTTCCACTTCCACCATTTGATCCTTGGTCCTGCCCTCACTCTCTTCCTCTTCTTGATCTCCAACATCATTCTATATACCACCATCCTATGCTGCTTAACTATACTTTCCCCTGCCACCAATTTGCAGTCTCAGTCTCCTTCAGTTTGACTCTTCTGCACAGGATGTAATCTACCTGTGTGCATCTTCCTCCACTCTTGTACATAGCCCTATGTTCCTCCCTCTTCTTAAAATACGTATTCACCACAGCCATGTTCATCCTTTTGGCAAAATCCACTATCCTCAGACCTTCTTTATTCCTCTCCTTGACACCATACCTACCCATCACCTCCTTGTCTCCTCTGTTCCCTTCATCAACATGTCCATTGAAATCCGCTCCAATCACCACTTTCTGTCCCTTGGGTACACTGTTCATCATTTCATCCAACTCATTCCAAAAATCTTCTTATTCATCCAATGCAAACCCAACTTGCGGGGCATATGCACTAACAACATTTATCATCACACCTCCAATTTCAAGCTTCATAATCATCACTCTGTCTGACACTCTTTTCACCTCCAAAACATTCTTGACATACTGTTCCTTCAGAATACCCCCTACTCCATTTCTCCTCCGATCCACACTATGATAGGATAATTTAAATCCACCTCCAATCCACCTGGCCTTACTTGCCTTCCAGTTAATCTCTTGCATGTACAATATATCAACCTTCCAACTCTCTCCCCTTACCAGTCATACTGCCAACATTCAAAGTTCCTACCCTCAGTTCCACTCTCTTTACCTTCCTCCTCGCCTCCTGCCTCCTGACATGTCTCCCCCCTCTTCTTCTCCTTCTTCTTCGGCCAACAGTAGCCCAATTTCCACCAGCACCCTGTTGGCTAACAGTCCTGGTGGCGGTCGTTGTTAACCCAGGGCTCGACCGATCCGGTATGGAAATTTGTAATGTTGTCCACATATTGATTTGGCAAAATTTTACACCGGATGCCCTTCCTGACGTAACCCTCTCCATTTATCTGGGCTTGGGACCGGCATGAAGAAACACACTGGTTTGTGCATCCCCTGTGGCTGGGTTTGTTCTGTTCTGTGTATTGTATTGCATTCATCCCCTTTTTTTTGACACCCACTGCACATCCAACCTACCTGAAAAGGCGTCTCTCTTTGAACTGCCTTTCCCAACAAGGGTTTTTTTGGGAGTTTTCCTTGTCTTCTTAGAGAGTCAAGACTGGGGGGCTGTCAAAAGGCCAAAGTTAAAGCCCATTGCGGCACTTCTTGTGTGATTTTGGGCTATATAAAAATAAACTGTATTGGATTGTATTGTGTTATCATATTTGGCAAAGCGACTCTCCTCTTGCCAGTGCAAACACAGCATAAGTCAAATGGCTCAACAATTTGTCCACCTGTGACAGGAAATGAGTCTGGTGATTTTCCATCCTTTATTTAAATACTATGCTAAATGACAGGCACATGCAGCGTGAAAACGCTTCCAGATAGGAAATAAACACATTTTGTTCTTGTAATGGTAGCATGAATATTGCTGGAAGCAAAATTAAATATATTTTGTGATTTTTTTTTTTTGCAAAGTGAAACACTAAATTGTGTTTGTGTATCTGAGTATGACATGGGCTCTAGGTCCCAGTAGATGTGCATAATATTAGCAGTCATGGAGAACCCCAAGTCAAAAGCATACATTTTGTATATATTTAGTGAAGGGGTAAGCTTTGAACTCATGATTTTGTGTTTCTCCAAAGCTGTTATAACTCACCTCTCTTAAACACTTTCCTTTGCAAAATGCTCATGTTTGAAGAATTGATTTTCCATGTCAATCTGCTCTAGACTGATTTAGTTAGTTTGTCTCACAGATTTCTTTTTTTGCTGTTGTTAGTTTATATGAGCTTGTTTAACTCCTCCATCTGTCTTGGGTGTACTATTTTGTCCTTGAACATATTTCTTTTGGGTGTTAACCCATTTCACCTTCTTGTTTATGCTGCCATTAATGCTCGTTCAATTTGTAATTATACATTTTCCTTTCACACCTGTCTCCTTTCTCATTGGATGTATATCTGTCTGCTGAAAACATGTATACTGACTCTATATATATATGACTAAAAATGGTGCAGCAGGTCCTGTGATGGTGGTCCTTGCTCCCTCTTCATTTATGGGAGCTTCTTGCAGCTGACACTGTTGATAACGTAACCAAATGACCATGGCCAATGAGGACAAAACTCACATAAAGCAAGGAGACAGTGGAAAAGTAATCAGTGCTTTTATTAAAAACCAAGTCCAAAACAGCTGTTCAAAAAGTGCAGTGCTTAGAAAATAGTTCAATAAATAATCCCATAAAAACAAAAGGTGAAGTGGAGGTTAAAATAATTCCAATGAATATTCATTAAACATGAGGTTAAAATAAACTGGCAGGAAACTGTCTATACTAAAAAACCTGGTGCCTTCTTCCTCACTGGTGGCTCCTTTGCTTATCCCATTACAGGCCTTGTAGCAGAGCTGTCACCCTACTGACACACACAGCTGACCTACCGTAGGCCTCTCCAGACCGAGGCCTGGGACCACAACAGTCATGGAGCTCACGTTGGAGCTCTCCTCCCAAGCCTCCTCGACCCCTGCTGCCTTCCCGGTCTTCCATGGCGAGTTGCTTCTTTTAGTGCATAGCACTCTGGCTCCCCAAGTTGCTCAGCCAGAATGATCACTCCTTCAGCACCTTGGTCGTCAGCCTCTCGTGCCACTCAAGGGGCTCTCCTTCTCAGCTGCCTGCCTTCTCTCCCTCGAGCCTACTCCCTTCTGCTCGCTCGCACCCTCTGTTTCTTTCTTCTTTCTTTCCTTTAACCTCTGTCTTTGCTTCTTCATCGATTTTTGATTCACCTCTCTCGCACTCTCGCTTCCCTTTTAAAATGGGGACGTGACCCAGCTGGGCAATCAGCAGCTCCTGGCATCAATCAGGGTCATGGGTGATCCTACACCTGTGCACTAAGTGCAGGGCCGTGTGCTCTAGTATCACACATCACATGCCATGCTACCACACCCCCACCCCGCACCAAGACGTGAATGCTGCAATTATTTATTAAAAATGGCAAACAGCCAAGGACCTTACTTTACCACACTTGGTTTTTAATAAATGTACTGATCACTTTTACACAATCCCCTTGCTTTATGTGTGCTTTGTTCTCATCTGCCATGCTCATCCAAAAATTAAGAGGGAGCAAGGAGCTAACCTGCACTGTCACAGGTCCATCTATGTGCACATCAATGAATGTATTATTGCAGTATCTTTGTAGGAATGAAGGTCAACATAGTGACAAAGTGGTTAGTGCTGCTGCCTAACTGCTGCAGAGTTCCTGAACTCAAACCCCAGCCTAGATTCTGACTCATTTATTTATTTTTATTTTCAGGTTTATGTTACCTCCTGAAATTGAAAGATGTGTAAAATAAGTGGAATTGCATATCTAAATTGTAACACAGGTCTGGTTCCTTATTCGCACCCAGTGTTGCCAAGATAAGTTGTATGCCCTGTAATTCTTTCTTGAAATAAGTGGGTGCATAAGATAAACAAATCTGAGTAGAATGTTAAAGGAAAAACTATAAAAAAGAAACATTTTTGAAATTCGGTTTTTATGTTTTTTGTAGGATAATTACTAGACACTATTAAGCAGGGATCTGCCCCTGTATATTCTACTAGTGGGCTGTGCCAGGTATAGACATCATGGGATGCCTCCTCAACTGGTTCCCACCAATCAGCAGTTAAACTCCAAGGCCATTTTGAATTCCTGACAGTCTTACCATATCATAGACAATAAGTCTGGCAACTCTGGGTGTGTGTGAGATATTTCCTTTGGTCTCTACCACAGAGCCTAGGATAAGAGCTGAAAATAGGGATATAAATAAAAAGGGCTGTTTGAGCATTTAACTCCCACTGTCTAACACAATGTCTGTAAAATTGCTGGCATCACAGCAATTCTCTAATCAATCTTGTGATTATATTCTACTAGCCGAAGCCCACCGTAGCTTACGGCAGTGTAAGAATAGGAACAGAAAACGGTGAGAAAGGAATTCAGTATAACAAAGGCTTAGGAAACCACCACCGCAGTATAACGAAAATAGCAAGGAGCGAAACCAATGCCAATGGTCGAGAGAGTACCTTCCTGTAGCAGGCTACGGAAAACATAGACATATATAGATAGACGCCGCATTCACTGTGTTGCCCAGTCGACACGATAAGTCAGGGCGTCCGCACTATTGCGAGTGGTAAAAGTGCCATTTAAACTAATACAGGTAGACGTGGAAACCGGGTTTTCTGATGAAAAAACAATAACATTTTAAACAGTATTGTTTACATACAACAGATTTTGGCGAATCATTTACATGCAATTATTTATATCCATTTATACACTAAATGCGTGCGTATCCCATGGTCTTAGAGTTAGTGGACGGGGCTCTGTGAGTTGTCGGGCGTGGCTCTCTGTCTTGCGTGCGCTCTCTATCTTGCTTGCCCTTAGTTAGAGTTGGTGGGCGGGGCTCTGTGAGTTGCCGATTGTGGCTCTCTGTCTTGCGTGCGGTGTAAAGTCAATGTGGCTCAGAGGTGCATGTGGACTTTTGCACAGACGAAAGCGACTGAGGCTGTGTTTGGTGAGTTGTTGCGTGCCTCGAGAGCAACGCTGGACTCGGGAGGACAGTTACAGTTGGCGTGCGTGGCTCTGTCGTGCGTATCCCATGATGCGGTAGGAGGGTTAGAGTTGTCTTGCGTGCCCTTAGTGAATTATATATATAGATATTTACTAGACATCAAGGTGCTTGAATTTCTTCAATTAAGGTAGTTGCAGAGAATAAGCCACTCTTCCAGGAGAGGTCCATGTGCTAAATTCCAACCCAACCATATTATATTCAGCTGGAAACTGCTTCAGTGTGTGACAGAGTTCATAAGCTGACCAGGCCAGGAGGACATTATCAGGTGCAAACATCAGAGAATCTCAACACTCAGATGTGCAGCGTACATAAAAATAAAAAATATTAGCAGGTGACATACAAGACCCACCTGCTGGTGGAGTCCAACAGCCACACTAAACATAGGTGACTTTATTGCCAAAAATGTGAAAACAACTCTTTTTCTGTAAAAACTGGAACAGAATAGCATGCAGGTGTGGCCCCAGAATCCTCTCTTCTAATAGAATTTTCCGCTACGGGGAAAGGATAAGCTTTTTCCAAAATTGTTAAACATATGTAAACAGGATTGAAAAATTCCTGTGACCCCTCAAATATCTCTGCAAGGTCAATGAACTGACTCATTGTTACAAAGTGAAGATGGAATCCACATAGCTTAAACATAGAGGTTTAAGCATTGAAGAGATTTTTCCCTCTCTATTTCCCTCCTGTCTCCTTTTTAAAAATGAAGAACCCTGCCCCAGTTGGCTAGTGCCAAGGCATTAAGCTCAAAGTTAAAGAAACTCTGAAAAAGTACCTTAACTAAAACATTCCCACAATATCCATCCATCCATCCATCCATCCATTATACAATCCGCTATATCCTTACTACAGGGTCACGGGGGTCTGCTGGAACCAATCCCAGCCAACACAGGGTGCAAGGCAGGAAACAAAACCTGGGCAGGGCACCAGCACAGCACAGGGCACACACACACACCCACACACCAAGCACACACTAGGGACAATTTAGGATTGCCAATCCACCTAACCTGCATGTCTTTGGACTGTGGGAGGAAACCGGAGCACCCGGAGGAAACACACGCAGACACGGGGAGAACATGCAAACTCCACGCAGGGAGGCCCACGATATCCAATACTTTCCATATCTTCATTTGGACCTCGTCCATTGTTATGGTTTTTCCACTACAGAGGTTTTAAACAGAAAATGGATTTCCACCACTGATATGAACCTAACCCGAACTAATGCTTTTGCTGCTGTTTTAAATGAACAGAGTTTAGAAGTTCCTTAAAGTACTCCTTACACTTCTTATTGATATCTCCAGTTGAGGTCAATGAAACCATCCAAAACTAATTTTCCATGACTTTCCATGACATGAAACTCATCAGACTTCACTTTAGTCACTGCTCTACCTGCCTTTTTTATCCTGTTGATACCTGTCAGTCATATCTGGAGATCTTATAACCAAAACTCCTTAGAAGACCTATCTGAACAGCTTGAAAACTTCCCTTGCCATTAGTGTTAACCAATGGGTCCCAAGGTTGTTGTAATGGCAGACAACAACTGTTAAGCCAAAGCTCCTTTTAGCTGCCACACTAGTGAGGTCTTAAAATGGGTCCATTCAGTGTCAATGCTCACATTTTGCACATGCAGGCTTAATTTTACTTTCTTCTGTATTTTAACTACGTCCTGGTACATCAGGATCCACTGCATCAGTATTTTTTCTTGTTGTGTCTCTCTTTGATAAATGTATCCCCTTGCCCATAATTCAGATTAGTTTTATTTTAAACTAGGGGGGCAAGACCTCTGGTGCCTTTGGCGCCCGACCCCCAGTTGCGGCATGGTAGGCCCTAGTAGGCCACAAAACTACAGCTTTCTTAATATTAAAAACCATGACTTTCTTGATATTAAAAACCACAGCTTTCTTGATATTTTAGTTTATAATTTAAAAATGGAAAAAGAATGTGAAAATCTAACAACATCTCATTAAAGTTCGATAAATTCTGAAAATTATGATACCAAACATATATGTGTAGGCAAAGAAACACTAGGACAACAGTTTATTATTAGCTGCACATCATACAAAGGAAATCAAACTCACAAATCAAGTCTTTGCCAGGGGTACAATTTGAAGAGGAAAAAAGGCATCAATTAATTAACACTTACGAAATAAACACCAATGGCTGAGTTCAACACAGAAAGTGGACAATAGAAATCACAACAATATTCTTGAAGAAATTGAACGTAGTCTATAGCAAGTATTTCACAATATTTAAAATACAGAAAAATAAAATAAAACACATTTGAAAACAAATCCTTTATCTTTGGAGGTTAGATGATTAAGATTTGCAGCCTGATCTTTCTTTAAGGTATTAGCCTGTTGGGTGTTATACAAAGCCTACTGAAAGTATTTAGACCTCTACACTTTTTCACATTTTGTTATGCTAAAATATTTGAAATTCATTTTTTGTCTCATCAAACGACACTCCATACCTCACAACACTCTGAAAAATAATGTTTTTTTAATGGCATTTTATGGTTATTTATTGGGTTATGTGGTTCTTCGTAGCCACATTGCTTGACAAAGCACCACTTCATTCTGGGAAGGGTTCTTAACAAGTGGAGCAGGTTCTTTGCATTTTGAAAAACTTCCTAATGTGTAGGAAAAAGGTGAAATCTTTAATGAATGGTAGGCTACCTTGCAGGACACTAAGAGATTAAGAAAACCTAGACTTAGCCTCTGTTACACATGTATGCAGTAAGAGTCCTTTTAAATTCATAAACTATTTGTATTTCACAAATCTGTTACCATCTATTCATGGTTCTTTACTGTAAAGAGCCTAAGACGGATTAAAATAAATAAAGTTTCTTTTTTGCAACATTCATGAGGATGGGTCTTTTGGGAACTAAAAATGGTTCCTCTGTGGCAGGGGTGCCCAATACGTCGATCGCGATCGACCGGTAGATCATAAAGGTAGTGCAGGTAGATTGTGTTGTGATGTTAGTCTATCATATATCCTCCCTATAGCATTTGCCACTTGATTGACATACAGGGTGGCGACCAGTTTGAGATCTCTTTTCTTCTAACACATTGGTCATCCTGCACGCACGATCAAACGCGCAAGCTACTGCAAAACTCCGGCTATCTAAGTAATCTAGTTAGCCTTCCAATTTATATCAACTGAAGAAGGGTTTTAAAAAAAAATTTGTTGGTTATGGGCTGGATGTGGAATTGGAAGAGGATTTTTTCTCTCACAATGTCACAATCGAAGTGCGTTTGTCTGATCTGTCAATCTATCATTGCTATTCCAAAGAAGGAAAATGTGGAAAGTTGCTTTTGAACTGTTCATAAAAACTATGAAACTGACTTCCTTCCAAAAAACGGCCTGAGAAAGAGAAAGGCGAGGGAACTAAAATCGCAGTTAATCGGACAGCTGTCATTTTTCACTCGGCTGAATTCAAAAGCAAAGACAGACACACCAAAGCATCGTTCCAGGTGAGTCACTCGATCACTAAGCAAGGTGGAGAGATGATAAAAGATGACTTCATTGAGACAGATGGCTAGGAAGAAATTCCTGCCGAGATTTCAAGACCCCTGGCCGGAGAAAAAGGAGTTTCTCCTTGTCATTAAACATGTAGAATACAAGCAATTTAATAACGATCAATGGCCGCTAGACTTGGCATTTTTTTTCCGATCTGACCAACATGTTGAATGAGCTTAATTTACAGCTGCAAGGAAAAGAGAAAACCATGGTCAATATGATTAGCTCAGTTAATGCTTTCAAACGAAAAAATGCAACATCTGTCCTCAAAACTACATCACCTTGATTTGGGGAACATCCAAAACCTTGCGTCAGAGCTGAAGACGCAATGGAAGGCTCTGATACTCAGTATATATATAACCCTAACCCTAACCCTAACCCTAATTGAGAAGAGCATTTCTGTGGTCTGCTAATGCTACACAAATGCAAGCCTTGATCAACCATGACTTGGACACTAATGTTGAAACACAGAGTGACCTGAGGGGACATCACTGATGGGTCCATCATGACATCATTAGACAATTAATGTGTCAAGCAGCTTGTGAAAGAGCATGTTTTAAATGAGTCTAAATAAAATGAGGATTGATTGATTGACTAAAAAATATTTCAAGTGTAATACAAAAGCTTCAGTATGTTATCATATACTAAAATAGAAAGTTTCATATGTTACAAAATAAAAGGTACATCCATATTTTGAAATTCTGTCTCTTTGTAAAAATATCTGCACTGCTGCCCTTTTTTCTGTCTCATTCTGTCTCATCATACTTTATGTGTAGGCATATTCAGACAGAACGCTGTCATATCACAATGTTTAATCACTTTATGTTCTTGATTAATGTGTAGCTTTGGCACCTCTAAATTTTGTAATGCCCAAAAAATAATTAATGCTGATTAATTTCATTGAAGCATTAAGCATTTAATTGCTTAGTGTTTGCAACATTTTTTTTAAATATAATTACATTTTATCATTTGTTTGACTACAAGATATTATGGGATACATTTTGCTTGTGTGTGAGTGATATTTTAATTAAGTCCATAATTTTACTTTAAAACCAGAGGTATTTGATGGTTTATTTTGGGAAGGATTATTAATTTTGATAAGTGGTGACTAATAGCAGTCAAAGGATCTACAGAAGAGATTAAACAAATGTAGAACTGAAATACTGACATACACAAGGAACATGGGAACATTTCTATATTAATAAAAATATTATTGTTTTTTTATCATTATTATAATTACCTGTTTTCCATATGTATTTAACTTTAAACTAGAAAAAATGCAAGCATGTTAAGAGACTTCCTCAAAGTCACACAGGGAGTGAGTCAGTGGTGGAGTTTGAATTGGCAGCCAAATGCTTTAGAGTTCAGTTACGCCACTGCACCTAAAATAATCATGCCATTGTAACTGTGGTTGTAGCTTTGATTTTTAAAAGCATGATTAAACTGGTGTATATTTATGAAAATAATTTGCTACCTACTGTATATTGGAAAGAAAATTATCAGTAATTTTGCTTTTGCAGTTTTAGTTGTACTTCTAACTTCTTGTGCAAGTGTGTGGCCGAATTTAGGTTGCCTCCTTTATTTTGTAAATAAACATCATCAAAAAGGCAAAAATACATAATATTAAAGGGTGTTTTTATTGTGAATAAAGCACACTGGTGGGGCAGGGTGGTGAGCAGAAAGAACAATGCCAGAACAATAATTTGTAATGTCTCTCTGGGGCTTCCAGCACCAGATGACTTTGAAGGGTGACTAACACTCTTTGTAATACCATACTAAACACCAAACACTCTTTTCTGTACTCTACTTTTCACCATAATCATTATTTCCACTTTTCCTCTTCCTCTATCTCACCTCCTGATCCAAAGTTTGTTGGAGCATTGGCATGAAAAATTATTTAAATACCATCCATGAACAAGCTCTGGGTAAACCACCTTGGGTTCAGGAATTCATTCTGAAACCCTTGGGGTTGTCCTCTGAGAGCTTCATTTTGCTAGACTCTGGTTTTCATTAATGGTAAGTCAACCCCCAGGTCACCTGTCAAAAACAACAATTACCAGGGGGTCAAAGAACACTGCACAGGACTTTCTTGCTCAATACTTGTGTGGTATTCTATCATTCAGCACACAAACTCTTTAAACTGATTTTCTAACTCCTTCAGGCAGGGGTGCACTTAATAATCATTAACAAACCTGGTGTTGTTAATACAAAGTTCTTATCCAAGATGGCTCTTACACCAAAAAGACTCCACCAAGTCCCCAAGACTTTCTCAGAGAGTGTGTCTTTTAAACTATGACCAAGGTCAAGTACAAAATCCTGAATTTAACAGATTAATGCTGTCATTCTTGTTTTTCATGTCCTAGTTAGCCGAATAAGCTGATATGCCTTTTATGGGAGTTCTACTCCCTTCTTTAGCCAGAAGTGCACTGCTACTTAATTGTTTCAGGCGCCAAGTCTACCCCTGAATAGAGGTAGACAGGATCATATTCAGAGACATCTGGAGTTCCCTCCTTTTTCCATTAAGGTTTTCCCTATGCTCTAAATGTTTGTGTAAATGGGAAAATCATTTTCCTCCCACGGTCCAAAGACATGCAGGTTAGGTGCATTGGCAATCCTAAATTGTGCTTAGTGTGTGTGTGTGTGTGTGTGTGTGTGTGTGTGTGTGTGCCCTGCGGTGGGCTGGGGCACTGCCCGGAGTTTGTTCCTGCCTTGCACCCTGTGGTGGCTGGGATTGGCTCCAGCAGACCCCCGTGACCCTGTGTTAGGATATAGCAGGATAGATATTTTTATTTGTATTCTGGTCTGTAAGGAGAGGGTCCCAAGTTCACTTTATTAACAAAGACTAAAACCAATATCCACATTCTCATTAACATCAAATTGTTAATTCTTACCTTAGGAACATCCTTAAATACTGCTTGGATGATCCTCATTAACTGTCTGTATGTCTCTTAAACTAACTGGATAGAAGTGTCTTTCTAAGTATGGTGGAACACGCCGTTAAATCATGAAAAACCCTAAGGAGCATCTCTCTAGTGTACCAACATATAGCAGTGCTATATAAATATCTATCTATATATATAATTCACTAAGGCAAGATACCATGGAAAGCACGCCGGAAGGGGCGTGGATTCACTAAGCCGCCGACAAGTAAGACACCTATGGCGCACGCAGGAAGGAGCCACGCCCACCAACTCCAAGACCATTGGATACGATGACAACTCGCAGAGCCACGCCCACCAACTCGGACACGATGACACAGAAAAAACAGCGTCATTTATATTCGTCTGTCGTAGAGGCCACATGCACCTCTGAGCTACGTTGACTGTTCATAGAGGCATGTTTCTCGCGGAGGTGAATCGCCATATGCAGCGTGTAAAACGGTTTGCAAGGGGTATCCCATAGGATCCTTAAAACAATCCTTTACAACTGAGGTTAAAACACAATGAAGTAAGCAGCCTTTAAAACGTGTTGTATTTTGCTCTCTCCAGAGTTCCATCTTTTCATTCACTTACTGTTGTATTCTCACACCAACCCGTTTTAGACAACCGTGTCTTTCCAGAAGTGTTTAGCATTCGATAAATAATTATGCATGAGATTGACTGTGTTTCTACCCGGCGCAGAGAGGCATGGGTAAGCCGTTGAACCCCATTTGGGCTGCAAATCGTGGAATTCCCACTATGTGCGACTCATACGCTCCCACTGATTACGTCCCTACCCTTTGTACACACCCCCCTCCCACCAAGCTACTACCGTGGTCGGGTGTCTTGGTGGATTATATATAGAAAAGCAGCCAAAACCGCACAGAGCAATGAATAGTCTACAGGTCCTCAGAAATTAAGGCAACACATGCATGAGTTGCAGTACCAGCAAAAAGTCGTGGGATGCAGTGTGATAAAAGTTGGAATGTGACGTCAGAGTCTCTGTTTACTAATGGTATTTACATGTGACAGATAACCTCTAAGCGGATCCTACGGGATCGATGTGCTCGCTTTGATGTTTGTTAAATGTATTGATGTAGTGAAGCAAAATGCCGGCATACAGATGCATTCGTGGTACTTTTATATTCAAGCGTAGCATATTCCCAATCGTAATGACACGATACATTTTAAAAGTCTCATATACCATCTTTTGTGTCATCTTTTTTTTCTGGGGCTTCCTCCTGACCTGACAGGAGCAGCAAACATCAATAGATCACCACACAGAACACATTAAATGTATGATATTCCAACTCTCTGCACATTTAGAATCTTTAGATTTATACTTGATATCACTTTTATGATGAAATGTATTAAAGTATGTATGTTACATTTTACAGATAAATCGTTAATTTCGTTTATATACAATTAATAATTACACACATGGGGGTGACATGGTGGTGGAGTGGTAGCACTGCTGTCTTGCAGAGAGTCGCATTGCTGGTGTTCCCTGCTTGGAGTCTGCATGTTTTCCTGCTGGGTTTCCACAGTGTGCTCTGGTTTCCTTCCAAAGATATGCAGATCTGGTGCCGCTAAAATGACGCCAGTGTATGTGTGTGTTTGTATTCACCTTGCGATGAGCTGATGCCCCGTCTAGGGATTGTTTCTGCCTTGTGCTCAATGTTAGCTGGAATGGGCACATCCCTGGATTGATGGATTTAATCATTAAACATTCTTTTCAGAGATATTGCAGTAAGGCGTCACCTTAATTGAATGGGTGTTCCAGGCCATTCACAACACAGAGAAGCCGAATCTGTTCTCACCGTGATAATATCTCACACTACCACCTGGTGGATTCCTCCAGATTTACGTAAAGTACACTCGCAAGTATAAACAGTAAAATGCTTGCGTAGCAGGAGTGTCCACTGGAGTATGAGTCACATCGCGTGAAGTATAAACCTGGCTTAAGAGTTATAGAGGAAAGAAGACAACGTATTGCTGTGTGCTATTACTGTGCAGTGGCTGTGGCGTGTAAAACATTCAGAAAGCAAGTGCTTCTCACAATAAAAAGTCCTGTATGTTTTATACTTGTCTAAGAGTCTTTGTGTTGGGTTTATGGCCACAATGCTTTACTCATTTCTATCCAGTCAATAGCATAATGACAGTTTGAACCAGTTTCTAACCTAAATCATCCAGACATCAGCCATCTAAAGCTAAGAAATTTACCTTGTTCATGTTGCTGTTACTCCATGTTCATCTTAAGCATTCAGTAAGGTGGCCACCTTATCCAACATTTCAGACAGTCCTCCCACAGATTGCTGCATCTTCACAAAATTATGACACACATGGTTAGAATATTCCAGTTTCTTTTCCTGGGGATTGTACCATCTGCCTTTCTTTTTCAAATAGTTAAAATCATTTAATTTAATGACAGGTACATGCTGGTTTTTCAATCAAATCAACATTGCTTCTTTTTTAACCACTTAAAAACTGCACTGTCTTTTTTTTGCATCAGTTATGATAGGCTTTGTTTTCTTGATTTGTTTGTGTACGAGTGGTGGGTTTTTGGACGGGAATACAGTTTGCATTGTGCATTGCCTATTGTCTCTTATGATCTGTTTTTTTAAATACAGTATACAGGTGATCCCCGCCTATCACGGAATTACATTCCAGACCCATCAGTGATAGGTGAAAATCCGTGATATAGAAGGAGGCTTGGGAGCCATCGTAGGGCTTAAAACAAAACGAAAAGTTCACAAAAAGTTTGCTCACAACAATTGGACCACAAGCAAGGTATGCGATACACAGGAAACTGAGATGTGTTGGGGACCCACTCTTGCTGTTCTTGCGAGATTACACTACGTTAGCAGCAGCCAAGATTATAAAAATCCCGCTCTGATTGGTTGAGCCAATAACGGGCCTTGTAAGAAACCATCTGGGTACTGTAACACGAAATTCTTTGTCTGCCATAGTGTACAATGTATGTACAGTGGGATGCAAAAGTTTGGGCAACCTTGTTAATAGTCATTATTTTCCTGTATAAATCGTTGGTTGTCACGATAAAAAATGTCAGTTAAATATATCATATAGGAGACACACACAGTGATATTTGAGAAGTGAAATGAAGTTTATTGGATTTACAGAAAGTGTGCAATAATTGTTCAAACAAAATCAGGCAGGTGCATAAATTTGGGCACCGTTGTCATTTTATTGATTCCAAAACTTTTAGAACTAATTATTGGAACTCAAATTGGCTTGGTAAGCTCAGTGACCCCTGACCTACATACACAGGTGAATCCTATAATGAGAAAGAGTATTTAAGGGGGTCAATTGTAAGTTTCCCTCCTCCTTTAATTTTCTCTGAAGAGTAGCAACATGGGGGTCACAAAACAACTCTCAAATGACCTGAAGACAAAGATTGTTCACCATCATGGTTTAGGGGAAGGATACAGAAAGGTGTCCCAGAGATTTAAGCTGTCTGTTTCCACAGTTAGGAACATATTGAGGAAATGGAAGACCACAGGCTCAGTTCAAGTTAAGGCTTGAAGTGGCAGACCAAGAAAGATTTCGGATAGACAGAAGCAACGAATGGTGAGAACAGTCAGAGTCAACCCACAGACCAGCACCAAAGACCTACAACATCATCTTGCAGCAGATGGAGTCACTGTGCATCGTTCAACCATTCGGCGCACTTTACACAAGGAGATGCTGTATGCGAGAGTGATGCAGAGGAAGCCTTTTCTCCGCCCACAGCACAAACAGAGCCGCTTGAGGTATGCTCAAGCACATTTGGACAAGCCAGCTTCATTTTGGAATAAGGTGCTGTGGACTGATGAAACTAAAATTGAGTTATTTGGGCATAACAAGGGGCGTTATGCATAGAGGAAAAAGAACACAGCATTCCAAGAAAAACACCTGCTACCTACAGTAAAATATGGTGGTGGTTCCATCATGCTGTGGGGCTGTGTGGCCAGTGCAGGGACTGGGAATCTTGTCAAAGTTGAGGGACACATGGATTCCACTCAGTATCAGCAGATTCTGGAGACCAATGTCCAGGAATCAGTGACAAAGCTGAAGCTGCGCCGGGGCTGGATCTTTCAACAAGACAACGACCCGAAACACTGCTCAAAATCCACTAAGGCATTCATGCAGAGGAACAAGTACAACGTTCTGGAATGGCCATCTCAGTCCCCAGACCTGAATATAATTGAAAATCTGTGGTGTGAGTTAAAGAGAGCTGTCCATGCTCGGAAGCCATCAAACCTGAATGAACTAGAGATGTTTTGTAAAGAGGAATGGTCCAAAATACGTTCAACCACAATCCAGACTCTCTTTGGAACCTACAGGAAACGTTTAGAGGCTGTAATTTCTGCAAAAGGCGAATCTACTAAATATTGATTTCATTTCTTTTTTGTGGTGCCCAAATTTATGCACCTGCCTGATTTCGTTTGAACAATTATTGCACACTTTCTGTAAATCCAATACACTTCATTTCACTTCTCAAATATCACTGTGTGTGTCTCCTATATCATATATTTAACTGACATTTTTTATCGTAACAACCAATGATTTGTACAGGAAAATAATGAGTATTAACAAGGTTGCCCAAACTTTTGCATCCCACTGTATATTTAATGATTTACTGTTTTGCTTAAATGTTCATTATTTTATATACATATTGAATTTTACTGCCTTTTAGTCAATATTTACAGTTATGTTATAGTTATTATAAATTATAATATGTATTGTTCTAACGAACTCTTGTCTAGCACATGTAGTGACAAATGAAAAGCGTATATACATTTTGTTATGAATTGCAACTCTGTCTACATATTCTTGTACGTAGCAGTATGTTTTATGATTTACTAGTGTATTGCTTAAATGTTACGTATACGTTAGTTATTATAAATTATAATATTGTTCTAACAAAGTTTTGTCTAGCACATGTAAAGACTGCTGAAAACCGTATGCTTTGTTATGAATTGGCTGCAAAGTACACTACAGGTAGGATGTACTTATTGAATTTTTACTCCATTTTTATTTATATACAGTACAGGTATATATATGTTATAAGTACAGTAATACATCGCTGTTATTAATAGTTTAGCATTGAAAAATGCTTATTTCAATGTAAAAAGTCGTCAAAAACCCATAAAAAACAGTCACCATAAAACCACAGATTTCCGCGATGGAAAATTAGATATGTTCCACAGAAAAATCTGTGATATAATGGGGGTCACTGTATGTGTATATAAATATACATCTATGTTTTGTTTAGTACCTATTATTTAATTTATGTCCTATATTCTACTTTCATTCTGTTAATAATTATTTTGCTGTTGGCAGGGATGGGAGCTGCATATGGTACTGTATTAGCTAAGTATGAACATACAGTAAGCTCAGATTCCTATTAGGACTGCACTCTTAAAAATAATATTTCTTTACTTGGTTGTGTGATTCCTTATAAAGCCATTGCTTGACAATGAACAATTTCATTATTTGAAGAGTTTTTTGCACATAAAGTTGGTTCTTTGTGTTTTGAAAACTTTGTAATATGTAGACAAAAACTTAAATTTTGAATGCATTGTAACCTGTGTTATTGCATGCAGTAAAAGTCCTTTTAAAATCATGACCCATTGGTATCTCACAAATCTGTTATCTTCTATTCATGATTATTTATGAAGCCTGTTCTGAATCTAAGTAAATAATTTTCTCTCTGGAACCTTCATGTGGATGGATCATTTGGGAACCAAAAATAGTTCTCTTATGGCATCGCTCTGAAGAATCACTCTGACACCTTTATTTTTAAGAGTGTGGCCAGTGTTGCGACTCATATACCTTCTTTTCTGAGTGAGTCATTACAAACACATTTGTCAGTTTAACTAATTGAAATGCAACCTATAAACAAATTAATTAATAGATGTATAAGTTTAAAAAATCTGCAGGTTAATGGGAACCATAATAACAAATTGATAAGATCTCTAACTTCATACTCCAAAGGTTGTTTGGATCCATAATTGATTAAAACTTCTTAATAAAATTAGTTTCAAAATACATAATTACAAGTATCTGTCCCCAAGTAGATTGCAGTAAATTTGGACTTTCCCTGGCATTCACTTTGGTGATAATGAACATTTTGGGATAGCTCATCTGAGTATATACAACAAGCAAGGTCAATGAGTTTAGTACAGGAGGAGAAGGAATAGGAAATACCAAGTAATAATCCTTGATGTCATTTACTGCCAACTGCTTGTAAATTGTGTAGGAAAAGAAACCCTATGGCAGTAAAGGTTTTGACTAGGTCATGTTTCAGGATCATTAGGTTTCCTTTGAACCTTGGTGTTCCCATGAACAGAAGAGGAACTTTTACACTTCAGAAGCACATAAAATGAGACAGACTTAAGGTATTGGTTTACTGGCATTACTGACACGCTGCACTGAAATTAGATTTTAGCCAAACGCAATGAATCAAATGACTTACTGTACATGTTGGTTTATGTGATGAGTCAACCATGTCTTGTGTTATCTGCACTTATATGGGCATTATGCAATTG
>JANRMT010027041.1:99851831-99867868 GCA_026402145.1 Polypterus bichir lapradei
ACTTGCACTAGCAAACAGACCTAAAAACCATCAATGTATGTCTTTGGAGTTATAAGGAGGACTAAGTTCTGTAGTTTAGAGATATACCAAATTAATAAATTCTAATTTATGTAGGATGCCAAGGCCATCAACAGTGCATATGTTAGGACAAAACTGGCACTTAACTAGGAGAAAAAATGGAGAATTAAATACGCTTACATGGGTATATATCCTAGTCCAAGTAATTACAGTATCCTTCAAGCAGCATTTTAAATTTAACTGCAAGCTAGAAATAGAGTGACTTGAATAGCCTTTATGCAAAGCTTCCCAGTAGTCAATTCTACTTAAAATGAATTCTTACACTTATCTTGCCTGCATAAATATTCTTGTGTCTATCCTCAGGCAGCTGATTCATAATTACTCTATGTAAAATTTAGCAAAGATGTGGGTAATTGTGACTTTGAGTACTGAAATGTATTCATTTTTCTAACCTGCTGGTTCTATATAAACTTGTTCTGTTCCTTAAATGGCTTTTGAAAAATAGAATATTAAAACAATCGAATTGCTCCTAGATCTCATTTACAAAATAATGTTGTTGAAAATGAGCATCCTGCCAATTGGAAAACTGGCATCTTATTCATGTAGTAATTTGATCATAGGCTGAACAGATCTCAGATAACCCTAGGTAATATTCTCATGTGTTACTTTGTGGTCATAACATAAAACCATAAAACTTTCAAAGTACACTGTTTTAAAATGCCTCAGTTAAGGTAAACAGTGTAACAAGAAAGACAGGTGAGTAACTAAGGCAGAAACCTGGTTTCTTAAAAATCTGTGTTTACATTGGCAAGTAAGCTACTGTAGTTCTTCCTTTCCCCGACACTCTGACATTACTAGACTGCGTAAAAAAATAGTTAAATGCCATCATCGGCCACTGTGAAACTGAAAGTAAGTATGTAGTTTGTGATAATTTTCTTGTGTTTAATACATTTTTTTAGTTCTTCATGTGCTGCAAAGTACAGTAAATAACAGCCATCCCCCTTTTCACATCCTCAACCTGGGCCAGTGATGTTTCAAGGTATGAAAACTTGTTGCTGCATCACCTGATCACACTATTGCAACATAACTATAATAAATAGCTGGACAAAAGCAAATCTGAAACTTTATTAATATGCTTCTGTTACTGGAGTGGATGCAGCACACTCTGCTTGGCTGTGCAACTGAGTTGTGCAAAGGAGTGGAGTAAAGGTACATTTGCTTCTCGTCTTACAAAACAGTGCTGCTGGAATAACAATAACGAAGGTGTTTTTACTTCAATAAAGTGAGAACATATTGTGTTAGGATTAACATATTACCTGAAACACTACTCACAACTTTGTTTTGCTGAGATTAGTACTACACGTCCAGCTCATCAACATAGATTTATTGATTTTTGAAATAATGAAACTGATTATTTCAACCAGGAAAAGGAATAATGTAATTTCCCAAGCATTTGCTCAGAAAATTTATCTTGTGGATGCTATCACATGTGGCTGCTAAAAGATATGAAAAAGTGAACAAAGTGCATTGGACATGGACATACTGGAAAATCTTTAAGTGAAACCCAGTTAAGGGTTTACATGGCCAGCTACCCTGGTTACTTGCATAGAAATCTACTGTACATCTCTTAATCCAGTTACTCATTGACCAATAACTTGTTTTCTTTAACTGGAGTAAGAGCTGACATGGCATTTTAAAAAAAAACGGTTTCTGTACTAAGTGTTGTCAGGGATTGCATGGCGCCCCGACCAGGTCAAGTACTAGTCCCTTGCCATGAAGGAAAGCCAGAAGTATGCAGGGATCAGAGGAGTTGGCCTATACTTCTTTAGAGGGTAGCATTCTTGTCTTGTTGCCCCTATGTTTCAACCCACAGGCATGATGGCAAATGTAGTTCTATGCTACAGTCCAGTGATACACTATGCCTAACACCAGGGGGAACTGCAGCAGGGGGGAACCATTTCTGCCTTCTAGAGACGTACACATGACTCTGGCACCAGAAGTACTCGCGGGTCCATGGTAAAAGGAACAGCCCAGCCACATCTGGGTGAGTCAGAGCTGGGAAGAAGAAAGGCAACACCCACTGGAGGGAGGTGAACAAAGAGAATATAGAGATCAAACAGCAAGTATTTATTTGTTGTATTGACTGTGTTAATTGTCCTCTTAAGATCTGTGTGGCATAGGAAACACTTACTAGAAGAGTTTCCCACAATAAAAAAATCCTTTTATTGAACCAGAGTGGCATTGGGTCTTGTGTGTCAGGGGTTTGGGGCTTAGCAGCACCCCTCACTGTTCACACTGTAAATAACTGGAGTAAGAATGCTAGGGGTCGCTGTCGCCCTGTTAAACCCAACAGACAGACATGCAGACACAGGGTAAAAAGGACCAAGAAGTATTTTAATGCTTCTACTTCTTCCCAAACAGTGCCTCCAAAGCACCACAGCCACACTAAATCAATAAACACACAATATTCTTCTCCTCCACACCTCCCAGCAAGCTCTGTCCTACTCCTCCCGACTCCAGCTCGCTTGCTGGGTCTCCAACCGTCCTTTAAATAGTCTTTGACCCGGAAGTGCTTTTGTCCTTCTGCTCACGTGACTTGCTAGCACCTCTGGGGCAGATGGAGACTTGGCTTTTTCCTCAGCCTGGAAGTACTTCATGGGAATCTGGGGCACCGCTACACTCCAGGGGAGCCACCACCTAGCGTTTTGGGGGAGGCAGTGTCCTGGAAAAGCTGCCTTCCCTAATCCTTCCATCTCAGGGGCGTCCTGGCCGGGATGAGCTGCAGGTCATCCGCCACACTGGGTTATTAAAATGCATGTAAACACACTAAATGATAACCAAATGAAAATACAAAAGATCAAAAAGTTTCATATATTTAGATGTTCTTATTAAGGACATGCAAGCTAGGAAGTACATTTGCAACACATTTTTAGGAAGATTCAAAAAATATTGCCCTGAAAATAAATGTATCCATGTCTTTTATTTGTATAAAATCTGAACCTGGAGGGTGGCAGCCACTTCAGGTTTTCATTCCGGGCACTTTCTTAATTATTAAGCATCCGTCTGTGCTACCCTCCTAAGAGCCGGACTGTAATCAACGTATACCTCAGCATTAATATTTGCAGTACAATGTGTATTGGAATGTATTTTGTGATGCATGTAGCAATAGAATGAATTGCATGTGTCTTTCCAACAAATCGTGCATCAAAAACATTTGTAGTAATTAAACTACACATTTCCCAGTGTGTTCTGCACCTTTGAAATGGTCAGTGGATATGTTTTCACTTTCTCATTAGCTGTGTCTGACTGTTTTTGTCTGGTGGGTTTGCCACTCACCTCTCAATGACAGGTAGTTGTTTAGGTTTTGGGATCTGGCCAATGTGGTTATGATTTGGTTTTACTGTAGCTTGGTGGCTGTAAACACCAGGTATTTTTATTTTTCTTGAATTTGAGTATCAGTAAATGACTTGGTGATCTGTGAGAGATCATCACTTTGCTCTGGGGTTAACTAGAGTAATTGCTCTGTGCATATTCACCCCTAGAGCTATTAGATACTCATCATCAAGTTTAAATTTTCACTCCAAATCAAATTCTAGAACATATGACTTATGTGAGGCAGAAGGAATTGTTTGTACCTCTCATTATGTTCATTGCTCTGCCAGGCTTTTGTGGAGTGCAGGCTGTTCATCTGACTCTATGATTAATTCTGTTTGGTCTGACAGATGCTCCAATTCATGCAAAAGAAATATCTGAGGAATCGGTACAACTATCTTCAGTTACCCTTGGTGAATACTACTCAGCCTGCAAGGATAATGTGCCCAAAGACTCTGAGATATACTCATTTGAAGTAATAAAATGCATTACTACAAATTTTTTTGGAATGACAAATGTAATGCATTTTATTACTACAAATGTTTAAAATCTCTTGAAATTACAGAGACATGGTAACTGGACCAACGCATAGATAAACAGAATACAGACACTTGTCCTTTCATTAAGGTGAATTTCTGCACTAAATGGCATGTTTCTTTTGCTCTCATTTTAATTTAAAATTTTTAACATCCTTAACAAGCAAAACAATAATGAGACACAAAGCAAGTCAACAGGTGACCAGCTACCAGCGTGTCAATGATACAATATCTGTTTCAATAATGTATTTGAAATGAGAAAATAGAGATATGCTGAGGTCCACAAAACATTTAGATGGTGCTTTCAGAAAAAAAACCAAAGTCAACAGTTTTGGAAAATGTCTGATGTGGCAAATTAACAGCACCAAGATGAAACTGAACTAAATAAGATGTCTGATTATCAGCAAGAAATAAATTCTAATTAAAAAATTGGTGGTCCTCCAAGAACTGAGTTTGAGATATATCACCTCGCTGGCATTGCATTGTTTGGCAGCTGGTTAAAGAAAAGAAAAAAAAACAACTAGAGTTTTAAATCTTAAAAAGCAAGTTAATTAAAATTAAGGCAAAAGAAACCTGTTCCAGAAGCAGCAGTAATTGCTTACTGATAAAGAAAGTGGTTGGAATAAAAAAAAAACTTCAGCGTTTGCAGCCCTCCAGCATCAGACTTTGGCACTCCTATGTTAAATAATCACAATATTCTCCCATCTTTTTGATGTTCTATCATTGCACACGATTTTCTCTGGATATGAAGAACCAGCTGTCAAACAACTGGGGAGCCTGGTTAGTGTCTTTCATATATTTGAAAGAAAGCAGTCTGACAATTGGTTTCATTAAGCAGCTGAGTAATAATTAAATCCAAATCCAACAGAAATTTAGAATTATTGGGTCTATTGATTGCGGGAAAGATGTAAATCTCAAATATGGTATCTTGGGGTTTTCAAAACTCCGGACATTGGCAGTGTAGGTTTTTCTCATGACTAAAAACCCACCTACACATTTTTTCAAGTTTAATTACAAGCTTATCAAAGACACTAAAGTGAGCACTGAGGTATCATTTTAGATTTATTGAGCAAGTACATAACCTAAAAAATAACAATTGTTGACAATATAGCTGCGCAGTGGTTATCTCTGTCCGCTTAAATCACTAGAGTTAAGCATTTAGTTCTGGCCCATTTGTTGTAACTGTCAGGTCACAAAACTCAGAATTAGGTATTATTTTAAAAACTAGGCCACAAGACTCCAGATACAGCCTAGAAACAACATCAGCCTGTCTATAATCTCAAGAAGCAGGTAACATGAATGACATAGTCTGAAATGTACCATGCTAAACAAATATCACAAGAGGGGTAAAGGGAAGCCATTAAAATCCCCTGGCCTAATATAACGAAATCAAAGTTCCTTTAACATATTGATTGCTGCAATAAAAATAAGTAAATTTGTTCTTGATGCCAATGTAAAATCAGGGTGTTATTATAATATACTAATTAAATGAATTTTGTTCACAATAAAAATGTATTTTCTCTAAAAAAAATGTATTTGAATTACCTCATAGTTGGTAAAAGTTGGTTCGCTTCCCGGGTCCTCCCTGCGTGGAGTTTGCATGTTCTCCCTGTGTCTGCGTGGGTTTGCTCCGGTTTCCTCCCAAAGACATGCAGGTTAGGTGGATTGGTGATTCTAAATTGGCCCTAGTGTGTGGGTGTGTTTGTGTGTGTCCTGTGGTGGGTTGGCACCCTGCCCGGGATTGGTTCCTGCCCTGTGTTGGCTGGGATTGGCTCCAGCAGATCCCTGTGAGCCTGTGTTTGGATTCAGCGGGTTGGATAATGGATGGATGGATGAATACCCTTTGCTCATGCATTCCAGCTACACGATAACTCAGCTGGGTCTAGCAAGTTAGATCTTGTACAACTCGCTGCAATCAAATTTCACAGTTTCATTTTGAACTTCATAGTGGGAGATGCTAATCACTGAGAGATGTTCAGATTGTTGTGGTTCTACATATATAAATTATTTTTGTGGAAAATAAATGTTATCCTAAATATGGCTAAAAAGAAAAAAATAATTGAAAGGTAAATATTCTGTTCCGTGATGTTATTTTCAGACAACTGTCCTTTGTTTACGTACTTTTCCCTTGCATGTATTTTCGCAACAGCCCTAGTAACGGTTTATAAGGTAAGGCATATTTAGCAGTCAACATGTTAATATAGTCCAGTTTTTTTCAAAAGGATTAGAAAAGACAGAGCCAGAAGAAAACCAGAAAAGGAGGTCAAAAAAAGTTTACGCTCAAAAGACAAACCTAAAAGCAAATCACAGTAATTGAAATCAAATAGCATAGCCAAAGTCCAGTAACCAAGAATAATCAGAAAAAATCACTTGCAACAAGAAAATCCAAAGGCAAATCCAAAACCTAAAATAAGAGCTGAATGAACTAAGCCACAGGTAATGCCTCAGTGACGTACTTACTCAACACAGCCCAAAGCCCAGAAATCCCTCAGCTGCAACATTAGGGGGGCTCCTGTCCCCTTGAGGTTCTATTCTAAATGTGTGCTGTGCTTGCTTGACTGCCACTTCTTGCTGTTTTTGCTTGCTTGTTGTGACTTTTTACCATCATATGATATTTTTAAGTACTTATTATTGTACTATTATTAGTATGGACTAATGGTTCTTGGACTTTGGCCCTTGATTTTACTTTTGGATCTTCTTATCCGTAGTTTGCCATCATGACATTACTCTGCTGTCATTCACCTGCTTTCCATGAGCCTTCTCTCAGTGTATCTTGAATCTTTGACACAGTTAGTGGGTAAGTTTCTATTTTCTCATTTAGCTGTGTCTGACTGTTCTTTGTGTCGTGGGTTTCCCACTGTCCTCTCAATTACAGGTAGGTGTTTAGGCTTTGGGCTCTGGTTAACATGGTTGTGATTTGGTGTTATTGTAGCTAGGTGGCTGTATTCTCTTGGCATTCTCATTTCCCTTAGATTTGAGCATCAGTAAACAGCTTGATGATCTGCAAGGGATGGGCTCTTTGCTCTGGGTTTTAATCAGAGTGATTGCTCTGTGCATATTCAGCAGTCAAAACACTCCAATGGCTCTTGGATACTCGTCATTTTAGCCTCATAGTTTGAATTTTTACCTAACATATGAATTCTGAGGGGCAGTAGGAATTGTCTATTCTCCTTGTTACATTCGTCGCTCCACCTTTCTTTTGTGGAATGCACATTGTTCATCTGACTCTGCAATTTCTTCTATTTGGTCTCAAAAAACACTTCAACAATACAAAAGGAATATTCAAGGCAGCAATACATCTTATTTCTGTTACCCACAGTGGAAAACTACTCAGCCTGCATGGTCTATGTACCTATTTGCTCATTTAAATACATGCTTGCTGAACAACAAAACTGCTCTATTGCATGCTGTCAGCTTGAATCTAAAACTGGATTTACTTGTTTGTGTGAAACTTGGCACCAGCCCAATGACTATTTAAATCTTAATATGTCTTCTCCTGCAGGTTACAAATACATTGAAAAACCGCACCCTTTTAGCCTTGCAATCATTTACAGATCTAACTTAGCAGTCAGTGAAATTGATGTTTCTAGTGTGGAATCTTTTAAATATCTTGTCCTTATGACTAATTTTGTTTCTTCAGTTATACTTGTGCAGATTTATTATCCACCCAAGTCCAACCCTGTAATCTTCCCTGAATTTACTGAACTCCTGTTTTTCTTTGTCGCATTTCCTCTACTGTGATATTGTGTGGTGATCTTCATATCCACGTTGACAATCCACATTATAGTTATGCAGTCAATTTTTCTGATATATTTGAGTGTTTCAGCCTTTCACAGCAGATTACATTTTCAACACCCAGTAATGGTCATATTCTGTATTTTGTTTGGCACTACTGGCACTGATATGGACAATCTTGAGGGTACTGAATTAAGCATTTCTGATCAGAAATGTACAGTATTACATTTGATACAAATACTCCATTGCCTCAGGCCTCACAAATACATGTTATTATGTTCGAGAATATTAAGAATATTGATTGTAGACTCTTCTCTAGTTTTCATCTGGAGCTTCCAGATATTACCTCTGTGGATCAGTATAATTCTGCATTTGCATTTCGTTTTGATCAGTTTGTCACTATGAAAGAACACTGTTATTTTTTTTTACATGGTACACAACTGAATTGTGTACATTTAAGGCTAAATAAGGCAACTTGAATGGCTGTATAAAAAGTCAGGTCTTGCACTTCCTAGATACTGTATATGGTCATGTATAACTCGAAAAATTGATCATAAAATCAGACCCCAACTTATACACCCGTTCAAAAATGCAACACTTTTTTTTTTTTTTTTTTACATCTTTTTGCCTCCTCCAATCTCACACCAGTTTCTCAGACGCATCGAATTTTGTTGCAGCAGCGCAGTTACCAATTTCTTTCGCTACTTCAATGACATTTAATTTAAAACCAGCTTCACATTTTCTTCTGATTGAACGCTCCATCGTAGATAAGGGATGCTCTTACGATAAAGGTGAATGAGGGTGTGAGATACAAAATACACAAATCAGTGCAAATGTTACTTCGGAATAGTTTGGGTATCACCATGTGGTCAGGTTGGCATGATAGAGAGAGAGAGAGGTTAGGAGCACCCACTGATACAGCGCATTGCCGCACCCACATAGAAAAAAAAGGCAGTGTGCTCCGTGGTAACTCTCTCAGGTGGGCGTTACCATATCATAAACCCATGTACCATGCTTTCCATATTCAACTTATATGACCAACATTATAAAATACCAGAAATTATACTGTAAAATCAAGTCCCAACTTATCCGCGGGAGAACTTATCAGCGAGTATATACATTAAATGTTTGACCTGCATCAATTAGAACATAACACCACTCTCAAAGCTGCCAAATCATCATATTACTCCCAACTTATTAATGATAGTTCTGGAACCCCCAAAATTTACTGTAATGTAATTAATAAATTGCTGAAACCGAGTGGTAACCCAGATGGTTGTTCTATAGAACAGTGTAACAAATTTACACATTTCTGAATTATTTTATTGATAAAAACAGACCATATCAATGTTTCTCTATCCAATGCCCCAACCGCTGATCTAGTTGAAATTTATCCCACCAGTCTTCCTCCTATTACTTTCTTAAGTTTTTCTTCTGTAAATGTGGAATATGTCAAAAATGAAGTCTACTACCTGCATTCTTGACTGACTCCCCACTTCCATCCTTAAAAGTTGTTTATATTCCGTTTGCCCCATTGTCACTGGGATTGTCAATAACTCTCTAACCACTGGACTTGCTCCCTCCAAACTAAAAATTGCTACAATCTCACCAGTTCCAAAGAAGCCGGGGCATGATGTGAGTGATCTGTCCAACTCTGACACATCTTTGACATTCTGCTTCTTGCTAAAATACTTGAACGCGTTGTCTCTATTCAATTACACAATCATCTGTCTCTTCATAATTTATTGGACCCATTTTAGTCTGGTTTCAGAAGTGGACATGGCACTCAAACCGCTCTAATTAAGGTTATGAATGTCCTCCTTATTTCGGCTGATCTGGTGGCATTCAGCACCTTAGTGCTGCTTGGCCTCAGTGGTGCTTTTGACAAGGTCTACCATACCTCTTAATTGACCATATGGAAAAGTGGTTTGGGCTGACTGGTACTGTACTTAACTGGTTTAAGTCCTATTTATCAGACTGTACTCACTTTGTCCTTATGGGTTGTGAACACCAGAGAGCGCTGTTGCCCCGTGAACCCAACAGACAGACATGCAGACACAGGGTAAAAGCACAAAGAAGTTCTCTTAATTATTCTTCTTTCTTTAAAGTGCCTTTTAAGCACCACAGCCACCATACACAAATAAACCAACGACAAATAATAAAATTTTCTCCTTCACACCTCCCAGCAAGCTCTGTCATCTACCTCCTACCTCCGGCTCGCCTGCTTGGTTCCCATCAGTCCTTTAAATAGTCTTTAACCCGGGAGTGCTTCTGTCCTTCCGACCATGTGACTGGCTGGCACTTCCGGGTCTAATAAAGAACAGGGTTTTTCTTCAGCCTGGAAGTACTTTGGGGCTTCCGTCCTCGTGATTACCTCGTACTTTCAGGCTATACTGAAAGAATATGTCCCCAGTTCCTTTGACAGCTCCTCCTGGTGGCACCCACGGAACCCAGTAGGGCTGAGTGTCCGAACTCCATGCCCCATAGTGCCCTGCGGGAATCCGGGGTACCACTGAACTCCAGGGAAGCTGCCATGTAGCGTCTTGGGGGAAGCAGTGTCGGCAAGTAGCTGCCTTCCCCCATCCTTCTATTCCAGAGGCATCCTGGCTGGGTTGAGCTGCCGGCCGTACATCACAGGGTAATAATAAATCTCACATTGTCCTATGCTATTCAACTGGGTTCAGTTCTTTTCAGCATCTATATATTACCCTTAGGAAAGATCATAAGGAGAAACGGTTTAGGATATTATTTTTATGCAGATGACACTCAAATCTATATTGAGGGTAAAACCTACATGTATTTTCACCTCTACTCTCCTTACTAATGGTCTCCATGAAATAAAATCATGGATGTAACACAACTTTCTTTCAGTAATCTGTTTAAAGCCTGAGGTCATTTTATTAGGTACTCCCTTATTTACAAAAAAATAATCATACTATTAATACTGTAGTATTCTGATATCACCTACCACTAATGCAAGTAACCCTGGGGTTATTTTTGACAGTCAGCTAATATTTGAGGCACACATTAAAATCATTACCAAAATTCCTTTATTCATTTTCGTAATATTCCAAGACTTCATCCATTTATGCCACTAACTGTCGCTGAAAAGTTTATTCATGCCTTATTCACCTCTTGTTCAGATTATTGTAATGCGCTTCTCTATGGCATACAGTGTATGGTCAAATTCTCACAAGAACCTCTAGCATGTGCAAAACTGTGCCGCTCGTATTCTTACTTATAAGTCATTGAACCATCATATCACCCCTGTACTCTTATGTTTACACTGGGTACCTGTTCAAAAATGCACTCAATTTAAAACTCCTAATATACAAAACAGTCCATTGCACACCCCCTCATTACATTTGTAACCTTGTCAAACCCTATATTCCTTCTCACTGTTTCTGTTTTGCTGGCTCTTTCACCCTGCACAAGCCATGCTGCAAACTTAGATCCAGGGGGGAGAGACCTTTTACATGTTGTGCTATGAAAAGCCCTTTCAGCAGCCACCAGAAACACCCCAACACTTGATTGAGGACAGACTTATTTTGTATAGCTTTTCAGGATTTTATAACTGTTTCAATCTATTTGTTTTTTTTATGTACAACATATTATGTTGTACATTTTATTCTGTTTTATGACCATGCTTTGCTTGCTTATTTATTGCATGTTACATACCCATCCTTCATCCACACTGCCACTCTATCAATGTCTCTACTTCTGTGAGTTGAGAATTTGTTTTCTTCAGATCCAACTTGGTTCTAGAAATGTAATAACCCCTTGTTGGGTTGTAACTATGAATGCTGTCATGTCTGACTCATGTTCTTAGTTGAAGGTGGACAGTTTGTAGTGCTTAAATTATGAAGAAAAGTGTCAACGCTGGAGCTAAACAACAGCCTTTTGATTCTCCTTTGTGTTATTCTGCACTTCCACTCTCGATCAAGCCTCACTCAACACCCCCCGTAAAAGCACACAATACTCATGTTTATATTACAGTAGACAGAAGCAGCACACTGTGTTACCCAGGTAGGTAATGTTAAGCTCTGATCATTTTGCTTGCGAGTCTGGCTTCAGTCTGTTTGGATGTTTCACTTGCTTTTAGCCACTGCTATCTGGTGCACATAAGAAGCAAAAAACCCACTGGGACCTCCAGTTTCTAACGTTTAGGTTCCAAAGTAGTCTGTTTTATATGTCTGTTCAAAGGGTTCAAAGTGTACAGGATTGCATAGGGAATATACAGACAGATATTCTATTACATATACTGTATATAGATTAGCCTACTAGCCATCCCCTCTGGCATCAACCGCATATTAGTGAAACAGGACAGTGAGGAGGGCCCTGCCCAGCTCCCTACTCCTGACATCACTCTTCCCCCTCCCTTCGGCCTGCAGGCCCTGCCTCGGATTAGCACGAATATATTGCTCCTGCAAGGGAACTATGATTCTTAGTGCAAGATCAACTGGAATGTTCAAGCAAATTATAGAAAAAAAAAGATCTAAAATCCGTTAAGTAGTTTTCTCGTTCGCTAATGAAGCGGAGTTAAGGTTATGGCCAAAGGCAGACGCATGAGTAAGGAGGGCCCCGCCCCCCCTCCCCACAGCCCGATGAGTTTCTCGATAAATCGGTACTGCAAGCAAACTTTGATACTTAGTGCAATGAGAATGTCGCAAAATCAAAGGAATGTTCAAGCAAATTATAGAAAAAAACAGATCTAAAAAACTATAAGAAATTTCATGCTTGGACCACGAAATTTAAAAAAAATAATTTTTTTAGCGAGCACCTATGGGCCAAGGGTAACCTACATTCCAAATTTCAAGTCCCAAATCCTCATGATTCAGGAGATTTCGTGATGAGTGAGTCAGTGGTATTTGGCTTTTATATATATAGATTATTCATTAAGGAACATATAATAAAGCAATCAAACACATAATCAATTAGATATTTACAAAGTAATATTTAAAAAAACAAATCAAAGGCTAAAAAGAAAAAGAAAACACACTTGAGCCAGGGAAACCCTGGCTTTACGATAACACCTATACATTATTAGGGTTGGGGATTCTCCAGGTATCTTGATGTTTTACTACATCTCTAAAACATGCAGATTATGTTGATTGGTGACACTCTGTGCAAGTGAATGTGGGGGTTTGATGGAGTTTTGTTTATAATGGAATGGAATCCAGGCAAGGTAGCTTGCTGTTACTAGGACAGGATTTAGCTAGCTAATGTGATTCTATACATGGATAAATGGTTTCAGAAACTTAGCATGCAAAGTAAATTAAGCATCAAGTTCGATGAAAAACAAAAGTTGACACCATCATAGTCATTGCCCTTGATACAGGGATATAAAGAAACTGAAAAAACTACAAGGAGCTTTGAACCCAATAAAGCACTAAATGTTCACGCAGTTCTGGTATTGACTTGCTTTTGCCCAAGCAAGTGGACCAGTGGTATGCCACACATAGGAAGCTTCAAAAAGCATTACTCCAGAATAGTGTTATATGTTACTGTATTTTTTTATCCTGATCATTTTAACCAAAGCATTTCAGGAAGGAATAAACCAGTTGTTTTTTTTTTTAAGTAGGCGACTCTCCTAGTTTGTATTGTGATGGTAGCACTTTTTTGTTATGCTGTTTTGTCTAATAAAAAATGCATCCTTATGGAAACATTCTTTCCCACTTGAAACAAAAATAGCATATCCATGAAAAATTTTACGTCATTTCCTGACCCTGGTGACCCCGAATTGGATTAGGCATGTTTGAGAATGTTATGTTATTCAAAAATGTAACTTCAGTGTACATTTACAAAAGGAAAAAAAAGTTTCTAAGCTCCTTTAAATAAAACACTGACAAAAAACAATAAATGGTTAAAACCAAATGACATAAAATACAAGAGGAAAATAAATACAAGATTTAAAATAAAAATTTGTAAAAGGTTTGATGTAATTTCTAGCACTACTCTTGACTAAATAACATAGCATTCTCAAACCCACTGAATACAATTTAGGGTTGTGTGTGGCCATTTTCTATGTCAACAGCACTGGACACAAGGCATGAAACAGTTCTGGACGAGCCAGTCCATCACAAGGCAAATTTACATTACAAGGTGAGCAAACAGAGGGTGTGGGAGGACGACTGGAGTGCCCAGAAGAAAACCCCCACAGACATGGGGAGAAAACAAATGACCAGGCACAGGGTTCAAGCTGAGGATCAGAGAGGTGATGGTGCTAATCACTGTGCCACTATGCTGTCCTGATTAACATTATTTTTATCACTCTATTTTTGACCTAAAGGTCACTTAAGCTTTACTTATTCAGTGTATAAGCAATAAGTTCCAAATCTCATTTGAATCTAAAGAAAATCCATTCATATCAAAGTCACCACTGTTAAATTAACTCATAAATTGTTAAAATAAGATTAAAAGTGTACACAAACTCACATAAAACAGCACCTAAAGCTGGTGGCACATTAATTGACTAGTCAGAAGGAATGTCAAACTTGATGACAGCAGTTGGTACTATTGCTGCCTGACAATTTCAGAGTATAGTCCTACAAATTGCAGGACATGACAAATAATGGTGGCTGTGAGGTTAAGGATCTGAGCTGGTATCCCGAAGGTTGCCGGTTCAAATCCCTGTCACTGCCAAAAGAGATCCTATTCTGCTGGGCCCTTGAGCAAGGCCATTAACCTGCAATTGTTCCAGGGGTGCTGTACAATGGCTGACCCCGAGGGGTATGCGAAAATTAACAAATTTCTAATACAAGATATTGTATAATGCGAAATAAAGAACAAAAAAACAAATCTCTAATTATTTTCCAGTACAGTTTCACATTTCCAAAATTTGCATGCTCACTCCTTTTTTCTGTCAAATAAATAACTCGGTTCTAGAGACCGGAAGGGACATATTCATGACCGGAAGTGACATCAGCACAAGAACCAGAAGTGACATCTTCCTGACCGGAAGTGATGTCATCATCAGCACCGGAACCAAGCAGGATTTCCCGAGAATGGTCTGCAAGAGACTGAAAGAGACAGTTAGTACACTCCGCCGCACTCTGGCATAGAATTACAATTTTGTAGGCCCTTTAGCTGTTTCCCGTGTGCAGGTGTGACAATATTTATATATGTATATATTGAGGAGAGACACAAAAATAACAGGACTGGGCTTGGGGCTTTCCTGGAAAACCATCTGGAGGTTGGCCGGACGTGAATCATGGAACTATATCCCCTCATGGAACTATATCCCCTCCTACACGCCCTCTCAAACCGGCTACGTATATCCTGTGCATAGCCCAGTCAGTATTTGCACAACAATCGCTGCACAAGTTGCCGTGATAATGTTGGGTGAAAAAATCAAACAGCGAATCAAATATCTTGCGAATTTTCTATTTTTCTGTAAAGCAGTTTTTGACTGACAAAAACATTCCTGTCCTCAATCATCCTCCCTATTCACCCAATTTAGCTCCCTGTGATTTTTACTTGTTCCCGAAAATCAAAAGTGACCTGAAGGGAGCACATTTTTCTTCAATGGATAAAGTGAAGACAAAAACGGCAAGCCTGTTGAAGAGCCTCAACCAAGAAGACTTCCAGCACTGTTTCAATCAATGGAAGATATGTATGGAGCGGTGTAGAGATTGGGAGGGGGAGTATATAGAAGGTGACAATGTTAATAATGCTGTAATACATCAATAAATATTTTTTTTTTACAAATCTGGTTATTTTTGTGTCTCATCTTGTATACATATTGTGTTTGTATGTATTGTGGTACGCCCAGGAGGACCAGAGGAGGGCTTGTACCTCCTCCAGACCATGAGGGGGCGTCCGTCCTGTTTATGTTGGGGGCCTCGGGTAAAGGGCTTGGAAGCCCAGCCCTGTAGGGACCCGTGGCCACCGCCAGGCGGCGTCCCAGTGCCTGAATATCCCGGGAACCCAGCACTTCCGCCACACCAGGAAGTGCTTGGGGGAAGACGACAGGGGACACCCGGACGGCTTCCGGATGCGCAGCCGGCACTTCCGCCATACTGGGGCGTGGCTATGGAGGAATGCCGGCGGATGTCGGGTGGAAGAGGACGGAGCTAGAGTAAGGACTGGAAGCGGCCAGGAGAGAGGCACGGAGAACTATGAGGCCTGGACTTTGGGGAATCGGTGCAAGAGGCACTGGGGTTTGAGAGCACGTTAAAACTGTAAATATTGTGTGAATAAAGAGTGTGTGGTGGAACTGTGTGTGTCCGGGCCAGCATCCACAGTATATATATATATATATATATATATATATATATATATATATATATATATATATATATATATATACAGAAAACGCGCGCTATCTCGCTATGAGACTATCGCGGCGTCTCTCTCTCGCGTTTTATTTATAATAGA
>JANRMT010027041.1:99867968-99879459 GCA_026402145.1 Polypterus bichir lapradei
TTACTCTCTGTGAGTCTCTTAGACACTTTTTCTCTCCATCTCACACACACACATATATAGACACACACACACACACATACACACACACACACACACACACATACATATATACACACACACACACATATATATATCTACACATATATACAGTAATCCCTCGCTATATCGCGCTTCGACTTTCGCGGCTTCACTCTATCGCGGATTTTATATGAAAGCATAACTAAATATATAACGCGGATTTTTCGCTGCTTCGCGGGTTCTGCAGACAATGTGTCTTTTTACTTCCTGTACATGCTTCCTCAGTTGGTTTGCCCAGTTGATTTCATACAAGGGACGCTATTGGCGGATGGCTGAGAAGCTAACCAATCAGAGCACGCAGTTAAGTTCTCCTGACTGAGAAGCTAACCAATCAGAGCACGCAGGTGAGCTCCTGCGTGCTGAATGCAGTGTTAACCAGGAAGTCTCGTCTCGCTCATTCAGCATCAACGTGTTTCGCTGTGTAAAGAGTTGTGCTCTTTAGTGTTTATCTTTGTGCATAGCCAAGCCCTTCATTATGGCTCCAAAACAATCTGCTACTGCTTCAGGGGCCGTGCCCAAGCGCAAGAAGAAGATGTTAACGATTGCCGAAAAGGTAAACGTTTTGGATTTGTTGAAGGCTACGATTCTTTTTATTTAAAAAGTAGGAAAGGAATATAAGATCTACGGCTGCAGTGTCCTTTTAACCAGGGTGCAAAACGAGTTGTAAGTGGATGTAATAAGGCAGTAGTCTGGATGGAATCTGCTTTAGGGATTTGGATTGAAGACTGCCAGAAGAAGAACAACGGCAGTGCTACACAATCGCCTGAAGTGGCTCCTTTACAAGGGCTGTAACGCTCTCCTTTGTTGTGCAGTAAAATTAAACTCATTGTTATCGGACAAGTCATCGTGTCATTGTTGGTGAGTAACCATAATTAATTTTCTTCTTACAGTGCTTAGTACATGTACGTACGTTTAGTGTCACTGTACACAAATTTACTGTATACTATTTTTCTTGCATTGTACGTATTTATTGCTGGTGGCCTGTCTATCGTAATGGCTGTAACATATGTGATATCAGAGACACTCAATATCTTTAAAATAATATTTAGGTTTTACTGTATATAAACAGTGTGTTTATATACATAATTTCAATTAATCTTACCTAATATCTAAGAGAATACAAAGGGATTATGCTGTATAACTCTGCGGGGAATATTTATAAACAGTGCGGGAGAGTTTATAAGGGCTTAAAATATATAAAAATAACCATACAAACATATGGTTTCTACTTCGCGGATTTTCACCTATCGCGGGGGGGTCTGGAACGCAACCCCCGCGATCGAGGAGGGATTACTGTATATATATATATACACATATATATAGTGAATTGGATGTTGTATAGCACCCGACCCAGCACAGACTAACACTGAGGAATGTGTAAAAACACAAGAAGACTTTATTTTTCTTCAGCTGGAGGGCACATCTTCCCCGTGAACTCTCCAGGCACAACACAGTCCCAAAAGCACTCACAAAAACAACACAACACTCCTGTTTGGCACCACCACTCTGCCGACATCTGGCTGTACTTCCGGGTAAGGCGAAACCAGTGCCCAAAAGGGGTCAGCTGCTCCTGTTGCAGAACCCCCTGGCGGCACCTGTGGAACCCCACAGAGCTGCACAGAACTCCAACTCCCATGAAGCCCTGGGGGAGTCCGAGGCATCGCTGCAACCCAGGGAGGCTGCCATCTAGCATCCAGGGGAGATACTGGGCTTCCCACCCTTGTCCCCCTGGCAGATGTGTAGATATATATGCTCAAAAAATTAAAGGAATACTTTTTAATAAGAGTATAGCATCAAGTCAATGAAACTTCTGGGATATTGATGTGGTCAGTTAAGTAGCAGAGGGGTTTGTTAATCAGTTTCAGCTGCTTTGGTGTTAATGAAATTAACAACAGCTGCACTGGAGAGGCAACAATGAGACGACTCCCAAAACAGGAATAGTTTAACAGGTGGAAGTCACTGACATTTTTCCCTCCTCATCTTTTCTGACTGTTTTTTTCACTAGTTTTGCATTTGGCTATGGTCAGTGTTACTACTGGGAACATAAGGCGATACCTGGACCCTACAGAGGTTGCACAGGTTCTTCAGGATGGCACATCAATACGTGCCATTGCTGGAAGGTTTGCTGTGTCTCCCAGCACAGTCTCAAGGGCATGGAGGAGATTCTAGGAGACAGGCAGATACTCTAGGAGACCTGGACAGGGCCATAGAAGGTTCTTAACCTATCAGCAGGACCGGTATCTTCTCCTTTGGGTACCGAGGAACAGAATGAGCACTGCCAGAGCCCTGTAAAATGACCTCCAGTAGGCCACTGGTGTGACTGTCTCTGACCAAACAATCAGAAACAGACTTCATGTGGCATATCCGTGGAGGGACACACAGACCTCTACAGGTTAGACAACGGCTTCTTGACTGCCATTAGGTATCAGGATGAAATCCTTGGACCCATTGTCAGACCCTATATTGGTGCAGTGGGTATTGGGTTCCTCCTGGTGCATGACAATGTCTGGCCTCATGTGGCAAGAGTATGCAGGCAGTTCCTGGAAGATGAAGGAATTGGTACCATTGACTGGCCACACACTCGCATGACCTAAATCCAATAGAACACCTCTGGGACATTATTTTTCGGTCCATCCGATGCCACCAGGTTGCACCTGAGACTGTCCAGTAGCTCAGTGATGCCGTGGTCTAGATCTGGGAGGAAATCCCCCAGGACACATTTTTCAAACATTATTCTGTATATAGTGTTAATAATTCTGTTGTTGCTTTCATGTTCTGTTTTAATATTATACAATTCTTTGATATTGTGTTTATTATTTGTTGTGTTCTAGCCTTCCAAAATAGGAAAAAGGATTGAAAAAGCCTCAAAATTAACAAAAACCTGACCATGGCTTCACCTATTAGTCTCAGAGACATGTTTCACCCCAGCATCCAGAACTCAAACCCAAAAGGGAAGGTTTTAAGGTTGCATAGACATAAAATGGTACACTGGCTTTACAAATACTTTAAAATGATTTCTAAAACATAAAAATGCCGTTCAAGAAGAAAAAATAAAATCTTTGGCTTAAAGGAGAAGACCTACAAAAAATCTTTATAAATGAAGAATATATTCACAAAACATTAAAAAAGACAGCCAAATAGAAAAAGACAAAGAGAGGGCAAATGAATTTGCCTATAATAACAAAGTGAACAAATTCACAGAATTCAGAATATGCAATAATACTCAAAGATAGAGCTTTTCTCCGCCAACTCTAATGAAACTCTACTGGGACAATCTCCTTAACCTCAATTTAAAGGCATAGGGCAATGCAATTTTGGCCTTGCTTCTTGGGGTTCCGCCCACAAAACACAAAAGAGAGGCTTCAAACAACCTACATACACACGACATAAATAATGAATAATAAATAAACATAACAACATTAGCAAAAATTAAATTAAAAACAAAAAAAAAGAAAAACAATCTAAACAAATTGCAAAAACGCAATAAGCAAAACAGAACTGATTAAGTGGAGGTAAGATGGCGGTTTTAATGGCTAGAAGAGGAAATGATGTCATCCATGCCGGATGAAGTGACGTCTTCAGGACCGGAAGTAGCGTCTTCAATGGTGCATGGACCGGAAGTGACGTCATCTGTGGCGCCGGAACCTGGTGGGATTTCCTGGGAATGGTCTGCAAGAGACTGAGAGAGACAGTCAGCACACTCCGCCACCCCCTGGTCTTATGCAGTATTACAGTTACTCAAGCCCTTTAGCTGCCTCCTAATCGCACGTGTGTGACAATACTGTATATACAATAATGGTTTACTTACATCACTTCAATATTTCCAGGATGTGACAAGAATCAGAACATATGTACTCAACACAAACAATAACTGGGCTGAGAATTAAACAAAAGTACTTAGAGCTGGAAGGTTGTAGCACTAACCTTTGTGATGCCTGTTTCTTGTAATAATATATAAGAATAGCATAAAAGTGACTGTAAGTGACATCCTGTAATACAGACAATTTGACTTAATGACTATCATTATTTTTGCTCGTCTTATAACTACTAGGTGATAGAAACAAATAATATACAATGCGGCACACATACGGGGCATTTTCTTTTCATTATTGGTTCATCTAACAGAGTCAGAGAAACTCCAATCTATTTCTCAATTATAACATTATCACAAAAAGACCGATTTAGCAAGACAAAAAATGAGAACAAGCACAAAAAAATCATGAGCAGGCAAGCCTTGGTTGCTTTTATAATGAGCAATCTAGTTCAAGTGTATCGACAAAATGAGAGGTGACTGCAGTGAGCAGCATTTTTTGCACAATGTTTCAGTTTTAGTTTCAGAAAATATACTTCACTGTATTATCTTCTGAAGTCAGCAACAATTTTCAAATAAAATCATGACTCCATATTTGGCTACTGATTCTTCTGCTCTTTATACATTTTTGTCAAATATAAAGAAAGCTCAGGTGTTAATTTGGTCCAGATAAAACAAATGCACCTCACCTTTCTGATGACTTCTGTTTTTGAGCCACATTTTTTTAAATGCTAATTTCCTTTGGCTACTGGCCCTTCTGCTCTTTACACATCTTTGTCAAATATAAAGAAAGCTCAGGTGTTAGTCAATTTGGTCCAGATAAAACAAATGCACTTCACCTTTGCTTATTATTTCTGTTTTTGAGCCACAGCTTTTTTAAATGATAATTTCCAGGAATTGTAGGAGACATCAGTCATTTCGGTATTAAAAAGAGGAGCATTCAGTGCAATTGTTTCTCACAGCTGGAGGTGCTTCAGGCCTATGATAACTTGGATGGCCAGCATGCAACCAATTCTGAACTGTTACTGTTAGAAAAGGAAATCTTAGCCGGTTGGGAATCCCTTATAGCCAATGTGCTTAGAAATGCCTGGACTGACAATATGAGGACAACAACATTTACTTGAATAGCACATTTTCATACAAACTATGTTGCTCAAAGTACTTTACAAGATGTCAAAGAAGTAGCTACATTCAAAGAATAGTAAACAAAACATAAATAATGCACATTTACACAAGATGGATATACAAAACAATTAAGAGAAATTGGGTCCTTAAATATAGAATTGTTTTTTCAAGTATCTAAATGACAGTCACATGATACGGGGCATCATGTATAAATTGTGCCTAAGCACAAAAATGTTGCGCACACCCATTTCCATGCTCACTTCGAGATATATAAAAACTAAACTTGGCATAAAGCTACACACGTTTTCACAGCCTCCTCACACCATGCATACAGACGTTTCTGCTTGGCACCTAGCATCAAAGCAGTGCTACAGTTTCCATGTTGTTTCTTTTTCTTTTTCAGATTCATATCCATGGTGCAGGTTTTATCAGATACACCAAAATTAACTGCATATCATTTACACATTTGAGGTGCTTGATTGTAATCATTCTGTAACAATATAATGGTGCACAGAATGACCAAACTATTCCAAATACCATAGCTGCTTTAGAGTTGTTCCTCTCATTGCACCACTCAGAGTATTTTAACCCACTGTATCTGTGTGTGGTATCACAGATGCACAGCGGCTGATTGGAAATCTCTGCATTGGGCTGTGTCGAGTGTGCAGAGGATTATCAGGATACACCTTCCAGTCCTGGAGGACATTTATAGCTCACGATGCAGCCTCAAGGAAGGCTACCAGCATCTGCATGGATTCCACTCACCCATGCCTCAGTCTATTTGAACTTCGCCCATCCAGCAAACGCTTCAGAGCCGAAATTTTCTGCATGGACCTCAAGACTCAGAAACAATGTCATCCTAAGAGATATAAACACATTAAATAAGACCATCAAGTGCTCCTGGTATAATTGTTTCTACTTATAATTACAATTACTTATTGTAAACTTGCACTAAAACTGTAATATTGCACAACCTGAGCCACTTTATGAACTATTTGTACTCTCTGCAATATATGCACATGTACTGTATATTGTACTTATGCTTTCAAACTGCATATTTTCCATAAGAAAATAAGTTTATAGAGGAGTTGCATATTGATTCTCATTGTAGCATGCAATAAAGGAATTAAATTCAATTCAATAGAAGAGAGTGCATATTTACAGATGGTTATGACTGGCTTCTAAGTCAATTTAGATTTCCAAAAGCTATCCTCTTGAAACTGTGTACTGTTAGAATACTAGGATGTATACTTGATATAATTTTATGATGAATTGCACTAAAATATATTTACTAAAATACATATATAATATGTATTTTACAGATAAATCATTAATATCAGTTAAATAATGTGTACTGTTAATGATTAAACATGTCGGAGCACAGTGGCAGTGCTGTAGCAATGAGTGGCGTCCTGTCCAGGGATTGTTTCTGACTTGTGCTGTATGCTTGCTGGGACTGGCATGACCCTGGGTGGATGGATGGATGGTGTCACACACGTGTGAGTAGGAGGAAGCTATATGGACCAAGTGAGAGTAATTCCATGCCAGGCCACGGGGTGGAAGGGTGCGCTAAACCTTCTTCTGTTTTCTCTGCAGACCAAACCTGGGAAAACCTGCTTGATTCAACCTTGAAGATGTCACTTCCGGTGCTTTAATGACAAAATAAACTACAAGATAAAAGTGGGAATATATTTTACTGTTTGGGGATTGATGAAGTGATCATCCATTAATAGCTGTGTTTGGTGTACTCCCAGATGGACTTAAAGTGGAGAAGGACAAACAAACTGTAATTGCCTTTACTTCACTATTAGCACATAGACTTATCTTGCTCAACTGGAAAAATCCTAACCCACCTCTGTTAAGTCAGTAGGTAACTGATGTTATATACAATTTGAAATTGGAAAAAATCAAATTCTCTCTTAGAGGATCTGTTCAAAACTTTTTTTAAAACCTGGCAGGATCCAATCAATAATATTTTAGAATAAGCACTTATATTGGGGAGAAAGACTCTCTCTTTACTACTCTCAAAAGTTTTGCTCTGGTTGTTGGCCTTCCCCTCTTTCTCATGGGTGGGGTTGAATTGATTTGAATTTAGTTTTGTTAAGTTTGACTTGATTGTATGGAATGTTACATGCTTTAAATAAATTCAATAAAAGTTAAAAATTAACAAACAAACACATTTCCTGATGTCAAAAACTTCACTGAGCGCCATGGCCAATAATTGATCATTCCACTAACATTGGCTTAGTCTAAGATTATTGCTGGGGAAGTTGGGATGCTTTTGCATATCTGCATCGCAAAAAAAAAAAGTCCTAAGGGACCAAGACATATTTAAATAGGAGGCTAAGCAATTTGTGCAAAAAGACATTAAAACATATACAGTACATGCACCATTAAGCCAACCTAATTAGAAAGCAGGCACCAAACCTTGTGGAATGTAGCCTGAACATGCTTTTCATGACCTTATGAAAGCCCTAATGTCAGTGCTTGTTTTGATTTCTTTTAACTTCTCTTGCCCTTTAATCCTTCAGACAGATACATTTGGAACTGGCCTTAGCACCATGTTAACTCACATTGTCAATGGCAACCTGCCTAGTTGATCTCGGCACTGCTCCACTGGTAAACATAGCACAAAGCAGTCGAGTTAAAAGGCCTAGCCAGGAAACAAGCAATCACACAACTTAAATAGCCACCTTATGGGTTGGGAATTCACCCTTGTAACCTATTGGGAACTGAAGGAACACAGATGTGTATGCCCATGTCACTTGTTTCTAGAATTGTAACCTTACAAATATAAGATTGTGCTTAAACCACTATGGAATTCTCTACATCAGTGCTGATGTCTTTTCCCAAAATCCATGACCTCATGTCTGCACAGCATTTTTGCACATGCAAGTTTTGTTAGTCTCCTTCTGGGACTGTCTTAAGGTTGCACTAGGGTAGCAGTAATAATGAGTGGAACAGTTATTCACATGGTTTTCATTTCCTTCTGTAGAATGACAGACCTCCAGCTGGAAGACATCTGGTATGACTTCCAATCTGCCACCAGCTCAGCCCCTTCCAGTCATGAAGTATAAACCTCCACCTCAGCTGAAGGTTGTCATCACCTGATCAACACATCTTACAGTGAGAGAACAGTGGTCTTGCAGCTCTGTTACTTCTATTACGATGCACTGATGCAAGAGGTTAGCAGCACTGCTACTTTTACTAGTCATTTACATTGATATTTCCAGTTTAACAAACTTCCAATTAAATGGGATTTCCTGGATGGATCCCATACACTTTTTCACAAATATTGTCCTTCCTTAACACAGCTTAATTTGGTCCACAGTTAAAGAATTAAATCAGCTCCAATCCATGTGTGCAATAAGGAACTAGCCCTAGACAAGGCATCAGTCTATCACGGGGTAAATCATAGATGGCACCCACATTTCCAACTTCTGCTTTCATTTAAACTTGAATTCTTGATAATGAAAGAGCAACATTTTCAACTTAAGTACCTGGTGGGGAAGTCTAAAACAGAGGTTCTCAACTGTGTTGGGCATAACAGGAATAAAAATATTTTTAAACAACAGAAATACAATCAAATCAGTAAAATATGACAAACTTTTCTTTTCAAGCTTTACCAATATCCACAGTATTGCAGCATTTCAGACATCAACGTGGTAGTGGCTGAGCGACGTTTGGATCTAGTGATGAAGGCAGAGAGGATCATGGAGAACTGGCCATCATGAAATTAGGACATTATTCTATAATCATAACTGATACTGAGAGAAAAAATGGGCAGCACTTTGAGTGAGTGGAGGAAAAAGGAAGGACTGGGTTGAGCCAACTGGGGAAGACATGCCTCACAGGTGAAGACAATAAAAGTTTATTTGTTTTTAAATGTGACTCTGGTGTCAGTCTGTGCCTGGTCGGCGCTCATATAGCGCCTTTGTTACAACATTAAACTATGAGAAACACAGTTACTATTAATAGTTCCAAATAGAGTAAAAGTAAAGGTAAATACGTAGTAGAAGTAAAGTTAAATATGTAAGCATAAATAGAGAAGTAATGAATGAAGTCACAAGTAAATGAAGTCACAGTGAAGATTACAGTCAATGTAATGGTCATGAGATCCACATGGGTCATGTATAAGTGTGTGACTATGTGTGGTTGATGCAGATGTTCAGTTCAATCAGTGGTGGTTTCTGTTATAGGAAGGGGCAGTCATCACTGTGCATTGAATAGGCTGATTCCTTTGGGGTGAAAGGTGTTCTTTAGGTTGGTAGTGCGGGACATGCAGAGCTCTGAAGTCCCTGCCAGAGGGCTGAGGATTAAAAATGCTATGGCCAGGGTGGGTTGGATCTCTACAAATAGTTATGTTACAGTTAAGAAATTCAACCACTTGTAAAGTAATTTACTTAATATAAACATAGGCTATTTTTGAAATGGCTTCTTAATTGTTTATTATATCTTTAAAAATGCAAGCATTGTAATCGCACTAGCAGCAAACATGATTTTGTTAATAAAGAAGTTTAAAAATAAGTACTTTTGTAATGACTGCAGTAAACGTTCAAGAGAATAAATATTATGTATGTGTGTTGGGGCTCTACGTGTTCTTGTAGTTCACTGGGGGGACCTTTGAGGAATAAAGGTTGAGAACCACTGGTTTAAAAGGCACTGCTTCTTTTTTTCTGCTTAGTTTAACCTTTGAAGTGAGGAGCTATGTATTGAATTCCAAGAATAATTTTTAGCAGGTGCTCTTTACTATCAATTATAATCAAAGATTTTCAGATATTAGTTGTAAATAAAGTGTTATCTGCATGATAATTATTTGCAAATAGTCAAGGAGTTAATATAAGTGCTTGGAGAAACATGATCTAACAAATGCTCGCTTTGAGACTTTGGCAGCTACAGACAAAACACTAAAATGATATATTTCAGTGTTATAATGGGGCTTTCTAATAAGCTCTATTAATACCAATTGTATTTATTTTTTTCTGTAAGTAGCTACTTATAAGTGCATCTTTATTATAAAATTATACTGGTAGACTCAGGTAGAATAAGATATAACAGCATATTACAGTATACAGTACAACACCTAAGTTTCCACAGTTTTACTAAAGATGACTTCCAACCAGGACCAGGTTTTCATCCTTTACGAGCAAGTATGTGGTCAGCATCATGGCACATATACTGTACATACAACTAAACTCCAGGGCTGTCAGCTATACTAAGGTACATACTAATTAAGGTAATTACCTGAAACGCCAAGGCTAATATTAACCTTTTTGGTTGAACAAGGCCATTTTTCTAAGAGCTTAGTAATAAACGTGTGAGAAAGAATGTAATCAAACATGTGGTAGGAGCAACCGCAGTTGAATTATTTAACAAATATTACAGTATGTGGCCATTCTCCTAATATCTAACTTAACATTACTATAGGCCAAATTTGATAATAACTGCTGCCTAGTCAATAGAAATAATTTTTTCTTTGTATGAGTTTCCTTTCATTATGATTTGGGATTGGGGATACATGTATGTCTTGTTTTTAAAGAGCTTCTTTTTCATAATCTGGCAATTCTAATAATCTGTTTTACTATTCTAATACCAGTGGCATATTACAAATGCTGTACACAGAGGGTGAAGTTATGTCAAAGCTACTTTCATTTCTTTTGTCTATGCAACTTAGTCTATCTTCACTTGTGTTGCTTTGTGGGTCCATTTGGTGTCTAAACCCGATTTTTTAGCAAGTTTCATTGGTACAAAAATACTCTCTGAAATGTAACATTCTACCCCATCATAAAAGATGACAGGGAGTGTTTTCTTTTTCTGTGTTATTCACTGCCAACTTATTTCATGACTTTCACTTGTTTCATGCTTCCTTTCGATATAACACTTTAAAACAGCAATTTCTTCCTTGCTTCTTACAGTAATCACAAATCTCAGCTCAAGAAACAAAGTGCTGCTGGAATCATTTGAAAATACGTCCAGAGGGTGTCACAATATTCTTATATGTAGCACTCTTAAAAAAAAATTAATAATTTTATATTTTAGCCTATATTTGAGATAGATAGGTTTTAACAAAACCAACACAACTATACAGGGTTAACAAAATGAACTATGATACATTTATTTTCTAACACATATCTACATATTTTTTTCGATAACTGTAATGTCTTTTCACATTAGAATTAAAAGTAACCAAAAAATCACAAAAACTCTTCCAAAAAAAAGTTTCTATATCCAAGTAGTATTAAAATCTCAATTATAGATAATAAAGATTCTTTATTTGTACAGATGTACATAGGAAATTTTACTCTGTCTATATTGGCATGTGCATGAAGCACAGTAGATGTCATTCATATACAAAACAACAAAACAAATGTAAGACAAAACAAATCTACAACAGAATACTTTCATTATTAGCATATTTACTATTACTAACATTATATTATATTATATTATATTATATTATATTATATTATATTATAT
>JANRMT010027041.1:99894008-99904363 GCA_026402145.1 Polypterus bichir lapradei
TATGTATGTATGTATGTATGTATGTATGTATGTATGTATGTATGTATTCCTTTCATATTATTATGTTGTGATTACACCACATGATGAAAACAGACTAATAAAAAAATCTGACTCAACATTAAAAAGTAGTTTAGAACACTCATCACAGTCCTGATGTTGACAGTGTAAAGGATGGCAAGCTTGGGCTGGCTTTCCAGCTGTGAGGGTACAAAATTCCTTACCTGGCTGGGAGGCCAAGCCAGCAATTGGACAAGAAAGAAGGCAGGACATTCCTTGACTGATTGGGGAGATTGGTAAAAGATGCCAACACCACAGTGGAGATGCTGGCATCCCGGAAGGGTTCAGTCAAAGGTCCAACAAGGGGAGATAGCTTATACAAACTATTTGCTTCCCCAAGACACTAGATGGCAGCATCACTGGACTATGGTACCTCTATGGACACTCGCAGGGCATGCTGGGAACTGTAGTCCCATAGAATGGCCCTGTTGGGTTCTGGAGGTGCCACCAGTGGGTGCTGCAGGTACTTGAGCTCCCTACTTTTGTGGGTCTTCAACCTGATTCTATGGACAAAACTCTGGTAGAGGAACTGTTTCTGGGTCTTGTATAAGAGAAGCTGCTCTGCATCACTCAGATCATGTCAGGGTTGGGATAGGAGCTGATCAACATTCGCTGGTAGAAGTGAAGGAGAGAAGAGAGAAACAAGAGAAAGAATTACACTGCTGTTCTGTGTTAAAAGAAAGAAACCTGTTAAAGTATGCTGTTCAATAAATATTAATTTCTTGAATCCAGGACTGTGTCTGTGAGGTTGTGTTTGGGGTTTGGGTAGCTGCAATGCTCCCTAGTAGTGACAAAAGGTATAATAAAGCCACTTCTTCATTTTTTGTTAGTTGATAGTTGCACCATCTGCAAATTTTAGAATGGAACTAGAGCTGTATCTGGCCACACATAGGTGAAACATGAGTAAAACAGGGTGTTCAGAGAACTGTGCTGGTAGGGTGCTATGTTGAAGATCATTGTGGAGGTGATCATGCCAATCTAAATATGTTGGGGTCTGACAGTTAAATAGTCCAAAATTCACTTGAATAGGGTGGCACCAGGTCGTAAGAATAGGAGCTTGATGATCAGCATTTATAGTACAAAAGTGTTAAATGTTGAGCCGTAGTTATAAACCAGACTCTGAAATTGCAGTTTTTATGTTTTCCAGAATAGTACAAAGTGTAAAGCATATGGCTTGCTTTTTCCATCCTTTAAAATAAATGTGAAAGCAGTGTTCACTCAGTATTTTAGCATTACCAATCGGCCTTTGTTCAATAGAAAAGTTATAAAATATGGCCATTTTTAGTCTCAAGCAGCTTGTGCAGATTGAAAATAACGAATAATTTATGATGCCACTGAATAATGAAACACTACACACAGGTATGGACCCTGGTATAATGTCTTACCCAGTTTTACGTACTACCTCAAAAAGAAGGTGCTGTGCTAGTCAAGTGGAAAATGTCCAGAAAACAGGCCAATGAAGGGAAAAAGGCACACAATACAGAAACAATGCTTAGCATTAATAAAGTGAAATGGAAGCAGTGTTAAATGTGCTAATGTCATTTACCACACCTCTGTTGACAGTAAAGAGTAATATTTTTGTTTCCTCTTTGTCCTGTGTTACAAGAAAGGCAAGAACATCCACTGATATGAAAGCAAGAAAATAATTATAAATTTCCCAATAATATTTTTCACACAATTGATAACTTATCATATTTACAATACACTATTTAAAATGCTTGATTACATTTATATTATTCTTGATGCTTAATTAGGAAACATATTAAAGCATGGAGATGTTTTTAGTTTCTAGTATTACAAAATTCCTCTTCTTAAACCTTTTGAGAAGTTTTGAGCCCTTTTAAGTAGTATCACACAAGACTTTACAATTTCAGTAAAGAAAGACGTTGTGTAACTTATTGAAGTGGAAACAAATATTGCACATAAAGATAACCTCATGATAGTGGTGAAGGAACAAATGTAATCCATTCCTGAAGCTGAGGGAAAAGTAAAAAAAAAAACCAAAATAATATAAATATATGACATATACTGTATACTGTATATATATATATATATATATATATAATATATATATATATACACACAGGTAGTCCTCAGGTTACGAACATCTGACCTACGACAAGCCGCGACGCATGCACCTTAGTAAACTGCTGCTCCGTCATCTTCTGCCTGGGGACACTGTAAGCAGTGGCTGGACGGAGGCTGGAGGGGGGCGATTTTGCTGCTCGCGCAGTGTAGCGTTCCTCGGGTGGCTCCTGACGGCAAGTGGTTTCACTGCCCGCCCACCACACACGGCTGCCCGTTCATTCTCGGTGGGTGGTTGGTAATGCTGCAAGCGGTAACGCGGTTGTGGCTGAACGGAGGCCATTGAGGGTGAACGGGGTGGTAGCATTGTAGTGTGCCTCGGATGGCTCCCTGTTGAATTGGGGCGGTGCTGCGGCAGACACTGCAGGCAGCATACTGTAGTGGAGATGACTATGAGGTGGGCTGGTGATGAACCGCCCCTCGCTGCCTCCATTCATTCTCAATAGCAAGCCTGCTTGTACTGTTACGTACATAGCAGGAAGTTGTCTCTTGTCAGTACAGGTTGGTCCAGATCTAATTATGCAGATCCAGATCATCTGGATGACTTTGATTTATGCAGGGACGATTCCAGTTCTGCGCGGAGATGATTCTTCGTGTCGTCAGTTCACACACTTCGGGGTCCGGGATTTTTTGGGTGATTTTCTATGTAATAAACTGAATAAGTTATAGCGTAATGAAAACTGCATAATTATATCTGGCCCGCCCTATACATCAGATGTGTTGATGACGGGTGTCTTCCTGCTGTGATAGCCTGTACAGTGCTGTACAGAAGAGCTCATCTTAACCTTTTGTCTTCACCCTTCAAGAATGTCTCTGAAACACAAATCTGATGCAAGTGCTGGTGATACAGTAAAGAAGAGAAAAAACATCACCATTGAAAATAAAGAAATAATAAAAAGGTCAGAGAGAGGTGAAACTCCATCATTCATTGACAGAGCACTTGGTTACAGTTGGTCAACAATAGCATTTATTAAAATAATGTACCTGTCCCAACTTACATACAAATTCAACTTAAGTACAAACCTACAGTCCCTATCTTGTATGTAACCCGGGGACTGCCTGTATATATATTATATATATATATATAGAGGAGGGTCCGTCAGATAGTCAAACCTCGGATTCTGGAGGAACAGTGTGGTTTTTGTCCTGGTCACGGAACAGTGGACCAGCTCTACACCCTTAGCAGGGTCCTGGAGGATGCATGGGAGTTTGCCCAACCAGTCTACATGTGTTTTGTGGACTTGGAAAAGGCATTCAAACGTGTCCCTTGGGGAATCCTGTGTGGGGTACTCTGGGAGTATGGGGTACCAGACCCCCTGATAAGGGCTGTTCAGTCCCTGTACAACCAGTGTCAGAGCTTGGTCCGCATTGCCGGCAGTAAGTCGAACCTGTCTCCAGTGAGAGTTGGACTCCGCCAGGGCTGCCCCTTGTCACTGATTCTGTTCATAACTTTTATGGAAAGAATTTCTAGGTGCAGCCAGGGTGTTGAGGGGTCTGGTTTGGTGGACTCAGAATTGGGTCACTGCTTTTTGCAGATGATGTTGTCCTGTTTGCTTCATCAGGCCATGATCTTCAGCTCTCTCTTAATCGGTTCGCAGTTGAGTGTGAAGCGGCTGGGATGGGAATCAGCACCTCCAAATCCGAAACCATGGTCCTCAGCTGGAAAAGGGTGGAGTGCCCTCTCAGGATCGGGAGCGAAATCCTGCCCCAAGTGGAGGAGTTCAAGTATCTCGGGGTCTTGTTCATGAGTGAGGGAAGAATGGAGCATGAGATTGACAGGAGGATCGGTGTGGCGTCTGCAGTGATGCGGGCTCTAAATCGGTCTGTCATGGTGAAAAAGGAGCTTAGCTGTAAGGCAAAGCTCTCAATTTATCAGTCGAGCTACGTTCCTACCCTCACCTATGGTCATGAGCTATGGGGTAGTGACCGAAAGAACAAGATTGCAAATACAAGTGGCTGAAATGAGTTTCCTCCGCAGGGTGTCTGGGCTTTCTCTTAAAGATAGGGTGAGAAGCTCAGTCATCTGGGAGGGGCTCAGAGCAGAGCCGCTGCTCCTCCGCATCGAGAGGAGTCAGATGAGGTGGTTCGGGCATCTGATCAGGATGCCTCCTGACCTCCTCATCTTTTCTGACTGTTTTTTTCACTAGTTTTGCGTTTGGCTATGGTCAGTGTCAATACTGGTAGCAGGATGCGATACCTGGACCCTACAGAGATTGCACAAGTAGTCCAACTTCTCCAGGATGGCACATCAATACGTGCCATTGCCAGAAGGTTTGCTCTGTCTCCCAGCACAGTCTCAAGGGCATGGAGGAGAAATGGACAGGGCCATAGAAGGTCCATAACCCATCAGCAGGACTGATATCTGCTCCTTTGGGCAAGGAAGAACAGGATGAGCACTTCCAGAGCCCTACAAACTGACCTCCAGCAGGCCACTGGTGTGAATATCTATGACCATACAATCAGAAACAGACTTTATGAGGGTGGCCTGAGGGCTCGATATCCTCTAGTGGGCCCTGTGCTCACTGCCCGACACCGTGGAGCTCGATTGGCATTTGCCATAGAATACCAGAATTGGCAAGTCCACCACTGGCCATCCGTGCTTTTTACAGATGAGAGCAGATTCTCCCTAGGCACATATGACAGATGTGAAAGGGTCTGGAGAAGCCGTGGAGAATGTTATACTGTCTGTAACATCGTTCAGCATGACCAGGTTGGTGGTGGATCAGTGATGGTCTGGGGAGGCATATCCATGGAGGGATGGAGAGACATCTACAGGTTAGGCAACAGCACTTTGACTGCCATTAGGTGTTGGGATGAAATCCTTGGACCCATTGTCAGACCCTATGCTGGTGCAGTGGGTCCTAGGTTCCTCCTGGTGCACGACAATGCCCAGCCTCATGTGGCAAGAGTATACAGGCAGTTCCTGGAGGAAGAAGAAATTTATACCACGCTCGCCTGACCTAAATCCAATAGAACACCACTGGGATATTATGTTTCGGTCACCAGGTTGCACCTCAGACTGTCCAGGAGCTCAGTGATGGCCTGGTCCAGATCTGGGAGGAGATCCCCTAGGACACCATCTGTTGTCTCATTAGGAGCATGACCCAACATTGTCAGGCATCCATACAAGCATGTGGGGGCCATACAAACTATATAAAAACTACTGAGTACAATTTTGAGTCGCTGCAATGAAATTTTGGCAAAATGGACAAGACTGCTGCATCATTTTTTCACTTTGATTTTTGGGGTGTCTTTGAATTCAGCCCTCTGTAGGTTGATAATTTTCATTTCCATCAAACAATGTGGCATCCTTTCGTTCCTAACACATTACCCAGTCCATATCAGTATAGATATCCAGCAGGATGTGTTTTCAAAGTGTTCCTTTAATTTTTTTAAGCATATATATATACTTATTGCTTGCTTGTAGCCATTTGTTGTATTTTGTTTGTGGTATTTGTTCTGGCTGCATCTTTTGTTGCTTGAGGCACAACGACTCAGTGGTTAGCACAGTTTCCTCAAAGTTCAGCTCACATTTTTGACCACAATAATCGATCCAGCATAATTTTCAGATGCTTCCCTAGCCCTCAGGGATGATTAAAACACCATTGCACCATTAAAATTCACTCAAAACTAGTTCAGTTCTTCTTTCCCCATTGACCTTTATACATTTGTTGGAGTTTAGCAAAGTTCACGAAAATGTATGTGATTTTGTTGAACTCACGGCGAATCAGACTCTTTAGTGTTCCTTTATCGCTACTGGTGGACAAACTCAATACAGGTTGAGAACACTTCCACACATTTTCAGCTATAATGCAATTACAGAAATAATTAAGAAATACAGATTAATTTCAGTTTTATTAACATAAACAAATCACGACTGTTTAGGTTGATGAGTATTATCATGACAATATGGCCAGCTGCCAAGAAAGGAGAGGGAAACTAATAACTGCAGTCAGCAATATTCCTGGAGAGAAAAAATCTTTGGGGGAGTCCGTGGGCATATTAACATAAAATTTATAGTTACAGTCAGAAAAAGTGACAGTATTTATGACCTAAGCGAACTCTATAAGTAATCTACTGAGAAGTCTAAATCCTTTCATCCTTGGGTTCGAAAGCTCCAGATATCTCTTGTGTTACTTCCCCAGGGCAAGAATAGCAGCTTGACAGACCAGCAGACTAACAAGAGAAACACAATAGAGGCACGTGAATAGCAATTATTATTATTATTTTTTTCTAAATCAATTTTTAGCAATGTCATTAAAATATTAAATATGCAACCACTAAATTGTATATATATAAGTAATAAAAAGAGAAGTGATACCAAGTTCACACCTTCACATCCAGCAAAGGAAGTCACTGCATTACAAGTTAATGCTGTATTTTGCCAGGGAAGCAGCAGAATGCCAGTTTTGAAATGACTCAATGGATGTGTCATTAATTCATTATGCAGATGGTTCTAGACAATTTCAATTACAGAAATATATGTTAATTTTAATATATATATATTGTCACACACGTGCGATTAGGAGGCAGCTAAAGGGCTTAAGTAACTGTAATACTAAGTCAGACCAGGGGGTGGTGGAGTGTGCTGACTGTCTCTCTCAGTCACTTGCAGATCATTCTCAGGAAATCCCGCCATGTTACGGCGCGACAGATGACGTCACATCCAGTTCCGGAGCATCTGATGTTGTCACTTCTGGTCCCAGCGCCATTGAAGACATCACTTCCGGTCCTGAAGACGTCACTTCATCCGGCATGGATGACATCATTTTCTCTTCTAGCTGTTAAAACCGGCATCTTACCTCCACTTAATCAGTTCTGTTTTGGACTCTGTCTTGTAAACAACTCACTTTTTCAAACCTTTTGCTGCCAGGATCACATTCTACGGGTGGCTGCCCCAAACCTTTGTGTCTGTCTGGAGTCAATTTGTTACATATATATATATATATATATATATACAGTGATCCCTCGCTATATCACGCTTCGACTTTCGCGGCTTCACTCTATCGCGATTTTTTCTCATACACGCTTACGTCACTACGCATGCGCTTTCTGAGAACTTTTATCTAAGCCCCACGATGGCTCCTAAACGTGCTGCTTTTTCTAAGCCTTCTGACAATAAAACTAAGTGCTGGAGGAAGATGCTTGCTATCCAGGAGAAGGTGAAACTCTTGGATATGATCAAAGATGGCAATACCCTACAAAAGCCTCCTCACGCATATGAAAAGACAGCTCCAGCAACTGCCTATCAAGATGTTCTTCACCCGCGCACCCAGATACCCACTGCCTACTCTTAGTACTCCTTCAGCAGAAGAAGACAACGATGCACCTGCTGAATATACTGCACCACCTGAAGACTCTCCTACTGAGGTTGTGCCTTCATAGGTTAGTGGTTGTGTGTAAGAACTATGTATGTCTAATTAAATGTACAGTACAATAATCTACTATATAAAAGCAGTCGGGATTGTCCTTCTGTCCCGTGAGTGCAAAGCGTAGCGGTATTCCGCTTATCACAGACTTACTACTTGCGGCTTGTGGTAAGAAGCGACGTGATGTGAGCAGAGTTCTGCTGCTCCCATCGTCCCCTTGCTTTTGTGCGCGATGCACTGGAAAAATAGACAAAATTATGTCTCTGGAAATAATTAATGTTGATGGAGTACAAATGCCTCACTGCATAGTAAATATCAGGGGAGATGGTGCTTGCTTATTCTCATCTATAGCTTATTTAGTGCATGAAACTCCGTCTTTAGCGGTACAGATTCGGGCTGACATTGTACGACTTTGGACAGGCACTCGAGGGGATAAAAAAACTTAGGTTTTCGGGAGATGTTATGAATGGGCACTTTAATGTTCTCATTTCCTACACTTACATGTCTGATGTACACATGGAGCGCACACAAATTGAGGATAAAAGTCGGTCGACTTAAAAGGCGGGTGAGCCTAGTAATAATATATTTTGAGCGTCTAATATGTCTTATTTTCTCTTATTTTGTCTAATATATTGGGTAATACGAGTGTAATGGTGACTAAAGTGTGTTATTTAATGTCTAGAGGGCTCTAATAATGTTAAAAAACGTATTTAGAAGGTCGTAAACGGTTTTCTATACTCTAACTGCAAAAATATTCGATTTATAAATAAAGAATCCTACTTCGCGAAAATTCATTTATCATGGTAGAGTCTGGAACGGATTAACCGTGATAAACGAGGGTTCACTGTATATATATATATATATATATATATTGTCTCGCATGCGCGACTAGGAAGCCACGGAGGGACCTTAAAACACCTCAAAAGACGTTCGCCGGCGGGGCGTGGCGGGGTACTAACCTTGTTTCTTTGTTTTCCAGAATGAAAGATGCTCCGCCATAAGGACTGACCGCAGTACGTCTACTTCCGCCCTTCCTCCGCCATCTTTCCTGACGTCAACGGTCCCATCATCCCTCACGCCTCCTTCCCAGCATTCCTTCACTTCCGGCTCCTCCCTTATAAAATGGCCGCCGACGCCTAGTATGGCGTCGCGCATATGAAAGTTTATTTTCTATTGTTGTTGACCTGAAGTTTTCTGTTTACGGTGGAGTGTAAACAATATAAGGGGCCGGAAAACCCCAAACCTTTTTGCTGTCTCCTATTGACTCTTTTACAATATATATATATATATATATGTTTGTGTGTGTGTGTGTTTATTTACCTTTCTATTGTGCTTTTGCAATTTGTTTATATTTTTTTTCAATTTTTTTTGTTTTTAATTTCATTTTTGCTAATGTTGTTATGTTTATTTATTATTCATTATTTATGTCGTGTGTATTTAGGTTGTTTGAGGGCACTCTTTTGTGTTTTGTGGGTGTAACCCCAAGAAACAAGGCCAAAATTACATTGCCCTATGCCTTTAAATTAAGGTTAAGGAGATTGTCCCAGTAGAGTTTCATTAGAGTTGGCGGAGAAATGCTCTAACTTTGAGTATTATTGCATACTAGCAAAATACCCGCGCTTCGCAGTGGCGAAGTACTACCTTAAAATTTTTATTAAGAAGAAAATTTAACCTTTTTAAACAGAGGGAAAATATGCCAATAATTATTTGTTAAGGATCTCTTTGTATACCATGTTGTCAGTTCGACCCTCCGGTTGTAATATGACCAAGCTGTGTGCTGAGCTTACTCTTGAGCATGTAACTTACAGTTGGCCATGTGAACAGTAATCTTGTCTCAGATCTTACAGCTTGGATTGCTGCTGTCATAATTGGTTTGAGTTTCATGGTTTGTTTCAATTACGATAGTATTTGCAGGATTTATTGTGTTGAAGTGACATTCGGCATCTGTCAAGCATTGTAAGCACACAACCGGTTTCATCGATAAAATCACATCCAGCTTTTGAGAGTTTAAACACTCATAAACATCAAAGTGTCCACTACTGAAATCGTCACCTGTGAATCTAAGATGTTTAAGAGGCATTGGCGGTTGTCAGAAGGTGTAAAATATTTGGCCATTTCGGTACACTTGAAAGCGACAACCGAACAATTCAGCGGCAGCCATCAACTCACATGCAGAACCATAGGTGAAGGGCTTAAGCATTTCACTCTTCTAGTGCTCCTGTGTAGTATAATTATCTCCTGTACCGTCATCAGTCCACACCTTGAACCTGTCCCAGTCATTCAATACATAAGACACAATGTTCCTCCGGATATCAAGAGTGAGCCTGATATGGCCGTGCAATATGTAACAAAGAGAATGGAAAAGGTAGGTGCCATCTCCGGGCATGGAAACCACTCAGTAAGTGACAGTTCTTTGATCGATAGTGATCACCTCGATAGACATGGTAATGGGGGTTGGAATGATAAAGGAAATGGGTACCTGAGCAATGTAAAGTAAGTCTAAAATACCTATACAATAACTATAATTGTAATAAACAAACAATAAAACAGCGGAGAAGCCGTGGATTAAACAAAAAGGCTGTAGTTATCAGTAGGGAGACGTGAATCCCGTGGCGAAGCAAGGAAGGGAATGTAGAGACCGGAGCGACGGACGGTCTTATATAGGCAGGCAGCCAACAACGTGGGAGGCGTTGGGATGGGGGACCCAACGCCACCTCACACAGTGACTGAGCTGCAGGCTATGGACGTATATATGTACGTAAGTAGGATTCAGTTAGCGTTGGGAACCCATGTACCAAATTTCTTGAAGATGGGCCCATAAGTAACAAAGACTGTTGAAAAGTT
>JANRMT010027041.1:99904763-99936408 GCA_026402145.1 Polypterus bichir lapradei
TGATCATTCCTGCACACCAGCTTGGAGGAATTTTAGCCCATTCCTCCGTACAGAACAGCTTCAACTCTGGGATGTTGGTGAGTTTCCTCACATTAACTGCTCGCTTCAGGTCCTTCCACAACATTTCGATCGGATTAAGGTCAGGACTTTGACTTGGCCATTCCAAAACATTAACTTTATTCTTCTTTAATCATTCTTTGGTAGAACGACTTGTGTGCTTAGGGTTGTTGTCTTGCTGCATGACCCACCTTCTCTTGAGATTCAGTTCATGGACAGATGTCCTGACATTTTCCATTAGAATTCTCTGATATAATTCATAATTCATTGTTCCATCAATGAAGGCAAGCTGTCCTGGCCCAGATGCAGCTAAACAGGCCCAAACCATGATACTACCACCACAATGTTTCACAGATGGGATAAGGTTCTTATGCTGGAATGCAGTGTTTTCCTTTCTCCAAACATAACGCTTTTCATTTAAACCAAACAGTCCTATTTTGGTCTCATCCGTCCACAAAACATTCTTCCAATAGCCTTCTGGTTTGTCCACATGATCTTTAGCAAACTGCAGACAAGCAGCAATGTTTTTTTTTGGAGAGCAGTAGCTTTCTCCTTGCAACCCTGCCATGCACACCATTGTTGTTCAGTGTTCTCCTGATGGTGGACTCATGAACATGAACATTACCCAATATGAGAGAGGCCTTCAGTTGCTTAGAAGTTACCCTGGGGTCCTTTGTGACCTCGCTGACTATTACACACTTTGCTCTTAGAGTGATGTTTGTTGGTCGACCACTCCTGGGGAGGGTAACAATGGTCTTGAATTTCCTCCATTTGTACACAATCTGTATGACTGTGGATTGGTGGAGTCCAAACTCTTTAGAGATGGTTTTGTAACCTTTTCCAACCTGATGAGCATCAACAACTCTTTTTCTGAAGTCCTCAGTAATCTCCTTTGTTCATGCCATGATACACTTCCAGTAACATGTGTTGTGAAGAGCAGACTTTGATAGATCCCTGTTCTTTAAATAACACAGGGTGACCACTCACACCTGATTGTCATCCCATTGATTGAAAACACCTGACTCTAATTTCACCTTCAAATTAACTGCTAATCCTAGAGGTTTACATACTTTTGCCACTCACAAATATGTAATATTCGATCATTTTCCTCAATAAATAAATTACCAAGTGTAATATTTTTGTCTCATTTGTTTAACTGGTTTCTCTTGATCTACTTTTAGGACTTGAGTGAAAATCTGATGATGTTTTAGGTCATATTTATGCAGAAATATAGAAAATTCTAAAGGGTTCACAAACTTTCAAGCACAACTGTATGGTAAGAAAACTTGCCAAGTGTTTAACCAAGAAGTGAAAATGATTTTTCAAATGAATCCTAAACACTGGGTAAAAATCTGAATCCTTAAACAAAACCTAAGACTTTTACCACCAGAATTACACCAAAAGAAATAACACACTGAAAACTCTCAAAATATTGATCTCAGATAAATAAGTGATGCATGCACACACTTTTAAATGGTTACTCTGGTGATGTCACATGCCACACATCTCCCAATGCCTTCTGCATAAAATTCCCATGAAAACTGCAATGTTGCATAACAGAAAATATCAGCACCCAATATAATGTCAAGAAATAATGATAAAAAACAAATTATCTTAATAGGCTTTACAACAAAACTAATGGCACAAATAGATTCTTTGAGGTAAAAAAAAAACTAAAAGAGATATGTAATACAGAAAACGCATACAAATTTAATAATTGTCCACCATAACAACAATATGGTCTTTTCATTAGTCATCTTTTACTTCTCATTGAAGACTACAAATATCTTTGTGCATCTGTCTAATCACAGCATCACTAATTTTTAAATGATCTTAATTTATGTTAATCCCCAACAAAAAGAAAGGAAACAAGACTGTTAAACCTAAGTGTTGAAATCCAAAACGTAGCCTACTTTTATAATTGAAGTTGATATACAGAAATGAGTCTTTCTTTGAACACTTGATTAGAATCCTTTCTTTTATCATAAAACTTAGATACTGTAATCTGAAACTCTAACCTGATCTGACCACTATACCCTGTGATCCACAAAGTCACACAGCCTGTGACCCCAGACATCATTCCTTAGTAGCTGAGTAGCAACTGTTATGCTAAGTTTGTAAATAATATTGATGCCAGTAACAAAACAAAACTTTGTTGTGGGAAAATGCTAAATTATTTTTACTATTTTAAATCAATTAACTAACAGTTAAAATTCAGTGACACAAAAATATATAATAAGTAGCATAACACAATGAAAATAATAGTTCTCAATGAGCAAAACTGGCAATTAAGGAGAGATGGAGATCAAATTTTGCGCTTGGATAATGTCATTAAGCAAAACAGCATTAGATAACAACAGTGTAAAATGCTAAAACACAGTATATAACTAGTGTGACCCAGCTAGTAACTGAATAAAAAATCCCTACAGCATCAATGAATGTTACCCATTCCAAACTGGTTTACTTGTATATTGTAAGATAAGAAATATATTTTGGAATTTATATACAATTTGACTAGGCTTAATCAGGGTGAGAAGTAATCCCCTCACATTTTGTGTAATAATACCCCCAAAGACCATTACATACCCAAATCATTGACTGGTTAAGATTCTAGGAAGGAGTATGATAGTGGATATTCATTATGCTTATTATAAGTCATGTTTAATCAAGTGTACTATTACAGTGGTTTCTGATTTAAGGAACTACAGAAGAAGTAGCTTGGTATTACAGTAGCTTATAGTATTAAAATAATGATGAACTGCAATTTTTCAGTCATATGGCTGTACTTTTGGAGAGTGCTTTTTTGAGACATCACTGTGGGTCTATGTGCCATGTTATCAGCATTCCAAATTGCAGCTATTGTCTTGAGCCCTGATTTCTACCTGCACTTGTGTCTGCCTGGGTAGGTGGAGCATGCTGGCTTTCAGGATGAAATACAGGTGCCATGGGGAATGAGTCAGTCTATCCATAGCAGCTGCAAGGAAGTTTCTGTTTGCCTGCAGGGAATATGCAGAGTGAGCTACAAGACTGTAAACTGTGAACACAGTTTGCAAATCTTCATGCTTGGTTAATGGACAATACATATCCACCATGTGATTTAAAAGTCTGATATTTACTTATTTAAAAAAATCAGTTTACATGGAGTGTTGCTTTGACTTGAGCTATGTTCCTCGAAATGTCATTTTGTAGTGATCTTATATTTTTCCTTACAAGTTTTTTTACACTTAGTTTCTTTCAACCCATTTTCTGATTTCTTGCCATTTAATTCCTAATGCCATTTTATTTTGATATATATAACAGTTAATTTAGAATTTGATGAGCACCAAAAATGCAGACCATGCTCCACATATGAAAGTGCATCTTGGTCCAAATGGATCCTTATGTGGTTAATTTTTAAAAGCTGTATGTATAAAAGTTCACTGCTGAAACCATGCAAAGTATGGTACAGTAGAATTAATTTTAGGCCAGGAACAATAAATCAAAGTGATTTGTGATAACAAAAATAATAAACCAACTCATGTCACAATTAAAGATTTCTACATGTAGATGTAGAGGAGTGTGAATAAAAAAAACAGCAAAAATTAACTTTAAAGCTGTGCATCTTAATCGTCATATAATATAGGAAGTGTAATATCCATCCATCCATCCATTATCCAGCCCGCTATATCCTAACTACAGGGTCACGGGGGTCTGCCGGAGCCAATCCCAGCGCGCAAGGAAGGAAACAAACCCCGGGCAGGGCACCAGCCCACCGCAGGGCGTGCACATACACACACCAAGCACAATTTAGAATTGCCAATGCGCCTAACCTGCATGTCTTTGGACTGTGGGAGGAAACTGGAGTACCTGGAGGAAACCCACACGGAGAACATGCAAACTCCATGCAGGGAGGACCCGGGAAGTGAACCTGGGTCTCCTAACTGCGAGGCAGCAGCGTTACCCACTTCGCTGCCCCAAAGTATAATATACAATGCAAAAACAGTACCTGATCTTCTTACCCACCCACTGATTTAAAATTAGTGACATGTACAATACATAAACTACATTACCTATTGCTAAGTTATACAGTATTAGTTTCATTATTCTTACAGTTTCATATTTATATGCCACCTATTGTGATTATAAATGAACCATCATTCACATCTAACCTTGCAAAAAAGAATGATATATTTCCAGCCTAAATGAAGGGCTGAACATAATTCTAGAGTTACAAATCTTTTGTAATTATTCATTGCTTAAACGTCATCCTTCCTATTAGAGTGCCTTGAAAACCTGTAGAGTTAAATACAACCATGTTCATTTTAAAAACTACAGCCTACTTTTGACAATCATCAGCTAAGTTATAAATGCAATATAACATTCATAGGTCAAGCTACTGCTGCGTCACAGCAAGCATTTGTTATGAAATGACTAATTTTACAAAACTATAAATGGATATGAGTAATTTTTCAAAACTTTAAATAACATTTTAATGCATCAATATACATTTGGGTCAGTTTTAAAATTCTCAGATTGTTTATCAAAGTGTGTGGGTGTGTGCATGAAAATGCCCTCGGCATCCTATCCAGATTTAGCTCCTGCCTTAGCCCACGTCTGCCAAGATATGCTTTTAGTCCTCTCAGCTTTATAGTAAATGAAGTAGATTCAGAACATGAATGGATGTTTAAGTACAGTGCATAACAACAATATTACTGGATTTTCCATTTCTTGTCTGTAATATGTTTATAGGACACACACATACAGAGCATTTGGAAAGTATTCAGACCCCTTCACTTTCTGCATACTTTATTGTGTTGCAGATTTCATTTTCAATGCATAAATTTGTCACTTTTGCCCATCTATATACAGTGAATAATCCATAATGACAAAAGTGAAATCATGTTTTCAGAAAGGTTTGTAAATTTATTAAAAATCGAAACCTAAAATGTTTCATTTAGATAAGTACTTAAACCGTTTGATGTAGCATTCCAAATTGTGGTCGGGTGCATCCCGTTTGCTTTAATTGTCCTTGAGATGTGTCCAGAATTTGTTTGGACATTGTTTAGAGAGGCACACACCTCTGTATAGCATATACAATCCCACAATTCACACTGAATGTCAGGACAAAAATCAAGGAACTCTCTGTAAACCTTTGCAATCAAATTGTGGTGAGGCATAGATTATGGCAAGGGTATAAAAAGGGTATAAATCATTTCTAAAGCTTTGAGTGTTCCCAGGAGCAAAGTGCCCACATGACTCTTCTTAGAATTGGTCATCAGGTCAAACCAAATAACTGGGCAAGAAGGGCCCTTAGTCAAGGAGGTAAGAATCCAACAGTCCCTCTAGCAGAGCTGAGAGGTCCTCTGTTGTGCTGGAAGAAGGACAAGCATCTCAGCAGCATGCCATCAATCAGGTGTATATAGTAGAGTGGCTAGTACAGAAGTCATTCCTGAGTAAAAGGCATATGACAGTTTGCTAGACTCTAAGTGCATAAGGAAAACAGATTTGTTGGTCTGATATAACAAAAATTGAGCACTTTGGGTAGAACTAGAAAAAACTAAAAAGCCACATACTGCTCATCACCCGCAGCATCATGCTATGGGGGTGCTGCTCAGTCGTAGGGAAAGCGAGACTGATTAGAATTGAGGGAAGCATTAGTTCAGCCAAATATAGAGAGGTCTTCAAAGACAGTGCATGCCACCTCAGACTGGGGTAAAGGTTCACCTTTCAGCAAGACAATAACCTGAAGCATACAGCCATGACAGTGCTGGAGTGACTTTGGGTCAAGTCTCTGACTGCCCTTGACGGGCCTAGGCAAAGCCCGGAGTTAAAAGCTATAAAACATTTGCGGAGAGACCTGAAGATGGCAGTTTTCAATTTCTACTTGTTTAATCTAACAGAACATGAGAGGATCTGCCAGGCAGCATGGGATAAACTGCCCAAATACAGGTGTTCAAAGCTTGTAGAGAACTACCCTGGAAGATTGGAAGCTGTAATTGCTGCCAATGGGTCTTTATACTGTGAGGGACGGCCGGGACACCCAAAGGATGAAAGGATGGAGGAAGGCAGATACTTTTGGACACTGACTCCCCCAAAACTCTAGATGGCAGCTTCCCTGGAATGTAGCGGTGCCCCGGATTCCTGCAGGGCATCCTGGGACTTGGAGTTCAGTTTCTCAGCCTCGTTGGGTGCTGTTGGTGCCACCAGGGGGAGCTGTAAAACGACAAGATGAGTGCACATATGACAGTTTGCTAGACTCATCTGTATGTGCCTCATCTGTAGCCCAGAAGTACTCCCAGGTCACGAGGACAGAAGCTCCAAAGTACTTCTGGGCTGAAGAAAATACCAGTTCTCCGTCTGACCCGGAAGTGCATACAAGTCACATGGGTGGAAAGACAGAAGCACTTCCAGGTACAACTATAAAAAGATCTACTGGAGACCCAGTAAGAGAGCTGGAGTCGGGTGGTGCAGGACACAGCTTGCTGGGAGGTGTGGAGGAGAGAATTATTATTATTATTATTGAGAATATTGTGTTCATTTAATTGCCTGTTTATTGTGGCTGGGGTGCTTTGGAGGCACTGTTTTGAAAGAAGAAACATTAAAATACTTCTTAGTGCTTTTACCCTGTGTCCTGTACGTCTGTCTGTTGGGTTTAAGGGGCAGCAGCAAACCCTGGTGTTTACAATACCTATATAAATGAGAGATTTCAGTGTCTGGATTTTTCATAAATAAGCAAACCTTTCTAAAAAAAAGTTTCACTTTGTCATTATGGGTTATTGAGTGTAGATAGATGAATAAAAATGTCAAATTGATATATTTAAAATGAAATCTACAACATGATAAAGTGTATAGAAATTAAAAGGGTGTGAATACTTATTGAATCCATTGTATACATACAATATTTTAATATGACTGCATTAAAAACAGTAGTGGAACTAAGGTAAAATGCACCTAAAAGCCTAAGCAATTTAAGAAAAGCTCTAAAAGTGTGCAAATAGAATTGACAGTTACTGTGTGTTTAAATAATTTACTGCTGTTATATATTAAATTTAGATGTTACAGTATATGTTTATACATTGAATTTTGTGTCTTGCATTTCATATGTTGTTATGTATATAAAAGAATTGTCTAATAGTTGTTTGCAAAGATTTAAATAAACTAACTATAGCTGATATACTTAGGTTGGTTAAAAAAACTGGAACTAAGTGTTTTAATAAACAACTTTAAAACACTGAATGTAATAACAGGCAGAGTGTGTGGTAGAATTCTGTGTAACTGTTGTGTTCTAAAAATGTTAAACAAAAATAAGGCTGAACTCAATACAGGTAAGTCAACGAACCTGTAGTGCTGTAAAAATACACACACCCCTCATTATGTGACTGTCAAGGGCAGGGCAAATTGCACGTGATGAGCTCAATCAGTAGCAGACAGAACATGGAGAGGCATTTTAACAAAAGAACATTAATATGGGTGTGATTTCTGGTTTATACACCAACTAATATTTTTAATAATCTACAACAATTATTTGCAAATTAGATTTTTATATATTTTGAGATTTTTAACATAATTTATTATTTCCTTTATTGAGCAGCTTTGACATGGTCAATAAACATAACAAATACTTTATATATTTTATAACTGGAGCACAGGTATGGTGGAATATTTTGAACAAAATTAAATAAATAAGTATGCAAATAAATAAATGTATTGTAAAATTTGACAGTAAATAAATGACAAACTTATGTAATAATAAATAATTAAATGTGTCAAAAAATGTTTTTTGTTGCTTATTTATTTATATACTGTCACACATGGTGCACATGGGAGACGGTTTATAGGCTCAAATATTGTTTTTCTCAGTCGGACCAGGTCATCTGATCCTTTCCCCTCTTGTCCCTCTGCAGAACAGTCGAAGATCAAGCGTCAATGACGTCATGTCCGGCCCACCCATTGACGATGTCACCTTCGGTATCCAGAGCCCACCTATGGATGACATCACTTACTGGTCTAGCCTACCTGATCCCACTTCTTTCTGTTTCTGCCATATTTATAGACCAGACTCACTCTGTTAGCTCAGTTATGTTTTGGACTCCTGTCTGTAAAGATGTGTTTCTTTTGTTGTGTACCATTTTTCAGGTATATGGGGTGGCCATTCCCAAACCCTTTTATGTCTTCTGCATTATATTATGACAATACTTATTTGATTATTTCTTCATGTATGTATTTTAGTGAAACAGAATGAAATATGAAATACAGTACACACATTGATATGAAAACTGTCATTTTCATTTGTCAAAGTTGAGGGGGCTCTTCATCGGTGAAGCATGTGTGTGTCTGTGGCAGATGTGACTGTAAGAAAAAATTTAATTACTGTGCAAAATGGATACTTTAATTCAAGAAGCTTTGAATTTGGCATCAGGACTCCACATTGGAAATATCTGCTGTAAACATGGTCATTGATGGCCAAAGATTCATGTCCCTCTACTGACAATTCAACAATTAAAACACAGTACTTGCTTCTAAACTTTGACAGGTGAAGCAAAAAAAATGAAGAAATAATTAAACAAGTATGTATATAAAGAAGCAACAAAAAACATACATTCATAGCATATTTAATTATTTATGCTTGTGTTTTTAACTCATCCATTGCCACATTTTTACCATACATGTATTTATTTATTTATTTATTTAATTTTGTTTGATGTATTTCTCTGTATAAAGCAAGATGATGTCAGATACATAGGGCCACAAAGAGTTAACTGGAAGCAGCAATATAAACAAGCATACTGCTTAAGATTCAATGCAACAATAACTGACCTGTCTTAGGCTTTGCAGGCCTAAAAGGGATGTTGGCCCCAAAATATTCTTAAAAATCTTAAAAAACCTCACAAGAGGTTAACTGTAAACCTTGGTGTCTGCACAAATCGGCAAACAAAAGAATCTTTATGAAAAAAAGATTTTTTTAAAAAATACCAAAAATATATACAAATATACAAAAACTTTACAGAGCAAATAAAAGCATTAAAGGAGCTGCCAAAAATAAAATTCAAAGCGAACAAGTCACAAAAAAACACAATCCAAAAATCTGAATCTTAAAACAGAGCAAAATAATTAAAAACCTAAAAACCAAAGCCATAAATTGTTATACTCACAGTCCAATAAACTTCCCAATTACAATGATTCAAAGTGAACTGCCTGCCATCACAGCCTTTATTGGGCTAGGGGCAGTTAATAAACGGAGGTGGGCATGTGGCCCAGCCTCTTGGAATTCCACCCCCAAAGAACATGAAACATACTGGGACTGGATGAGCTAGCTGTCTTTTCCCATGCACAATAATGACCCTTGGGCACCATTGAGCCTGTTGCTGAATCACTGGTTGTCTGTCCTTGGACCACTTTTTGTTGGTACCAACCACTGCATATTGGGATTACTCCACAAGACCTGCTATTTTGGAGATGCCCTAAACCGGTTTTCTAGTCTCATAACTTGGCCCATGTCAGAGTCTCTCGGATCCCAATGCTTGCCCATTTTTGCTGCTACACATCACATTTAAGAAATGATTGTACACTTGCTGTCTAATATGTTCCACTCCTAGATAGGTGCCATTGTAATGTGATAATCAATGTTATACACTTAATCTGTCCAACAGACTCTAGCTGCATACTAACAGGGCTCCACTCTATGAAGGAGGTTGTCACTTTATATTATACATCAGTGATAACAACTGGTTACACTATGGTTTAGACTAAGGTTGGCAGAGGGTTATCTGACTCAAGGCAAGTAAACTAAGTAACAAAAACCTGCAATCCAATTGCCTGTACAGCAGAGTTATCAATCTGTCAGTATTTTAGGGTTGTGGCTGATCTGTGTATGGAACCATACCATACCATACCATTTTTATTTGTTGAGAGCTTAAAAACACAGCATTACAACTGACCGAAGCGCTGTACAGTTAAAACAAGCGGGACTAAAAGCAAAATATTAAAAACAAACATTAAGAGAGAGTTAAAACAGAGATACTAAAAACAGGTCAGGGGACCCAATAAAATAGAGAAATAGCAAAAAGCAAGTGGAAATGAGACAGGTTAAGAATTAAAAGCCAATGTGAAGAAGTGAGTTTTTATGCGTGATTTGAATGTGGCGACTGAAGCGGCATGCCTAACCACTAAGGGTAGGGAGTTCCAGAGCCTGGGTGCACAGACGGAGAAAACCCTTTCACCACGAGCTTTAAAACGTGCCTTGGGAACGGTTAGGAGCAACTGATCTGCGGATCTAAGAACACAAGGGGGATTGTAACGATGGAGCAAGACACTCAAATAGGCGGGGGCTAGACCTTTTAATGCCTTATAGGTTAGGAGGAGTATCTTAAAATCGATTCTGAATCTAACCGGCAGCCAGTGTAGGGTTTTTAAAATTGGTGTAATGTGTTGGCTTCTGCTGCTTCCAGTTAGAAGCCTTGCAGCCGCATTTTGAGCCAGTTGGAGTCTAGAAAGAGTGGCTTTACTGATACCATATAGGCAGGAATTAGAGTAGTCGAGCCAATTAAAAAAAACATGCAAACATGAAAAATAATAATTCAAAATATTTTTTTTTTATTTTTTTTCTTTATTAATTTTATTGCAGTCCATACAAATCAATCAAGTTTTTACAAAAAGAAAAATTAAGTTAAGGACAGATCGATCCCCACCCCTGAGAGAGAGAGCAAGCCAAACGGCGTGAAATTTAAGGTTTGTAAACATACCTAAATTAATAAATTCTCTGTGCTTTATGAGCTTATTTTAAAATATTACTGATTAGATCCTGCCATGTTTTGAAAAAAGTCTGTACGGATCCTCTAGTATTTGATTTTTTCCAATTTCAAATAGTATAACACATCGATTTCCCACTGACTTAAAACAGGAGAGTTTGGGTTCTTCCAGTTTATCAGAATAAGTCTGCGTGCCAAAAGTGTAGTGAATGCAATCACAATTTGTTTGTCTTTCTCCACTTTAAACCCCTCTGGAAGAACCCCAAACACACCTGTTAATGGGTTAGAAGGGATTGTAAGTTCAAGGCTGTCTGAAAGGTAACTAAAAATTTTTGTCCAGAATAATGTTAATTTGGCGCAGGCCCAGAACATGTGACCCAGTGAGGCTGGGACTTGGTTGCAGCGTTCACAAGTTGGATCATACCCTGGAAACATTTTGGAGAGTTTTAGATGAGACAGATGTGCTCGATATATAATTTTGAGTTGTATAATTGTATGCTTTGCGCATATGGAGCTCAAGTGAATTCTCTGCATTGCTGCTTTCCACTCCTTTTCTGATATATTAATTGAGAGATCTTTTTCCCAGTGTCCTCTTGGATCTTTGAAAGGGAGGGATTGTAAAATGATTTTATATATTGTAGAGATGGTGTCTAAGTCCTTGAGATTGAGCAATATTTTTTCCAGCATGGATGAGGGTGCAAGACGAGGAAAATCTGGAAGGTTCTGTTTAACAAAGTTCCTGATTTGAAGATAGTGAAAGAAATGTGTAGCTGGAATGTTAAATTTGGAATGTAATTGTTCATAGGATGCAAAGATGTTGTCTATATAAAGATCTCTAAGCAAGTTAATTCCAAATTTTTTCCAGATATTAAAAACTGCGTATGTTTGCGAAGGTTGAAAGAGGTGGTTCTCTTGCAGAGGTGCCACGGATAGAAGCTTCTCCGATTTAAAATGCTTTCTACATTGGTTCCAGATTCTAAGTGAGTGGAACACAATTGGGTTATTAGTATATTGCCGATAACGTGTGTTTATTGGAGCACAGAGCAAGGAATACAAAGAAGTACTGCAGGATTTTACTTCTATTGCGGACCAAGCTTGTGTATGTTCTTCTATTTGTGTCCAGGTTCTTATAATAATAATAATTCAAAATAAACAAAAATAATAATAAAATATAAAATACTCATAACTTTATCTTGATGCTTGACAGTTATCCCAGTTTGTCATCCTGATACTTTTTAAACTTGGTCAAGGTTTTTCATTCAACTAAATGACTTGATGGTTTCTGATTATCACTAGTATTTTTGAGCATGTGATTTACTATTTAACTAAAATGACTTCCTTCATTAGCTTTATCAGTGCCTTTGACAGTTTTAAAAGCCTGGATTAGGTAATCACATACAGTAGCTATCTTCATGACTAAAGAGATTTAATTTTCTTAACCTTTAGTTCAGCAATGTTTGACTATGTGGAATGTCAGCAGCTGATTTGTCTCTTTTGTAACAAGTTGATTAGAACTGCACACAAAACATCAGTTTGCAGAATGACTAGTGTATTGCTGAGTTTGAACATTGTGTTAAAATTTGTTTTAAAATTTTCAGTATAGCACAACATTGAATGTAGTGCATGACCACATAAAAATTTATTTTTCAAGTAATTACCCAGTTTTGTAGATTTTCCAAGTTTTGTCTAAAAATGCTTACGCTTCATCCTCAGTATCTGTTATCCTTCCAGTAACTTGTTCATTTTATAGCTTTACTCATAATATCAGAATAAGTGGCATTAACATAAACTGGAAAGAGTGATGGGTCCAAGCACAAATCCCTGAAGGATTTTCTACTCATGATATTACTCTATGTAGTGCATTCTGATTGCCACAATATGCACACAAACGTTTATAAATAGCATCTTTCAAATATTTCAGCATTACTGGTAAAATTTCATCATGCATTGGGATTTTGTTAGTTTACAGTATGAATCATTTTAGATTCTTACATTCAAAAATATAAATCAGGGGTCTTTTTTTACTTCTGCCTATGGCATTTCATGTATTTATTTTTTTATTTCCAAAGATTCTTTTTTACTGAGGTACTTCTAGAAAAAAAACCCATTTGTTTCAATCTCATTTTTAACCTTTCCAATGTGCTTTTTTTTAAAATCCCTAGCTGTAGTTTCTAGTTTTCCTCTACTCTGAATTTTCTGAAACTTTTGAAATTTTCCTACAAAGTGATCTTTTTAGTCATTTGTTTTTAATAGTGTTATCCATTTACAGTAGATGTGTTATTTTGTGTATTAATGTTATTTATTTGTTTTGGGATTGGCTCAAAATGTCTTGGAAGTCACATCTTCTATTATTTATGGCGATAATGTTTCAGCTTCCCATTTTGTATTTTCAAAGTGTTTCTTCATCTCCAAAGTGTTGGCTTTCTGATAACTGTATTTTAGTGTATACTGTTTTTTTTTTCAAAAATTGTCTACTACTGTATATAATAAGTAGACTAAAGTCTGTGTATACTGCATTTTCATATATTATCTACAATCTTGTTCCTCCAAATGATCTGATTGGTCAGTTTGGCTTTGGTGACACGATTGAATGAGGAAGTGTGAGTGTGCACATGAGGAGGAATGAAGACATAGGAGGCATGCTAAAAGTTGCCTTCAATGCTGAGAGGTATAAAAGCAAACAGGACGCAACTAAGGTGCCTTGAAATGACAGAGTTTGAGAAGCAGGATTTCTGGAAATATTTTTAAATGTATTCTCTGTGGCGAGCAGCTGGGGGTAGTACCCAGCCGGGACACCCAGAAGGACCGGAGGAGGGATTATGCGGGCCGCCCTGGTGGCTTTGGGGACCACGGGAAAGGAGCATGGAAGCTCAACCCTATAGGGGCCCATGGTCACCACCGGGGGCGCCCAGATGCCTGAGGAGCCCTGGCCATTAGCACTTCCGCCACACGTGGAAGTGCTGGGGGAAGAAGAACAGGGCCACCCAGAGTGCTTCCTGGTGCACAGCCGGCACTTCCACCACACCTGGGAGGGCCGGCGGGAGGTTATCAGGAGGCACCTGGCGCACGTCCGGGTGAACATAAAAAGGGCCGCCTCCCTCCATTTGAAAGCTGGAGTTGGGTGTAAGAGGACGGAGCTCGGAGGAGAGGAGTGGAGGCGGTCAGGAGAAGGTAAAGGCATTGGATAAGAGGCCTGGACTGAGGGTGTTTGATACGGGAGTACTGGGTTGTGTGCACTGTAAATATTGCATACCAGTAACGGCATACTGCACGATAACGTGCAGTGAATACACTTGACTTGAGCATTCCTAGTTTTCAGACTCTTTCTCTGTACATTTAGCATTCATTTGCTCAGAGGTTGATGCGCTTGCTGCTTCCTGAGCAGCTCTTCTTTTCTCCACCCTAGCGGCCCACTGCTTCTCTTCTTTCGTCGGCATCTTTTCATGTTAAAACTGATCAAGTTAGTTTTTGTGTTGCAATTACTTAGTATGTTTTCTTTAATTTTTCACTTAAGCTGGCACTAAGTCTTCAATCTGACTCAAGAATGATTAGCGATGGTGGTAGGGAATGAGAACAGCGCCCATACGCATGCGCCGCATGGCTGCCCTGCTGCACGCTGCTGAGAGTTGATTCTACAATAAAATAAAATAAAAATAAAAAGAGTAATAAAAATTATCACCCCGAAAGCAGATAGTAGACGTCACGTAGTATATGTGTACCAAATTTCAAGTCAGTAGGTGAAACGGTTTGCGAGCTACAGGTGATTTAAATTCCTGGACAGACAAACGAACAGCCACAGTAGCGTATTATATAAGAAGATAATGATTAAACGTGTGTTGGTTGGTGAACCATCGGTGTCCATCTGTCTGTGTCCGGGCCAGTCTCCACATCTCTTACCTGTTTTCAACAGGTACATGGCTAGTTTCAAACATAAACCATGTGGAGATTGCTGTTCCTTGAAAGAATTCTCATCTGTTTCTCTTAAGGCCCTTAAGTCACAGACATCATTTACATAATCTTAGTGAATCAGGGCCTGGTTCTAAAAGTTTGACAAAATAACTGATGACACAGAAAGTGTTGGTGGAATGCCATCCAGACTGTTTACAGAACAAGTGGGAATGTGTTGAAAGTTTCCAGTAGATAAACACTTTTTTCAGGCAACAGAGCCAAGAGGCATTTTTAGTGATTGGGCCCATTTCTGTGTCTGAGGTCACATTGGGATTTCAACGTCTCCACTATAGCAAGGCTTCAGTAATGGATGAGATATAATCAAAAATATGCCGGATAAAGTAATAGTTTTGGTTGGCACTCTCCTTCAACGTTACATGGAAGGAGAGGACAGTGCCTGGAGACTGGAAGACTGAGGTAGTGCTCATCATTTTTGCAAAAAAAAAAAAAATGTTTCACAGGCTCCCTGGGAAAGGCTATACTGATGTACTGGAATGGAAACTATCTAGTAGTTGAACTTGAAAAAATTCCATCCTTGCAATGCAACATTGGATCAACATTTTAGCCTTGTACAAATATTTAGGGGGTTGTAGGACTTTATAAACTTTTAGTGACTGTGTATTACAAGGAAGATGATGCAAGAGTATGCATACTATTTTGCTGCAGCAAATCCATTCAGTGTGGACACTGGATTCTGTCAAGTGTGTACTTTTCTCCTCTTCTCTGGATAATTTTTCAAAGACAAGATATCAAGATACAGCTGGAGCTTGGGAAGTACCCAGCTTGGGAATCTAAAGGAGGTATCACTGCCCTTTGATGTCGTCAGTATCCACTGGAACAATTTCTGCATCAGTGTGATGCAGAAATAGCACCTCCAAGTCTGAAGATATGTTTTTTCCCCAAGGAAACAGTGTCTTTTCCTCTGCAGGTAAGTGGGGTTAACTGCTCGAAGTGAAGGTGCCAAGTACCTTTGTGCTTGTATGTGACGGAGTTTAGAGGTAATTATACGTTTGATGAATGAATCGTTATAGTAACAGCAATTTTGAGGACACTCTGCCATCCTACAGTAATTATGAAAAAGATAAATCTTTTGCAAAGTCTACTTAACAGTCCTCACCTATGGTTAATGAATTTTCAAATCTGACAGAAATGAAAAATCAAAGAAATGAAATCAGGAACACTAACAGCTAAAATGGGGATCCTATACACTTGTCGAGAGGGATGTGTCATCAGAGGACCTTTAAGAAGCCTTGTTGCTTCTCTTTATCAAGAGCAACCATTTTAGATCTATTGGGCAAGAAGTTAAGAAAGACCTGGAGCCATAAAAGTCTGAGCAATAGACTCAGGCCTAGGATTCTTTATGAGAAAAAGCAGAATGAAAATGAATTGATTTAAGAGAGACATTAGTGATACTTCATTTGAAACTGAACATTTCTGCTACTGAAATGAAATTTTGCTTTCACTTTAAGTCCCAAAAAACAATGAAGAATAAACAAACACTAAATTGTCTTTATTCAGATTTGGCATTGCAAAATCAGTTATATTACTTTTTAATTAATTAACATTTCATTATATTATGCATAACCTCTGCTCAAACAAAACTTAATAAGGTGGAATCTTTGACTACCTACACCATTTGCCTTTCTTAACAGATCTATACATTCAACATAAAATATTTGTAAATGTCAATGCAAGATGAACATGCTATATGTGGAATATTGGCTTGACTCAAATGACTTACCTAATAAATAATACAGTTTGAAAAGGAAAATAAAATCCTCACTACTGTGCTTTGCTCCATCCCCTATACATGATTGTTGAGAAATTACAACAAATAATTGTTCACAGCATACAAAAGATGCTGGTTTTAATCCTGCCTGCAGGTTTAAAATACAGAAAGGAGTCACAGTTGGTGTGAAATGAAAGAATCAGTGATTACGCTGCACTGATGGGTCGCTTTTGGTATAAATTATTTGGCAGTATAGATATCTGACCACTGACAAGGTCCAACTGTTTATAAGGCCCAGGTTAAGTAATCAGAATCATTCAAGAATCTTTTGTCTAAAAACTTAGAGGCTAAGCAGTTCAATTAAGGAGACTACATCCCCTTTCAGGAAGCAATTACACACGTCCAGGAGCCTGCTTCAATTCCCACCTTAGTTATTGTATGGATGAACTTTAAATAAACTTCCAAGATCAAGATGATTATTGATAAAGCAGGAGGTTTATTTCAGTTCTTAAATAAGGTGCTTTACTTTCCTAAAGCTGATATAAGCTTTGATAGATAAGCACTACAGTATGTGTACCATAATTGCTACTGAAAATTGCATAAGCCATGATGTTGTAGTGTTTAGCCTTGTTGCCTTACAGGTCCAGAGAATTTGCATGTTCTCCTAATTTACATCTGGTTTTAGGTAGGTATTTTCTTCCCTTTATATCTCAAATACATATGTATTACGTTAAATGACATAAGTGTACTGTAAGTGTAGGTAGGTTGTATTTGTGTGTTGTCCTGTAACTGGAATGAAAGCTTTGGGTTCCAAAAATGGATAGATGGATATGTTGTGGAGTACTGCCCTGCTGTGCATACTTATCCATCACCTTTTTACTGACCCACCAAAACAATGGAATAAAAGCAGGATGTCCAACAAAACACTTTCATGAATTAATGCAAGCTCGTTTTGTGAGTAAAGTGAACAAACATTTGGTTTTGCATTCATTCAGGAAATATGGCCTTCAGGGAAAAAGAAGTTTAAATAACGAGACAAGGGGGTTTTCTTTGAGGCAAAATGTATTTATGACTGAGTCACTGGCAGGTCGAGTCATGTATGTCTCAGCACTTACAGAATATCCCATTGTAGTAGCCTTGAGCTTCCTAATCTTCCTCTTTCCTTAAGCAAGAGGATGAAAAAACAAATGTGTGTTATTTAGCAAATGTAACACCTATTGTTCCCTTTAACATACATATTCATTGTTTCTAAAATGAAAACACCAACCTTTTATCACATTTTTACGCTACTCACAGGTTCATATGTTGTTGTAGATTTTTTGTATGTGGTTGCAGTTTATACATTTTAGTGTATATAATAAACTAAAAGATTAGCTATCTAATTTATACAAAGTAAGAGTCTGCTGTGGACCCTTAGTCATTCCGTTTTGACTATACAAGTTATGTGAAATTACTGTATTTTCACTAGATATATTATTACATTTTTTTACAAGAGACTGTATTCTGTCCCTACTAGCTTGCAAAGTTTGACAGATAGCTAAAAATGGTGACAAATGAAGAATCAAGTGCTGATGCAAAATGAAACAACTTTATAACCACTATTGAGAAACTTTAAAAACATGCATAAAATAAAATGACCTTAAAGCAAAATTACGAATGAAGCACCATAACTACATGTTAAATATGTAAATAAATAGAAATAATCATATACCTTTTACTATAAGCGGATGCATCATTTGGAGATATCTGACTCAAGTTTGCAATTTGTGTACCTTCAGCACACTTTTTCTCGGTATCCGTGTGTGTCTGTACCTGTCTTGTCTGGCACTCCTTCTCTTGAGCATATACCCATAAAGCCTGCATCTCAGACTCTGTCATTTTGTGGTGCCTTGTTCACCTCTTGTCCGCTTTTTAACTAACACCAATTGTAGATGCTACAAAGTTACCAGCTGTGAAAACATCATTCCTATTTTTGTGAATACATCACGTCTTTGAAGGTGACTCTCAGCAGGCCTTCTACACTTTTATTCCTTCTTGTGCATTTCAACCTCATTTGCCTGGCACTTCCTCTGTGCTAACAAAGCCAAACTGACCAAACAGATTGCTTGGAGGGACCAGACACACACACAAACACACACAGTAGTATTTTATTATATACAGTCATGGCCGAAATTATCAGCACCCCTGGAATTTTCCCATAAAATGCACCATTTCTCCCAGAAAATTGTTGCAATTACAAATGTTTTGGTATACACATGTTTATTTCCTTTATGTGCATTGGAGCAACACAAAAAAACAGAGAAAAAAAGCCAAATCTGACATCATGTCACACAGAACTCCAAAAATGGGCCAGACAAAATTATTGGCACCTTTTCAAAATTGTGGGTAAATCATTTTATTTCTAGCATATGATGCTCGTTTGAACTTACCTGTGGCAAGAAACAGGTGCTGGCAATAAAGCAATCACACCTGAAGCCAGTTAAAATGGAGAAAAGTTAACTCAACCTTTCTATTGTGTGTCTGAGTGTGCCACACTAAGCATGGAGAACAGAAAGAAGAGCAGAGAATTGTCTGAGGACTTGAGAACAAAAATTGTGGAAAAATATCAACAATCTCAAGGCTACAAGTCCATCTCCAGAGATCTTCATGTTCCTTTGTCCACTGTGCGCAACATAATCAAGAAGTTCACAACACATGGCACTGTAGCTAATGTCGCCGGACGTGAACGGAAGAGAAAAATTGATAAAAGACTGCAACGAAGGATAGTTCGAATGGTGGATAAACAGCCCCAATCAACTTCAAAACATATTCAAGCTGTTCTGCAGACTCAGGGTGCAACAGTGTCAGCTTGAACTATCTGTCGACATCTGAACAAAATTAAACACTATGGCAGGAGAGCCAGAAGGTCCCCACTGCTGACACAGAAACATAAAAAAGCCAGACTGGAGTTTGCCAAAATCTACTTGAGGAAGCCAATATCTTTCTGGGCGAACATCTTGTGGACAGATGAGACCAAGGTAGAGCTTTTTGTTAAAGCTCATCATTCTACTGTTTACAGAAAATGGAATGAGGCTATGAAGAAAAGAACACAGTACCTACAGTCAAACATGGTGGAGGTTCTAAGATGTTTTGGGGATGTTTTGCTGCCTCTGGCACTGGATGCCTTGACTGTGTGCAAGGCATCATGAAATCTGAAGACTACCAAGAAATATTGGTGCACAATGTAGGGCCCAGTGTCAGAATGCTGGGTCTGCATCAGAGGTCATGGGTGTTCCAGCAGGACAATGACCCCAAACATACCTCTAAAAGCACCCAGAAATGGTTGAAGACAAAGCGCTGGAGAGTTCTGAAGTGATCAGCAATGAGTCCGGATCTAAATCCGATTGAACACTTATGGAGAGATCTCAAAAATGTCTATTGGGAAAAGGCACCCTTTAAATCTGAGGCGACCTTGAGCAGTTTGCAAAAGAAGAGTGGTCGGAAATTCCAGTTGAGAGGTGTAACAAGCTTATTGATGGTTATAGGAAGTGCTTGATTTCAGTTGTTTTTTCCAAAGGGCGTGCAACCAAATATTAAGTTGAGGGTGCCAATAATTTTGTCCAGTCCGGTTTTTAAGTTTTATGTGAAATTATGTCAGATTTGGCTTTTTTCTCTGTTTTTTTTTGTGTTGTTCCAATGCACATAAAGGAAATAAACATGTGCATACCAAAACATTTGTAATTGCAAAAATTTTCTGGGAGAAATGGTGCATTTTCTGGGAAAATTCCAGGGGTGCCAATAATTTTGGCCATGACTGTAGTAGAAGCAGACGGAGAAATAAACTTAAAGACAACACTTTTTGAAGTTCAGTAAAGGTGGTTGGCATGAGACATCAAATTGTGAAAAGCCAGTACTGTACTTTAAAGGCTCAGTGTAGGAGGATGGAATGAGATTGCATCATTATAGATGGGACTGCAATGCAATGACACACTGAGATGAATATATTTATCTCATTGTCAGATATCATGTACCTATATAGTTATATGATAGTTTAAAAATAAATCTTGAACTGGTTTAATTAAACAGATTCAATAATGAATGAATGACAGTACACTATATCTTTGTAAGTAACAAATGATGCATAATTGTATATTAAATACCAAACAAGCTCAACGGTACTTCACACATTAAAGTCTAATCAGTTATCTACATTTCCAGTGTCATAAAAAAAATATAGCACTACTCTAAGTCTCTTTATAAGTGTAGAATTTTTCTACAACTACTTTTATTTATTTGTAAATCGAACACAATCAGTTCAAATAACTTGCTCTGGGTGACTCAGTGAGCCAGACATGAGTAATGAAGTGGAAACTTTCTGAACTGAATTCCAATCCTATAGCACAAGACCATACTACATGTACATGGCGGAGGTTTTTCTGTAGATGGAAAGAATTATATAAAGTGCAGATTAATTAAGTTTATTAATGAATGGATTAACACTGGAAAAAGAGAAATCCCCTGCTGAAAAAGGTTCACAAGCAATGCGGATTTGGAAAGAAGATGAATGCTAATTAATGAATTCATTAAAGGGCAGGATAAATTAATTTCCATTGAGTAAAAACTGTTGTCCATTTGAAAAAGGTATAGGTGTGACAAATGATACTCCTAACAAAACTGATAGCAGTACTACTAACAACAAAATAATCCACAGCTAGAAATTCAAGAACTCATAATAATTTATGTAGAGTCTAAAGCAGAGTAAATCATTAAGTATAAAAGACGCCAAATGACAGAACAGCTAAACTTTTTATAGAACGAAAACCCAATTGAACAAAATAGTGTTCTCCACAGGCAAGCAAGTTTACCTTCTTTGTTAAAAAAAATTAAATTGTAACTATTTAAACTGACTGAACATAGCGAGGCGGTAAGCGAACGTGTTGTATTTTTCTTGTGCGCGTTTACTACGGTTAATCTGGCAGCAGATGCAGCCTTAAATATTGAAGCGTACCTTACAACACGGACGTAGAAGAGCTGTGTCTCAGGCAACTCCTGTGATTGCAGAAATGCGAAACTTTCCTCGTTTGTACCACACAACGACACAAGAGAAGCCATGCATTATGACTGCTTTTAAAAACATTGTACTTTTGAACGACGTAGTCTAACTAACTCCAAAAAAGGGTTCTCTTAATACCAAATCTTTAATCGCCGAAAAATACAAGCAAGCACAAACACTCAATCAGTCAACTAGCGTGGAATTATCATTCTTTCACGAGACCCGGAAGCAGAAACAGCGGCGGGTTCTGTTTTAGGACTGTTTCAAGTGGACTTGCAAGCAAATGAACATCAATGGGAAGTTACACATCGGGAATGGAAGATGAGCAAATCTCTGCAGCTAATGCCACAACTGATACGCGAGGCTGCGTCAGTCGTGAGGTGGGACCGGAGACGAGCGACCTGGACGCGGAGGAAAGCGGCGAGGCGCTGCCAGGTCTTACGGACAACAGTCGGATTGATCCCACGGAGAAAGTTGGAAATCGCGAGGTTCTGCGCGATGAACGTCTGTTCACAATATATGTCGATGGCACCGGCGGCCCAGAGGTTAAGAGTAAAGAGACTGGGGAAGGTACTGTTAATAAGCTGGCAGGTGTTGAAGCTTCGGAAAGGAGCGGCCAACTGGGCATTTTGCATAACATCGGAGATGGACCCTGCACGCATGAAGCAGAAGGACGTGAAGATCGTGAGGAGAAAACTATACAATTTCATAGTTTAGAAGCGACAGAAAGTCGAGCTTACAGTAGCAATACAATGACAGGAGCGAGCGGAGACGGTGAACACGTCAACTGTACGGTGTACTGCAGGTGGAACGACGCTGGTCCGGAGTTGCAGGAGAAACTGCCTGATGAGGCGCATATTAAAACTGTGTCAGAATTTGCCCTTCATACCAAAGTAGACTTGGTCCCACTTAGTAGTTCTGTCACTCAGAACATCGATAGAAAACTGATCCCTTCAACCGAGAGCGATCACCTTGCTTTTCACGCCGGGGTGGACCTGCCCCAGTTAAACGAAAGGGATCATCTCAGTCGTCAAGAAAAGGGGGAGTTGCTACCCCCAACAGATCAGGATCATCTTACTCATAACAAAGGAGGGGACCTGTCGTTTTCATGCACTGGAGATCACGTCATACTTCACCCGGCGTTAAGTGGAAGTGACCACTTTGCTAATTATACAGCGGAGGACTTTTCTTCAGAAAAAGAGAGGCATCGCTTTAGCAGTTTCTCCGGGGAGTACGTGCCCCACTTGAGATCTTACAACGGGGGGGATCCACCACCGACAGTTTTCAGGGATAATCATGCCCAGGAGAGTCTCAGGGATCATCAAGTCGCCAATGACTTCAGGGTAGAACTATCACCACAAAACGACAGGGATCGCCCCGAGCCCTTTTCAGTCTCCAGTCTCATTGACCCCTCTGCACTGGACAACGTTTACTCCACGGATTACAAACTATGCATTGTCCTGACCTGCAGGATTTGTTTGGAGGACAAGTCCATCAAACCTCTGTCATGCTGCAAGAAGGCAGTGTGTGAGGAATGCTTAAAAAGATACCTGAGCTCACAGGTGAGTATTGGTGGTAGTCAAAGGAGCGCCATACTTGACAATAATCGTCTAGTGTTGCAGTTTGAATTCTAAATGTTTTGCATTTTCTGAAATTAGCCTTTTAAGCCATTGTTTTCCATACATTGTTTTACAAGATTACTTTAATTATGTCATCTGCGTAGGCACATTATCAATATTAAATGTCCAAAGTATGTTTGGTAGTTTTCCTCCTTGAAAAACTTTTAAAGATGAGTTACCTTTAATTTTCAAGTGCAATAAATTTAATTTCTAACACAACATTAGTGCTTTAGAACTGCTATATCGTGAGACATCTCTGCTTGTTATCAGCATCCTTTGGTTATTTGGTTACTGTAAGCAACTTGCATGTGGTCTGTGGTAAATTATGTGACACTCATTTAAAGATTGCCCTGTAATGCCGTCACAGTAAATTACTGGGAGTAAAGTTAACAGTAATGTACTGTAAAAAAACACTTAAAAATCACTCTCAAACACTGTGAAAATGTTACTGTAATTCAGGTAATCCAGTGCAGTTAATAAACTGCAAAATGATAAAATAATATCATTATTAACACTTGGTTAAACTATTACACACACACACATTACATGTTAATGTAAAACTAGTCTTCACACTTTCAGACATTTAAAGAAATTCAGTGGTTAAGAAAAAATTCTACATCTTCATGATGTAAGGTGTGTGACAGAGTTGCCAGTTTATTAAAAACAGCCTACTATAAATCATGTCCTGCCTCAATTGGGAATAAATAAGTTTGATGATTACCTTTAACTTTCTTTCCTATCAGTGTAGGAACCATTCCCTTATGCATAACTTCTAACTTTTTACAAATGTTGAATTTTCCACCAAGAATATACAGTGAGTGTATCAGAAAAAGTGCTGAAATGTTGTATGGTAACCCATTCAAACATTTTTTCCTCCGGTACATATTACTCAAAAATGATCAGTTTGCAGGAACTTAATACAGAGTTGCTTTGAGAAAATAATCAAACTAAATTCAATGGTTAAAAAAAAAAAACTCAAGCCATGTTGTCTGGAGGAGAAGGAAAAGTTGCTGTTTTGATGTAGGTTTTGCAACAGATTTAATTTCAAACTACATTGTTTGCAACTAAAAGTTTCTCCTCCAGAGATGCATTGTATCTCTACAAACAGTAGTTTTACTGTAAACATACTTAACCTAGAATGCTTTCTGCTTAACACTAAAATACTATAAACAAATAAAACAGTACTTTCACTGTGGAAAAGTACCTGCAAAATTACAGCAACTTTATAGTTAAATTCTGTTGCATGATGAATTATGAGATGTGTATCATTTAATCCCTCAATTCAACTTTTTTTTTTTAACCAGTGAGGTGTGATTTCAAGATCTGTGTGTCTTAATTTGTTCTTATGGGCAACCTTAAATAGATAGTTGTTGTTATAATCATAAAAATAAAACAGAGATAATAGGAGGTCATTTAGATCACATGTACAAAATTGTGATTTATTTTTTGTTATTCATCTTTTTATTGAACAAAGACCTTCTCAGAAGCTTGCATTGTACTGCATACTTTTGTGGACTGAAATCAGGGTAGTGTGTCTAAGCAGAATTACAATGTTCATTACAATTACAATGAATTACAATTACAAAGAATTACAATGTATTCAGTAATATGTCCAATTAAGTGTGTCTGCTTTAATTACAACGCCTTGTAGACTGTTTTCTCTTTTCATCTTTAATTGTATTGAATACTGTTAAAGTCTTTTGGTTCAAATGATTATAAACACTCCTGTATTTTCTGTTATTTCAAATCTATTTCATATTCCTATTTTGTTATTTCAATATAACCAACATCTGCTCTTTTGGTTATATTGACATGTGTTTAGTACTTATGAAATAGTAGTGTATCACATTGGGGTGCCTTTTTAAGGATTTGGCACGTTCTGCTCAATTATAGCAGGGGTTTTCTTTAGGTAATCCTTTTCCCTGCAGTCCAGAGGGATGCAATGGTTTCATTAACTGCTCAGAATTTACCTGCTGTGATTCGGCACGTCTTGATGCTTTGTGTGTTTGTGAGACAGGATGATGTCTCATCCAAGGCTTGTTTTTACATTTTCCTAATTACGTCTAGGATTATCAGATCAAAAATAGATAAATAAATGATAAATCACTTGGATGTTTACTATTACAACATAACCAGTTTTCTGGCTTTTCCCTCATTCCATTACTGTTTTCTACCCTCCACAACATATGTCTTTGTCATGTTGTGCTTAATCCTGTATACTTGAAAATTTGTCAGTAAACTAATAAGATTGGTAGGCACCTGAAATCTCTGGAGTTTGTCCTGTTATTTGACTTTTTTTCAACTGGAAAATTTCATGTTGATTGATGTATTGCATCTCCGCCACGTTGGTTGTAGATGTTGCTGTATCTCTACATTGCCAAATTCAAGTGCAGGCTTTTTATATGCATTAACTGGGTGGAATTTCTTGGGAAGCAAAAAAGAGAAAAATGGATAAACAGTTTGTAGTATACAAGAAAATCATTTAATTGTGAAAATGGACAAAATTGTATTTACAACTGTTTATTGCTTTAATAACTGTCAGACATGAACAGCACATGTATAAAAATGTGCTGTATAAAAATGATGACCACATTATAGAGGTATCCCACTTGTATTGCTTGTCTGTTTTTATTTACAAGGAGTTCAGCTTGGGGCGTAATGTACCTAGGAACACCACAACTACAACTAGTTGTTCTTGGTTTATCTAGGAAAAATAATATAAATCTTGTCTTATAAAACAATATTCAGATTTGTTTTTGAGATCAGTTACTAGGAAGATCTTGCTATATACATCAATCAGTGCTGAATTAAAGGTAACATCTGTTGTCCTGTTAACCATTGTATCAGCTGTGTGATACTGAACTATACCATGTCTCACTGATGGCTTTTCATTTTTAGAATCTGAGTGGGTGGTGTCATTACTTATGAGAGAAACCTGAACCTGTGTGTCCAGTGAAATGATAAATTGGGTCTCACCTATACTTGCTTTCAAAATGTACAGTGTTCAAGTTTATGTTTATTGCTGTATGCAAAATCCAAAAAAATCTTAGTCTGGTCATGATAAGCAACTAGAGATAGTAATGTAATACCAACAATAAGCAAAATTAAAAAGGCACTGTACTCAACACCATTCATTGGGTGCAGCATATTTAAAAACACATAATTTTGAGTATGAGTGTTTGCTGATTAACGTTATGCCCTTTGGGTAAAAACTGTACCTGAGTTGAGTGGTGTGTGTGCTCATGGTCCAGTACTGTATGTCAGAATGGAGAAGGCAGAAAAGTGACTGTGCAGAACGGCTGAGGTCTTTAATTATGAGTATTTGCCTTTCTAAGATAGTATGCATCATGAACTGAAGGCAGGCATATATTAGTAATTTTCTGTGCCAACTTTGCCACCTTTTGCAGTGCTTTGTGGTTCAGTGCTGAGCAGATGCTACAGCGATTGAGATGTTAGGTGTGATGCCACATTGACTGAGATGCTCCAGTGATTGAGGTGTGGTGAGAATTTAGCAGCTGTGGTCCTTAAACATCAAGTGCTTCCCTTCTAAAATTAAGGAGTTTCAGTATGTAAATCTGACATGACCTTTAGGTAAAAATGACCCCTCTCAGCCTGAAAGCAAATGCATCTCCTCAAGTTTTCACCCTTATTCAATAATTTAATTTTAACCTCCTACCTCTTACAAGAAGTAGGAAAATGTGGTTTAAATTAAAAATTGTCATTTTTTTGTGGGAAAGCCTTTTATGAATGTGAACTTAAAAATTGCATGCCTATTTTTGAGTATGCTTTATTGTAATTAGTTTGTATTTATTTCTTTCTTTATGTAAAATTATATTTTTACTATATTATATATTACATATCATTAGTTTAATTTATTTATTGATTGCTTGAATTAAAATACACTGGGTAACAAATATTTTTTCACAGAACAAGTTAGGGATGCTTTAAAAATACTTTTTCATGATGATTTCAGAAATGTACTCAGTTTTAACCTCCTTAGGCCGGAGTTATACTTCACGCGACGCGACGCATGCTGCAGCGGACGCTCCTGCTACGCAAGCGTTGTAGTGTTCATACTTGCGCGCGTACTTTACGTAAATCTGGAGGAATCCACCAGGTGGCAGTGCGAGATATTATCACGGTGAGAACATGTTCGGCTTCTCTGTGTTGTGAATTGCCTAGAAAACCTATTAAATTCTGATGACACCTTACCGCAATATCTCTGAAAAGGATGTTTATTGATTAAATCCATCAATCCAGGGGTGTGTCCATTCCAGCAAGCATTGGGCACGAGTGAGAAACAGTCCCTTGACGAGGCCTCAGCTCATCGCAAAGTGAATATAAGCACACACATACACTAGCGTCATTTTAGCGGCACCAAATCCCCAAATCTGAATATCTTTGGAAGGAAACCGGAGCACAGTGTGGAATACAAGCAGGAAATACCAGCAACATAACTCCCTGCGAGACAGCAGTGCTATCGCTTCACCACCGTGACACCCCCATGTGTGTAATTATTCCCCCATGTGTGTAATTAACAGTATTCATTATTTAAACGAAATTATATGTAAAATGTAACATACACACTTTAATGCATTTCATCATGAAAGTGATATCAAGTATAAATCTAAAGATTCTAAATGTGCAGAGAGTTGGAATATCATACATTTAATTTGTTCTGCGTGGCGATCTAATGCTGCTTTCCGCTGCTGTTGGGTCCAAGAAGCTCGTAGCGCTTAAAAACTGGGATGACGTTTGATGGTCTGCTTTAATGATAAAGTAAACTACGAGGTTAAAGTGGACATTTCGAGATTAAAGCCGAAGTTTCCACTTTAATCACAAAATACACGTTTTCACCGTGTCCTTTATTTTTTTCTCTGGCTCAAATATAACTCTATACATTATGTTGCTGTTGTTAAGTTGCAAAAATAAAAAAATAAAAAAGACGACACAAAAGATGGTATGTGAGACTTTTAAAATGTATCGTGTCATTACGTTCGGGAACTACCTACATGTAACAGAAAGCCTCTATGCAGATCCTACGGGATTAATGCTTCATTGTGGTGAAGCAAAATCCAACATACAGATGCATTCGTGGTGCTTTTATATTCAAGCGTCACATATTCCCGATCGTAATGACACGATACATTTTAAAAGTCTCACATACCATCTTTTGTGCCGTCTATTTTTTTTTTTTTTTTTTTGCAACTTCACATCGGCAACATAATGTATAGCGCTGTGTTTGAGCCACTGAGAAAAAAATAAAAGACACGGTGAAAACGTGTATTTTGTGATTAAAGTGGAAATTTCGGCTTTAATCTCGAAATGTCCACTTTAACCTCGTAGTTTACTTTATTATTAAAGCAGACCATCGTAAACGTCATCCCAGTTTTTAATCGCTACGAGCTTCTTGGACCTGACAGCAGGTAAAGTAAAAAAATAAAAAATAGACGGCACAAAAGATGGTATGTGAGACTTTTAAAATGTATCGTGTCATTATCGGGAATATGCGACGCTTGAATATAAAAGCACCACGAATGCATCTGTATGTCTGCATTTTGCTTCACCACTTTGAACCATTCATCAAACAGCAAAGCGCGCACATCGATCCCCGAAGGATCTCCATAGAGGCTTGCTGTCACATGTAGATAGTAAACAGAGACTCTGACGTCACGTTCCGACTTTTAGCACACTGTGCCCCCCGACTTTTTGCTGGTACTGCAACTCGCGCACGCGTCGCGTTAATTTCTGAGGACCTGCTCAGAGGACGCGTGAAATGAACGCTGGGAACGCGTGGCAGCCATGATGCGTGCGCGTACGCGTTCTGAGCGTGAAGTATAAATCGGCCCTTATTTTGTTTTGGCATGGAAAATATCATATTCATATATAATAATGATATAAATAATAATAGTAATGATGAATAAAAATAATATGAAATGAATAATAATAAAAATAACAGTAATAATACTACTAATGTTGCCAAAACCGTATATGATCTCAAAATAAGTCCTTGTATGGAAAATCTTAAAGCACGGTGAAAGACACAATCCAGCATCACAGTTGGGACAATAACAGTGTGTTTCTTTTCAGATTTTCTTTCCAGATTTATCAGTTTTTGAACAGCCCACTGCATAGGTATGAGTTGGATTCAGTTTTGTTTCTATTTAAGGTACAGTATATAATCAACAAAATGTCTACCAATAAGATGCTCTGGATTAATCCACGATGTGCTGGGTCGACTGCGTCTCTTCAGTGGTAGTGTGGATGGTGGATGTGAAATAATGGTTTGTTCTTCAGGCTGGCATGTAACGTTTGCATGCGATCCACTTTTGCCAGCTTTTTGTTTGTATAATGAATTACAAATGCGCTGTTTCAGCAGATGAGGAAATATCTTTTTGTAGTATTTTTTTTTGTTGACTCCACATAATGGGATAGAAAGTCAAATCTTGATCTGCGCGATCTACGCCCCCCATTGCGCTATTGTAGTCGACCACAACACAAGGCTTTGTAATCTGCTTGTTGCCTTTTGCCTGTACAGTGACTGTAGCTGCATTATGTAAGCTATTAAGAAGACAAACAACTTTCTTATCCTTCCATTTCAATGCAAGCACTTTACTCTTTTGCTAAGCTACTAGCACACCTTGCACTAATTTAGCTCTGTTAAAGTGTTCAGGTATGCCGTGACGGTTGGCATGCGCTGTTCCATATGCGTCAGTCTTTCTGTGAAGCAACATGTCAAATAGCTCTGGTGAAGTATAAAATATTGTCCATGGTTACACAGTAACCATGATCCAGCAGAGCATCTATCAAAATCGGCACTGATGATATAGCAATACTGTACTGATTGTATTTCAGATTAAAAATTGTCACTTTCCCTGTGTACTGAACCAAATTCCAAATGTATCCCATTTTAGACTCACAAAGGCCATAAAGCTTTATGCCAAATCTTGCCCTTTTTGATGCGATGTACTGTATCCATGACAGTCTGCCCTTATAAGCTATGCGACTTTCATCAAAGTTGACATTGCACTCCAGAATGTAAACACTCCAAAATTTTACTAAAATCACCTGGTATATCTCCCAAATTTCCTTCATTTTGGGTGCTGGATGGGTATTCTCATCAAAGTTTTCATTGTTTGTAAAGTGCAGATATTTCATAATTAGTGAATACCTACACTCAGACATAATTTCTTCAAAGAATGGCAACACTGACAGTACTTTTACAGCCTGAGTGATTCTCGGTTCTAACGCTCACACAAGACAGATCTGTATAGTTGCCCGAGTGACACTTGGGACTAATGCTTTTAGCATGGTTTTCGCAGCCTGAGTAATGCTCGGGTCTAACACTAAGGAGGTTAATTGTGTGCCACATAAAATCATTGTGTGATAAAGATATAAGATTCACTAATATTGATTCATGTAACAAACAATATATTTATTTTGTTGTCTGGTGTTATTTATCAGTGCCAGCTCTGAAAGAGTTAACTCCAATCAGCAACAATGTTACCCTCAATAAAACTTTTCTAGGAGAAACACTGCATGATATGTGATTGAATATTAAAGTGACAAAAACAAGAGAGCATACATTATTGCTAAATAGCCAGTCTTGCCTTGTATAGTACTAGGTGAGTCAGTAAAGAACATTCCTCTCTTTAATGACACAAATGAATTGAATTGTTAGTAGTTAAATGGTGCAGCAGCCTTATGCAAAATTTCATGAAGTATTAAATTTGTGTATGATTCACCAGCAGTTTAAGATGCTTTCAGAAGGAGCAAATATGTCTTGTTCTTCTTTATTTGCAAATTCAGTGTCTTTTTTAAGATAAAGTACTCTGGAGTGTTTGTAAACTAAGAAGTCAATTGTTGGCCTATCTCAAGACATTGATGAGATCATGTTGGCTACTGTAGATTAAAATCACTGCTAATGTATGGCTCTCGCTGAACATGCAAAGATAAAAACAGATTTAAGGCCAAATATTTTGTGAAACTCTGGTATAAAAAAGTCTCATCATATTTTAGTAAACTGTGTAACTATTTAAGAGTATAAGAATTATTTTGATGAAAACAGTAAAAAGCCTATTATCCTATTAAATTTCATCTTCCACATTTCTAACTTTACATATTTAACTAGGCCAGTAATTCTGTGCAAGTCTTGCTAAAGATTTTACTGGCTCTGGGGTATCTACCATTCTAACTAGCTTAATGCCATCAACAAACTTTACCTGCTTGTTAGATACAATAATGATTAGACTTAGTCCCTCATGACTGATCTCTGAGGGACACCACTTTAATTCTATCTATTTTATAAAAGGACCCTCCACTTAAACGGTTTGTTTTCTGGGATTGATCCAGCGTTGTACCAATCTACACAGTGTTTTCCAAACTCTAATTTCTTTAAGTCTAATGACTAACCTTCAATTTGTATGCTCTTTCTTCTGTAGTTTCATTCTTAGCTGTTTAATCCATCCACAGCAGAGTTCCCTTAAATTACAATCTACTATATATATATATATATATATATATATATATATAT
>JANRMT010027041.1:99946408-99961428 GCA_026402145.1 Polypterus bichir lapradei
ATTAGAGATGCACCGATATGGGAATTTTGGGCCGATGCCGATATCTGATAATGTCTATGTACTTATCTGCCGATGCCGATACTGATGCTGATATACATATTTATAAGATACAGAGAAAAATGAGACTCCATCTGTCTTGACAAGAATTACAGACAAAGTGAACATTTATTTGTATAACAATTTTGCACACCACATTCAATCATTAAAAACAAATATCTGCCACATTTGGCTGGCTACCTGTTGGTTATATGAGAAACAGTTTTGCAGGTTGTTGCTTTAAATAACACTTTTCTCTTTCTTTTTGATGGACCAAATACAACAAATTCAACAATAATCGAAAAAATGAAAACTGAAATAATGGTAAAATGTACAATGACAATGAAATAAGCAATACCACTTAAGAATAACAACTTGTGCAGATTATTTACAATCATTAAAATGGCTTCTGCGCAACCACATTTGGCTAGCTATCTGATCCTTTGTTTTACAGTCTGCAGTATTAAATACCACATAACTTTTTTTCTTTCTTTTTAATGGAATAAATCTAACCAATCTATAATTTCAAAAAACAGAAAAGCATACAACAGTAAATAATTAAATAACTTTTTTTCTGGAGGCTTATTATTCTTTTCTATTTTTTTAAGCATGATAGGGAGGTTTTTCTTAATGAACAAGAACATTTCTGCCTTGTCGCAGGAAATTCTGTTTCTCTTTTCGTTGATCACATTAGAAGCCAAAATGAATAATCTCTTGCTGTCCACGCTATGGGCTGACAGGAACTTGTGTGCTACTTTGGCAATGGTAGGAAACCGACTCCAGTTGTTCCAGTATTTCAGTGGATTTTCATTCCTTGGGATTGGTGCTTCAGAAAGAAATCCCTGCACCTGCCAAGTAGCATGCATACATATACAGTATTATATCCTGCATCATCTTTCATATCTAAAAGGTAGATCTGCATTTTGGCTTTTACCAGGGCTGTCAGATTAAGATTAGAATCCTTACAATAAAAATAAGTATATGGCATTTGAATTGAATGCATGTCTATATTGTATTTGCTGTTTTTGGAAACATTAAATATTTTCACTTTTCACTGTAGATCATGATCTGCTTACAAGTTACTCATTATTGCTTAAGAGACTCAGGTGAAAACAGTGGCTTCCATGAATGTGATTGGCTCTCACACAAAAAGAAACGCAAAGAGAAATAAGACACGCACTGCACTGGCACTTTCTAAGGACAGCGTATAAAAGAAAAACAAACAAAATTGCCAGTGATTGATCAAACAAAGTAAATGCAGCCATTTTTTTCTTTTTTTCCTAGAGGCCAGAGGACCTTATTTCCATGTGTCTATCTTTTACAGTAAATAAACTGAAGCATTGTGACCCTTTAAGTGTTTTACAAATGAAACAAGTGTATTAAATGTTACTTTATTGAGGTCTTTTAAGTATTTTGTGTATTATAATCAATTATTAGCAGACAGCATTTTTCAAAGTTACAAAAAAATGTAAAACGAGTTTGTGTTTATTTATGAAACTATTTAGTTAACACGCACCGAACAAAAATATGAAGCAAAAAAGTACAGGTGCCGGTCATAAAATTGGAATATCAGGACAAAGTTGATTTATTTCAGTAATTCCATTCCATAATTGATATTCTAATTTTCCGAGATACTGAATTTGGGACTTTCATTAGTTGTCAGTTACAATCATCAAAATTAAAAGAAATAAACATTTGAAATACATCAGTCTGTGTGTAATGAATGAATCTAATATACAAGTTTCACTTTTTGAATGGAAATACTGAAATAAATCAACTTTGTCATGATACAGTATTCTAATTTAATGACCGGCACCTGTATAGGCGTTGGCTCAGTCGCTTGATGAAAACTAGCGATCTTTAAAATGGGTGTGTTTAACACAGAAGATGCCGACCGTTTAAATAATGACTAATAACAATATGGGTTAACAATTTAGAAACACGTATAGGCTGATCCTAAAAAGTTGCATGAAAAAAAAGATCTGTAAAATCCCACAATAGTGTCCAGCACGTCTTAAGTAACATGAAGCCAAAGTTAGTGCGAGGTAAAACCAACAACCGCTCTTTTCCATTCGATTGTCGTTTTTCTTTCTTGCCTTCCAAGATTTTTTATTTATACATTCGAATTATGTTAGAATAGTGATATTCGATCCGACAGCCCTAGTTACAGTATTTACTTAAAACAATGTTGTAAAGATCTCCACAGAGCTTTTTTTTTTTTTTTAAACTCGCCTCTGTTGTCATCTGACTGTTTTCCTGAGGCATCAATGTGCTCTCTTCAAGAATTTCGTTGTACATTTCGAAGAGCTTGCATGCCACCTCGTCATTTTTCTTGGCCCTTTTCTGTCGTGGGCCATCTATGTGTGATTCACTCGTTCGATGCAAGTTCCATCTGGACTTGCAACATTTCGAGTGCCAGTGATTTTACATCTGCATCGAAATAGCGGTCTTTGTATCTCGGGTCTACGATAGTGGCAACACAATACATGGATTCTGATGTAAATCTCAACGAAACGATTGTTTACAGCATCCAAGAGAGCGCTTTTACTGGTTTTGACTCCTAAGTCAGTATGAGCGCTTTTAGTCAACAGTCGTTTTAAAGCATTAACTGAGGGAATAACGTTAGAAGCCAAGGCTTCAGACTGGCAAATTTCTTTTGTCAGTTGTTCAAATGGAGCAAGGAGTGTGATTATGTTCTCGATCAAACCCAACTGATTAGGCGTTAGAGTTGCAGGTAACTCAAAATCGGAGACATAAGCCCCAAGGGCTCTTTTCTGCTCCAGTAAGCTTTGCAGCATATAGAATGTGCTGTTCCATCTAGTCGAAACGTGTTGTTGAAGCATTTTCGGCTGCATACCAAGTTCAGTTTGTATAGTTTTGAGACGCGAGTTGGCTAATTGTGAATGCTTAAAGTGACCGACTAATTTTCTGCCGATCGCTATTGTATCCGAGATGTTGCGCTGGGATAGTATGCCATCGTTCACGGCAAGCTGTAAAGTATGAGCCATACATGGTAAACTTGGGATCCCGTATTCCTCCATAGCCTTTGCAACGTTGCGTGCATTGTCTCGTAATACTACATGAACGTTCTCTTTGGGTATTTTCCATGTTTCAAACATTCTTTTAAACGCAACAGACAGTGCAGCACCCGTGTGTGATCTAGAGCATTCTTGGGCGTGCAAGATTGCTTTCTGCAATTCAAACTTGTGGTCGATCCACTGAGCAGTTAAACTAAGCATATTAATAGCACTCATATCAGATGTCTGTATATCAGTGGTAAAGCTTATGGCTGTGACAGCTTCAGCAAGGAGTTTGTGCACATGACTTTCCACAATCTTAAGTAACTCTGGAAGCGCTATGTCAGAAAGATAACGACTGGGTATCTGGTAACGGGGCTCAAGATGCTCAAGCAGCCTTCGAAATCCCCTATCTTCTACAACAGAAAATGGCTGATCGTCCAGAGAAATAAATTCCATCACCTTTGCAGTAATTGTTTGAGCTTTAGAGTTATCTTTATCAAATTTCTTTGATTTTTCAAGTAACTGATCAACACGTTGAGCAACTGCAGTTTTTGATTTTGTGCGCGGTGGCGCAGGATTCTCCTTTTTTGCTCTGAGGAATTCTGTTTATTTGTCAGGATGGCGTGTTTTCAAGTGTGTAATTAAGTTGGTAGTATTGAAATTTCGCACTTTGGTCCCTCTGCGCATAAATATATAAATATGTATATATATGTGTGTGTGTGTGTGTATATATATATAATATACAGTAATCCCTCCTCGATCGCGGGGGTTGCGTTCCAGAACCCCCCCGCGATAGATGAAAATCCGCGAAGTAGAAACCATATGTTTGTATGGTTATTTTTATATATTTTAAGCCCTTATAAACTCCCCCACACTGTTAACATTATTAGAGCCCTCTAGACATAAAATAACACCCTTTAGTCAAAAGTTTAAACTGTTCTCCATGACAAGACAGAGATGACAGTTCTTTCTCACAATTAAAAGAATGCAAATATATCTTTTCTTCAAATGAGTGTCTGCATCAGGAGCAGAGAATTTAAGAGAGAGAGCGAGCGCTCGCAAAGAAAAGCAAACAATCAAAAAATCAATACGTGTGCTTTTAAGTAAAGCGGCATTTTTCAGAGGAGCGTCAGTATCTTCTAAGCAAACAGCTTCTGTTGAAACAGCCCCTCTGCTCAAATCTCCTCCGTCAGGCGCAGAGAACGTCAGAGAGAGAGCGCGAGATTAAAGCAAACAATCAAAAAATCAATACGTGTGCTTTTGTGCTTTTAAATATGCCGAGCACCGCAATAAAGCGGCATTTTTTAGAGGAGCGTCAGTATCTTTTAAGCAAACAGCTTCTGTGCAAACAGCACCTCTGCCCACACCCCCTCCGTCAGGCGCAGAGAATGTCAGAGAGGGTGAGAGAGAGGCAGAGACAAGCAAACAATCAAGCACCGCGCGGGAAGCATATCTTATAGCATTGAGGAGTTTTAGTTAATATGTAAAACATGCTCTGATTGGGTAGCTTCTAAGCCATCTGCCAATAGCGTCCCTTGTATGAAATCAACTGGGCAAACAAACTGAGGAAACATGTACCATAAATTAAAAGACCCATTGTCCGCAGAAATCCGCGAACCAGCGAAAAATCCATGATATATATTTAGATATGCTTACATTTAAAATCCGCGATAGAGTGAAGCCGCGAAAGTCGAAGCGCGATATAGCGAGGGATTACTGTATATATATGTATATGTATGTATATATGTATGTATATATGTGTATATATATGTATATATACAGTAAGGTCCATAAATATTTGGACAGAGACAACTTTTTTCTAATTTTGGTTCTGTACATTATCACAATGAATTTTAAATGAAACAACTCAGATGCAGTTGAAGTGCAGACTTTCAGCTTTAATTCAGTGGGTTGAACAAAAAGATTGCATAAAATGTGAGGCAACTAAAGCATTTTTTTAACACAATCCCTTTATTTCAGGTGCTCAAAAGTAATTGGACAAATTAAATAACTGGAAATAAAATGTTCATTTCTAATACTTGATTGAAAACCCTTTACTGGCAATGACAGCCTGAAGTCCTAAACTCATGAACATCACCAGATGCTGGGTTTCTTCCCTTTTAATGCTCTGCCAGGCCTTTACTGTAGCAGCTTTCACTTGCTGTTTCTTTGTGAGCTTTTCTGTCTGAAGTTTAGTCTTCAACAAGTGAAATGCATGCTCAATTGGTTTAAGATCAGGTGATTGGCTTGGCCATTCAAGAATTTTCCACTTCTTTGCTTTAATAAACTCCTGGGTTGCTTTGCCTGTATGTTTTGGGTCATTGTCCGTCTGTATCATGAAACGCCGCCCAATCAATTTGACTGCATTTAGCTGGATTTTAGGAGACAGTATGTCTCTGAACGCCTCAGAATTCATTCAACTGCTTCTGTCCTGTGTCACATCATCAATAAACACTAGTGTCCCAGTGCCACATGGCAGCCATGCACGCCCAAGCCATCACACTGCCTCCACCAAGTTTTACAGATGATGTGGTATGCTTTGGATAATGAGCTGTTCCACGCCTTCTCCGTACTTTTTTCTTGCCATCATTCTGGTAGAGGTTGATCTTGGTTTCATCTGTCCAAAGAATGTTTTTCTAGAACTGTGCTGGCTTTATTAAATGTTCTTTAGCAAAGTCCAATCTAGCCTTTCTATTCTTGAGGCTTATGAGTGGCTTGCACCTTGCAGTGCACCCTCTGTATTTACTTTCATGCAATCTTCTCTTTATGGTAGACTTGGATATCGATACGCCTACCCCCTGGAGAGTAGTGTTCACTTTGTTGGCTGTTGTGAAGGGGTTTCTCTTCACCATTGAAATGATTCTGCGATCATCCACCACTGTTGTCTTCTGTGGACGTCCAGGTCTTTTTGCGTTGCTGAGTTCACCAGTGCTTGCTTTCTTTCTCAGGATGTATCAAACAGTAGATTTTGCCACTCGTAATATTGTAGCAATTTCTCAGATGGGTTTTTTCTGTTTTTGCAGCTTAAGGATGGCTTCTTTCTCCTGCATGGAGAGCTTCTTTGACGGCATGTTGTCTGTTCACAGTAAAATCTTCCACATGCAAGCACCACACCTCAAATCAACTCTAGGCCTTTTATCTGCTTAATTGATAAAGACATAACAACGGACTTGCCCACACCTGCCCATGAAATAGCCTTTGAGTCAATTGTCCAATTACTTTTGAGCCCCTAAAATGAAGGGATTGTGTTCAAATTTTGCTCCTCTTTCCTGCATGCCTGAAAATTTTTCCGTTACCTTCTGATTAAACTGAGTCATTTCACTAAGCCCCGAGATCAGCGTTCACAGACACAGCACTAAGTGACCACTTTGTTGGCCATCTTACTACCGCTTAATCCCTTTTCCCACCCCTCTCTGCATCAGAGGTTACTTGTATGCCCAATCTGCACTGGTCCTAGGAGACTCGCTGGCAACCACTTACCCAGGCAGATGGACTGTAGCAGCCTAGAGGCATTTCTGAAGTGCACTGCTTTTATGCCAGTTTCCCCAGGTAGTCCTGTCCTCCTCAAACAGACCTCGATCTCCCAGGGAAATTGTCTATCTTTCTCAGGTTCAGACCCAGGTGCACTACACTATTTTTTTCACAGCACACCTGAATAGCGCTCACAGTTGCACCACTGTGCTGTGGCACACTGGTTGAAAAACACTTCTCTGGATGACTGGCCCTACTGGTTGAGAAACACTGCTCTAGATGACCGTGGCTACTTTAAAGACACTTGCATTTTTCATAAAGATGTTTTAGGTCTCCCAACCCTGTCATTGTCCACAATGCTTCAATACTGATGCTTTGAAAAAATAAATGGAGAAAGCAAAAAAAGGCATTAGTTACAGCACATCCAGTTAGCCAACTCTGTCATAACAGGAGCTGGAAAAAGCCTATATGTAAGCTTGACCTCAATCACTTGCCTGCTGCTGAATTCTTATGTCAGGTTAGTCTGGTCCAACCTCCTTTATCTTCTTTTTTTCTTCAGGTGAATGATTGGGTATTTCATTAGAGAAATAACTGAATTTTTCTTTGATTTCTGAAGTTCCACTTGAAGTTGCCATCTCCGTAAAGTCATGCTTGCCCATCTGTAGCTACATTAATGGCGGGTGTGAACTGTGTCCAATTGCGTTAGAATAAGAAAAAACAAAAAACTAAAACGGTGCTAATTCATTGCCAATAAATGTGGGAGAGAGCTGTGCCCCCGAAAAAAGCTGAAAGCAACCAATTAAAGGGCAGCCTCCAGTCACCTGCTTACCAAAAGATCAAGGACTTGCATACACTCTCATTTGGCAGGAGGAAAGTATAGGAATTCACACAGAAATTAAACAAATATGAGTCTTAACCAATTTTTAATGGATGTTGACATGCAGTGACACCAGGCACATAAACAAGTGTATTTCCTGATGATTTTGCATTACCTAATTAATTTAAGTAGAGTTTTTAAAATATATGGCTGGGGGGGCGGTGCCCCACATTACAAACCATCACTGGCTGATCTCTTAGGAGTCTTAATAACTTGTGTACTTAACATGCTTTAATTTTTGTTTTATACGTGACCATGATTTTTTTTTGGTAGGAAGAAAGCATCTGCTTATTAAAATAATAATAATAACAACAACAATAATGAAATACCCACTGATCTTTGCAATGACACATCTAAGTACATTCAGGTGTTCCATTTGAAAATTACTTACGCTCACAATGACCCAGATCATGTAAATGATAGACATATATTTTCTAGCCTATGCCATTATCCATAGAAGCACAATACACTTGAATGATTAAGAAACAATGTTATATAAGTGTCTCCTGCTCAAAATTTGTGTAGCCACATTGCATGGGTGAGATTAAATAAAAAGACACATACTGTGAATAACTCTTCCACTGATACATTGTTCACCCTGCACACAAAGTATAAATCCTTCTTCAAATTCAACTTTCCCTGCCATCTTCATATTAGAAATTATAGAGCCATATGCTGGCTAAAAGGGATGGAAGATACAGGAAGTTGTGAAGCACCCCACAGAGCAGGTTGTATTTGTAGGCAGAAAAATATCTGTTTTATTAATACTCATAATATTTGGTGCAGAAGCATCTTTATACAGGGTGCAGCAGAAATAACTCCCACATTTTGAAAAATCACTGTGGGGTCCCCAAAGCACGTAGAGGGGTGCGGTCCGCTCTGTTAGGTACGGTACATAATAAAGTTTTCAGTCGTCATCCTGCCGAAAACGAAAGCATAGTCCCTCCAGCATATCCTGGGTCTTCCCCGGCACCCCTCCCGGTTAGACGTGCCCAGAACACCTCACCAGGGAGGTATCCAGGAGGCATCCTGATCAGATACCCAAGCCACCTCATCTGACTCCTCTAAATATGGAGGAGCAGTGGCCCTACTCTGAGCTCCTCCCGGATGACCAAGCTTCTCACCCTATCTTTAAGGGAAAGCCCACACACCCTGTGGAGGAAACTCATTTCAGCCACTTGTATTCTCGATCTCGTTCTTTCGGTCACTACCCATAGCTTATGACCCTAGGTGAGGGTAGGAACGTAGATTGACTGGTAAATTGAGAGCTTTGCCTTTCAGCTCTGTTCCTTTTTCACCATGATAGACCGATGCAGAGCACGCATCACTGCGGACGCCGCACCGATCCGTCTGTCTATCACCCGCTCTATTCTTTCCTCACTCGTGAACAAGACCCCGAGATACTTGAACTCCTCCACTTGGGGCAGGATCTCGCTCCCAATCCCGAGAGGGCACTCCAGCCTTTTCTGGCTGAGAACCATGGTCTCGGACTTGGAGGTACTGATTCCCATCCCAGCCGCTTCACACTCCGCTGCGAATCGATCCAGAGAGAGCTGAAGATCACGGCCTGATGAAGCAAACAGGACAATATCATCTTCAAAAAGCAGTGACCCAATCCTGAGCCCACCAAACCGGACCCCCTCAATGCCCTGGCTGTGCCTAGAAATTCTGTCCATAAAAGTTATGAACAGAATCGGTGACAAAGGGCAGCCCTTATCAGGGGGTCCGGTACCCCATACTCCTGGAGCACCCCCACAGGATTCCCAGAGGGACACGGTCGAACGCCTTTTCCAAGTCCACAAAACACATTTAGACTGGTTGGGCAAATTCCCATACACCCTCCAGGACTCTGCCAAGAGTGTAGAGCTGGTCCACTGTTCCACGACTAGGATGAAAACCACACTGTTTCTCCTGAATCCGAGGTTCGACTGTCTGATGAACCCTCCTCTCCAGGATCCCTGAATAGACTTTTTCAGGGAGGCTGAGGAGTATGATCCCTCTGTTGTTGGAACACACCCTCTGGTCCCCCTTCTTAAAAAGTTGTACCACCACCCTGGTCTGCCAAACCAGAGGCACTGTCCCTGATGTCCATGCGATGTTGCAGAGTGGTGTCAACCAAGACAGTCCAACAACATCCAGAGCCTTGAGGAACTCCGGGCATATCTCATCCACCCCCGGGGCCCTGCCACCAAGGAGTTTTTTGACCACCTCGGTGACCTCCGTCCCAGAGATGGGAGAGCCCACCTCCGAGTCCTCAGGCCCTGCTTCCTCATTGGAAGACATGTTAGTGGGATTGAGGAGGTCTTCCAAGTATTCTCCCCCACCGACCCACAATGTCCCGAGTCGAGGTCAGCAGCGCAGCATCCCCACCATATACAGTGTTGACACTGCACTGCTTCCACCTCCTGAGACGGTGGGTGGTGGACCAGAATCTCCTCGAAGCCGTCCAGAAGTCGTTCTCCATGGCCTCCCCAAACTCCTCCCATGCTGGGGTTTTTGCCTCAGTAACCACCGAAGCCGCATTCTGCTTGGCCTGCTGGTACCTGTTAGCCACCTCTGGAGTCCCACAGGAAAAAAGGGTCCTGTAGGACTCCTTCTTCAGCTTGACGGCATCCTTCACCGCCGGTGTCCACCAGTGGGTTCACGGATTGCTGCCATGACAGGCACCGACCATCTTACGGCCACAGCTCCGGTCAGCCACCTCAACAATAGAGGCACGGAACATGGTGCATTCAGACTCAATGTCCATCACCTCCCTTGGGACGTGGTCTAAGTTCTGCCAGAGGTGGGAGTTGAAGGTACTTCTGACAGGGGACTGTACCAGATGTTCCCAGCAGACCCTCACAATATGTTTGGGCCTACCAGGCCTGACCGGCATCCCCCCCCACCCCATCGAAGCCAACTCGCCACCAGGTGGTGATCAGTTGATAGCTCCACCCCTCTCTTTGCCCAAGTGTCCAGGACATGTGGCCGCAAGTCTAATGATATGACCACGAAGTCGATCATCAAACTGAGGCCTAGGGAGTCCTGGTGCCAGGTGCACATATGGACACCCCTATGCCTGAACATGGTGTTTGTTATGGACAAGCACAGAAGTCCAATAACAAAACACCACTCGGGTTCAGATCGGAGGGGCCATTCCTCCCAATCACGTCCTTCCAGGTCTCACTGTCATTGCCCACGTGAACATTGAAGACTCACAGCAGAACGAGGCAGTCCCCAGCAGGTGCGGCCTCTAGCACCTCCTCCAGGGACTCCAAAAAGGGTGGGTACTCTAGACTGCTGTTCGGCGCATACGAGCAAACAACAGTTAGGACCCGTCCCCCCACCCGAAGGCGGAGGGAGGCTACCCTCTCGTCGACCGGGTTGAACCCCATTGAACAGGCTCCAAGTCGAGGGGCAAGAAGTATGCCCACACACGCTCGGCGCCTCTCACTGGGGGCAACTCCAGAGTGGAAGAGAGTCCAGCCCCTTTCAAGGAGACTGGTTCCAGAGTCCATGCTGTGCGTCGAGGTGAGGCCGACTATATCTAGCCGGAACCTCTCAACCTCGCACACTAGCTCAGGCTCCTTCCCCTTCAGAGAGGTGACATTCCACATATTATGTATATGTAAAAATTTAAGACTAAATATAAGGTCTATTTAATATTGCAAATAATTGCATTGAATGTGTGATGTGCCTGCACCTTGGTATTAATGCACACGTTACTGCTGGAACTTGTTACACACATAAAATGCTGGAACTTTTTACACACATAAAATGATGTAAGTTTGATAATTGCTGCATTTGTGTCTGTCTTTATTAATATACTAGTTTACTGTTGGTTTAAGTGTAAAAACACAACACCACGTCCCAAGAGCCAGCTTCTGTAGCTGAGGATCTGACCCCCAAGGTCTCCGCCTTCGGCAACCACCTGACCCACACTGCACCCAACCTCCTTGGCCCCTGCTACAGTTGGTGAGCCCATGGGAAGGGGGACCCATGTTGTCTGTTCGGGCTGTGCCTGGCTGAGCCTCATGGGTGCAGGCCTGGCCACCAGGTGCTCGCCATCGGTGACCCGCGTCCGGGCGAGGGAAAACGCCATCGAATGTTTGTATGCATTCATAGGAGGTTTTCTGAACCGCTTTTTGTCACGTCCCTCGCCTAGGACCAGTTTGCCTTGGGTGTCCCTACCAGGGGCATAAAGCCCCCGACAACAGAGCTCCTGGGATCATTGGGACACGCAAACCCCTCCACCACGATAAGGTGGCGTTTTTTTTTTTTTTTTTTAAAGCAGATTTTTGTCAAAGTTTGTGGTCTAGCAAAACTGTAGCCAGTTCATGGCTTATACAGTACAACCGTACTGTCTGACTTGAGTTAACTCTTGCATTTTCAATGTGTTTTTGCGTCAAGCAGGGTAACATATTATCATCTGCTGTTCATCCTGCTTCAGTCTGGTATATGTGATAGAAGTAGTTGTCTTCTCTTATGATAAGAAAAAGGCATTTTCTTTCACTTGTAAATGTTTTGGGTAGTGGTGTGAGGTGGGTTATGGTGTAGGTGTTCTGCAGTTATAGTTCCTGCTTTACGTTTGATTCTCAGATATGATTCTACTGGAGGATGTCCGACAGTGTACAATACAATACAAAACAATTTATTTTTATATAGCCCAAAATCACACAAGAAGTGCCACAATGGGCTTTAACAGGCCTTGTCTCTTGACAGCCCTCCAGCCTTGACTCTCTAAGAAGACAAGGAAAACCTCCCAAAAAAACCCCAGTAGGGAAAAAATTGAAGACACCTTGGGAAAGGCAGTTCAAAGAGAGACCCCTTTCCAGGTAGGTTGGGAGTGCAGTGGGTGTCAAAAAGAAGAGGGTCAATACAATACAGTACAATACACAGAACAGAACAAATCCTCTACATCCATAGTAGAAGCCCAATCAATGTCTTATTCTGCCTCTGCTACTAGAGTCCTTGGGCATTTCCACTGTATTCCATAAATCCACATCACACAATCACTAGTCCTCTGATTTTTTTCTCAAGTCTTGCATTTATCATTTACCACACCTCAGAGTCATTCCCATCTTAGTTTTATTCTATGCTTGATGCCAGTCTACCAGGTCCTATGCATGCTTGCCAGGCTTACCTCACCTGGGCAAAAATTCACATTGTAAGATCCACAGACCCCCACATCTAAAAGAAAACTCGCCCCCCCAACCTGTCTTCTACTACACTGACAGGACAAGTCAAGCCTTGACCCTCTAAGAAGAGAATAAAAAACTCCCAAAAAAAACCCCTTGTAGGGAAAAAATGGAAGAAACCTTGGGAAAGGCAGTTCAAAGAGAGACCCCTTTCCAGGTAGGTTGGGCGTGCAGTGGGTGTCAAAAAGAAGGTCAATACAATACACAGAAAAGAACAAATCCTCAATACAGTATACAAATAAAAATTTTAGAAGTACGTAGCAGAATTTAACAGTAGATGATATCACATAATATGATTTGGATTTGTTTAGAGTCCTGGAGACCTCATCCATCAAGCTGCCTCCCCCATTTGGCCATTCCACAGCTGAAACAGTGCTGGGCCAGCCAATCTGATGAAAGGACCCCTCTTTCCCATGATTCCTGCGATCTGCCATCAGGGATGACTTTACCTTAGGCAGGCAAAACAACTTGGCAGGTTGAGTATCAAGAAGAGAAACGGAATAGGTGAGGGTTAGTATCCAATTATAACTATCATGTTACTTATGTTTTAGTGCTAATGACTAACAACAGAGATGCAGTATGTACAGTTAATCAGCAGCTCTAGTCAGGATATGCTAAACTGAAGTAGTGAGTCTTCAGCCGGGATTTAAAAGTTGAGACCGAAGGGGCATCTCTTATAGTAGCAGGCAGACCATTCCACAGTTTAGGGGCCCTGTAACTAAAAGTGCGACCTCCCACTGTTATTGTACTAATCCTTGGAATCCTAAGCAGACTGGCATTTTGAGATCTTAATGTGCGCTCTGGTTTGTAAGTCATGATAAGTTCAGACAAGTAAGCCGGACCTTGGCCTTTTAATGCTTTATATGTTAAAACTAGCAAAATACCCACGCTTCGCAGTGGAGAAGTAGTGTGTTAAAGAAGTTATGAAAAAGAAAAGGAAACATTTTAAAAATAACATAACCGGATTGTCAATGTAATTGTTTTGTCACTGTTATGAGTGTTGCTGACATCAAGGATTTGATTATCATTATTTCTTTCAATCAGGTTCGTATTTGGAGGACGTGTTGTTTTGAAGTTACATTCCATGTTTGTCAACCGTTGTAAAGATAACAGATTTCATTCATTGAAGTGTTCACTACCCAAATACTCGCTACTCGTGAATGTAAGATGTTTAACAGGCATTCCCAGTATTAACTTGTGCTAAACGTACCATGGTGTGACGTAAGGGGAACTGACTGTAAAAAGGTAAGGAGGCGCGTATTTTGAACGAAAAGGGAGAAGACAGCGAAGGAGTGGAAAAGTGAGAAGGAAAACTGTTTAAATAAAGAGCTAGGAGTGAATAGAAAGAAGCAGCCAGCGGTAAAGCAAGGAAGACTCCGTAATAAGGACAGTTGGGTGCACATAGAATATATATACATATGCCATATGTAAAGTGTAATGGATTTGTCTACACTAACGGTTAACATTAATTTAAGTGAGCTGTCTCTTCATATAGATGCCTAGAAAATATCCAGCATGTACTATTTTTTTAAAAACTGCACCACACATCTTTGTATTGATGTGAACGGGACCTTATAGTTATGTGCTGTGAATTCTCTGTGTTGTTCAAATCCAGAAGTGTGTATGTATTATAAATGCAGAAGGACAGCAAAGGGGAAGAAAGTCAAAGGTAATTTGTAAAGAAGTGTGTCACGAAGAGGCATGTGTCACAGTCCTCAAAACCTGCAGTGTTCTCACTTGTCTTTCATGTCATGATTCTTGAACTGCAAGTACTTTATGGGTCCTTTGTTTGTCCATGTCCTAAACAACTAAAGCTCACTCCCAGTGTAAATATGCTCTAAGCTGAAAGAGGGGTCCACAATCAAAAGAAAAAGTAACAAAACAGTTCAATTTTTTTTTTGTTCTACAGCCTAACAAAAGTTTAATACTTAATTTATAGTAAAAACAAGCACATTAATTGTCTCTTTTATATGCTGAAAATAAATAGTACCAAATTCCTCTGACCCTTCTTTTCAACAATGTCTTCATCTTTTGAGCCTTGGGCTGTGTCTGTTTCTTTGGTAATGCTGGTTTTTTTTTATTTCCCCCCCCCCCCAAGTTTTCAGTAACATGTTCTGTTGTCATTTTCTCTTTCATCTCACTCCCACTCCTGATGTACTGGCTTGCATGGCTGCCGAAACCTAAACATTAGCTTGTGTGCTGCTGCCAGCTCCATGCTGTGTGCGTCAACCTAACCTGATATGGCTGCAACTCTATTTTAGCCACATGATTGGTTTGGCGCTGTGCTATTCTCATTATCAATGGCTTTTTCTGCTGTCGGTCAAAACATGGATGGCATGAGTTATATTGATATTCTATCGACTATGTCTTATGTTTCCATTGAGGAAAATTATTTCCTGATAATTTTCTTTATTTTATTTCCTGATAATTTTCTTT
>JANRMT010027041.1:99961438-99978631 GCA_026402145.1 Polypterus bichir lapradei
TTATTTCCTGATAATTTTCTTTATTTTATTTCCTGATAATTTTCTTTATTTTATTTCTTGATAATTATCTTTATTGTCTAATCTCCTAGCTCTACCTGTACCCATATTTATCAAGAGTCTCATATTACAAAAGATGTCCTAACTGGCTCATACCACAGAATGATGCAATTTTGGTCCCACTCTTAAGATTAAGAATGAAGGGATTTTTTTTCAGTTTTTCAAATTTAGGACACTACATCTAACTTCACCAGTGTTTATGAGAGCTAGTGAGCTGTTGTAACGAACTAGGAACTGCCAGAAGACGCCATTCTTGCTGAGATTGGCATTTATATCCTGGGAAAGTGGAATGTTTTGGAAATGCTGGCCAACAATTTAAAAATATATCAATTTGACAGAGAAGCAATAGTACTCGTAACAAATCTTGTACGTCATGTGATAGCTCTATCTATTTGGAGAAGCATGTTCAATCATCTGAAATAAAAGTGTTGGTAATATTTGTTTTTGGCCACAGGGATTTGGGAATGTCACAACCAAATGTTTCTTGGATTTTTTATTCTTCATCAAAGTTTGAAGTCCTTACAACATTTGGGGTGATGTACAGATTGATACATTTCCCCACAACTCCATATGAGGTAATGTTAAAGCAAGCTGCTGGTTTTCATGGGCATGTTCATGTTGTTGGCAGCGTGCACATAAATATTACTGCCTCAAGTGTGGATGAGCACACATTTATGAGTCACACGTGATATCACAATATCAATACATGGATGGTCATGCATGCAGACTATATTGTAGTAACCACCATATTACCCTGAGTATATATGGGGCTGAATGGGTGATTGACAGCTCAGTGTCACACAGGTACACTGAGTTGTACATTCTACCATCCCTGGAACATTCATGTTACACTTTACATGCCTGGAATGGGTCATGAAGGTAAATGGAGACCTTCAGAGTATTGGATTAATAGAGCCTCTCGGAAGATAAGGGGCGATCACCAAGAGAGACACCGCATCCTACATCGGAAGATAATAGGAACTACTGCAACAATGCTGGAATAGCCATGGCTAGATTCAGAAGCTGTTATTTTATGAGGCATTCATCATGGCCAGGACAAGATGATTCTTCTGAAAGTGCAACTGTGGATCATTCATTGTTAAATAAATCTGTCTGCTATTGTGATTTACTCTCATTTGGTATGTGTGTGTATTTGTTTATTTTAGTCTTTCCATCTCGGTTCTCATTGCAATATTATTCTTGATGTTGTGCCAATGTGCAGCAATCATGTGCAGCTTAGTGCAGTATCATGTCATATTATGTTTTTCTTCTTCATCTTCTTTGTCTACTTCTTCCCCTACTACTTTAAATGATTACGTTATTGTTATCATCTTTGTGGCGGAGCCTTAGTGGTAGTATTAGAAAACTGCAAAATGTCATAATGAGTGTCATTTTGAGGCTTGTGGTGCCCTAAAATTATAACATATTTCATTCTCACATGTGAAATCCTACTCCTTGCTGGGAATGGGTGTAGGACGCTTCATGATTACTTCTCATATCCTACTCTGGGGTAGACCAAATTCTTATCTTAGTCAGACGTTTATAGCAATTTCTAGAATTAATTCTGAGATGCTTGATAAATATGGGCACTGATGTCAAGTGTGTTGGTTATGATGTCATACATGACAGTTTGGCAGTTACCCATTTACATTGTAGTGGAATTAACTCTGCTGTTTGATTTTACTTAATCATTACCTATGCCTTAGACAAAGGACCTGAAGTTGAACAGAAACTGACTTAAATGGGTTGTGAAGAACTAGGGTATAACAACATCAATATTGGCTGATTCTGATCTTCAATTTCAGCACATTACACTGTGTGGAAGTGTTGCATGGACAATATAAACAGGGATAAAAGAATTGTATTTTAAACAATAATTAAAATATATTTTTAAGGCTTCTTTTTTTGTTTTCTTTTAACAAGCAAATTTTAAAAGTTTTTTTTTTTTTTTTTTTTTTTTTTAAAAGTTTTTCCATCTATTGAAGGGAGCTTTATCCTTTCCCTGGAAGAATGGGTACAAAGCAAAGGCCTTTCTGATACACTTATAGAAAGTTAAGGGTTGTAGTGGATACATTAAGTCTGTTCTAACATTTTGTACATTTTATTTGAGTTTAAGCTTTAACAGTTGAATATAATTTATTATTTTAATTTGAAGACAGCTGGATTCTTAGTAATCTTTCCACTGTTCAATCCATGCTGCAGTGATATGTTTTAAGGAAGAGTAAGCAATAGTTTTAATTGTATTTTATTTAAATTTTTTTTTAAAAAAAAACATTGTTTCTTTCTCTTTCAGTTGCAAGTCATAATTTATAGGTTATCTGTGATAATTTTCTGCTCTCTGCAGGAATTTTAATTATTATGCAATAGAAGATTAGTCATAGATTAAATTGCACATCTCAGATGTGTCACAGTATGTAAAGACACCCTCTAAGTTGCACTTACAAATGCTTAATAAAAAAAAAACGCATCCACAGATTGTTCTTCTCTGATGACATAATCCAAGAAAAGTTGTATATGTTCTGTTTTAGTAAATAGGCAAAGGATGGGTATTAAACAAGTAACACATTTAAATTACAGTACACAGCTACTTTGTGTTCTAAAACTGTTGCAAATTCAGAGTTGTTTCCTCATGGAGAGAACTGTCAGTCCTTTTCTGTATTTAAGTTGGGTAGTAACTTAAGATGACAATTACTGCTTTCTTCAGTTTTTAAAATACTGTGCTCAAGTGTCATACATTTATTACATGTTGCATACACATGTACTTTCATGTTCATGGGTACCATTCAATGTGTATATCAAAACAAACCATATGGACATACTGGAAAGAAGATGTAATTGTACTTGCCCAAACCAGTTTTCATTCACAGTTGGCAGTATTTTGCATATTTTACTGTTTGGAAGCAGAGTGGCAAAATTTAAAGAAACATTAACAGACCCTGTGTTAGGATATAGCGGGTTGGACAATGACTGACTGATTAACTGACTTAACAAGCAACAATTGAGAGCCACATTTTCCTCTGCAAATGTTGTCTCTAAGAATCAAAATATTTATTTTTCATTATGTCTAAATAAACAAATGAGAAAATGTCTCATGCAAAAAAGTATTGAAGCTTAAGACACAAAACCTTTAAATGAAGGATCCCAGCTTTGTACTATGACTCTGTGTCAATGATGTGAACAGGGCCTTTGAGAAGGCAAAAACCTGCCAACACCTAGACCAGATATTACTGTGTTTCACCCTGCATCCTCAAAGCTTGCTAAACCTCCTGTACTAACATATTAAAACTCTCACTGCCCCGTCTATAACTGCAAGCCTTAGGAAAACTACCCAGTGACACTTTCTCCTCAGTACTCCTAAATGCTTGTAATGGCTCACAGCGATTTCTTTATTCCAGAAACACTGGGTCAAATTATTTATATATATTAAATTAAGGGATCATTTGATAACACTGTATTTCTGAAATTGCACATTATCATTGAACAACTTGATACATGAGACATATGTTAGATTATTTTTAATTAATTAATAAACATAAATAGTGTAAATTATAGACTCATCATTTTGTGCTTTATTTCACATTTTGGATATGTTCTTTTTGAATTAATTTTATCTTAAAGGTAGTGTTGTGCTTAATGGGTTTAAATACATACTTCATCTTATAGTACTCAGCTCTAGTGCTCTCCATTATCACATTAGCTTCCTTTAAGCTTGTGCCTGGTTACATGAAATCCCCTCTCATGTTAGTCACTGTTGACAGACAGTGCCAAGAAACTGTGGAAAAAAATGAATTAGGTCCAGCTTCGTAGTTTGGCAATAAACCTACCTCCATAACATGCAAGGCATGTTTTCTCCTGCTGGAAGGTCTGCTGCTTCAGTGTTGATGTATTTACTTTTAAAGCTTTTCTTTCACATTTCTAGGTGGAAGTGCATTACTTTTTTGATGTATAAAATTATGCTTCACTTTACAAAAACCGTTCTTGGGAAAATGAATATACAGTATGCCATGACTGTGAAAAATTTAGTTTGAAATTAAAAATACTTGTACTTATTCTTTGAGACTGCTGCGTCAGCCTCAGACTATGTTGAACCATTCAACCAAAATAGTAACCACTACATTATCAAATTTTGTGATGACACTGGAGAGTACAACAATATCACGTTTTGTACAACAATAACATCATCATATAAAGAAATAAAATGCCTAATCTTACAGTGTGATATAAGGAAAACAGCCTGGCTTTGAAAGTCACCAAGATATAATAATTTAATCAGAACCTTGGTGGTTCTATAGCCATGTTTCAAGGGGAGTACCATCAATTTGCATTTAATGACTTTGGTTTAATTAAAGAGTAACTCAGTAATAAACAAATACCAGGTGTACTGGTATTTGTTGTAAAATTACCCAGAGCTGTCCTAATAACTAGATCAATCACTAATGTCAGTGTTAGAGAATTTAGTAATAAACACTTGAATTTTTATCTTAGTTGAATTAATTAATTTTATCTAGGAAGGCTGTATTTCAGATGGCTCCTTACAGTTTGGTTGCACCTTGTTTTTTATGTAGTGTGATGTGTAAATGATTGTGACATGTGTACAAGGAATAATAATTAAATTTTAGGGTAGTGTTTTATGTTTCCTCTTCATTGGGCTTTAATTTCCTTCTATGTCAAACACCAATGCAGAATGCAAACAGATTGCTTTTTCATTGCTGTGATGGCAAACAATCCACTTTTTTTCTTGAGAAATTTAATGTACCTGCATCACTGAGATAATTGTCAGCAAAAGAAATTTAGGTGTGTAATATACATATTATGTTGGTTGTAAAACCAGAAATACTGGAGTGCTATGTTGCTTTTCAGTTGATGGCATCATCTACAGTCCTTAGCGATAATTATGTTTTTTATTACTGAACTAACAAGAAAAATAAAATCTGTACAAATATTTACCATGTTTAAAGGTAAACACAATGATATTTGAAACCATTTAATTGAAGTACTTCACAGCCCTCCTCATAGCCACCCCCTTATCCAATGGTTTTCTACAACTCTTATCATCTCACTTGCACCTTTAGCTAAACATTTAATTTTTGTCTTCAGAATTTAGCAGCTTTTTTTTTTTTTACACAGAGCTACTACCGTGAAAATTTCTCTGACTAGAAGTAGGCTTTATATAACTCGTACAAGAAATATCAAAATTTATTTATGTAAACCCTGTATCTTTAGTGCTTATCATATTGAAACAATGTTTTTCAGCATCTTACAAGCATGATGGATAATACACTCCAAATTATAAAGTTGTAGAAACCAACTTGTATGTTTTTTTGAATTTTAATTTTGATAAATACCGTGTTGTATATTAGATAGATAGATAGATACTTTATTAATTCCAAGGGGAAATTCACATACTCCAGCAGTAGTATACTGATAAAAAACAATATTAAATTAAAGAGTGATAAAAATGCAGGTTTAACAGACAATAACTTTGTATAATGTTAACGTTTACCCCCTGGGTGGAATTGAAGAGTCACATAGTGTGAGGGAGGAACGATCTCCTCAGTCTGTCAGTGGAGCAGGACAGTGAAAGCAGTCTGTTGCTGAAGCTGCTCCTCTGTCTGGAGATGATAATGTTCAGTGGATGCAGTGGATTCTCCATGATTGACAGTGCCTCACTGAGCACAGTCCTGCTCAGTGCCCGTCGCTCTGCCGTGGATGTCAAACTGTCCAGCTCTGTGCCTACAATAGAGCCTGCCTTTCTCACCAGTTTGTCCAGGCGTGAGGCGTCCTTCTTCTTTATGCTGCATCCCCAGTACACCACCGCGTAGAAGAGGGCGCTCGCTACAACCGTCTGATAGAGCATCTGCAGCATCTTATTGCAGATGTTGAAAGATGCCAGCCTTCTAAGGAAGTACAGTCGGCTCTGTCCTGTCTTCCACAGAGCATCAGTATTGGCAGTCCAATATTAGTAAATAAAAAAAAAATGATTAAAGCAAACTTTATCTGTTTCATCCTAATTTCCTAGTGAATACTACCAGTTAGAAACATTTAACATAAAAGCTTTGCCCATTATGCCAACCATTTCTCAAATTTTCCACCAAATGCCCTTTCAACAGATGCTAAATTTATACGGTTCTCCATTATTCCACATGAGAGTATATTAAAGCAGGCTGCATTCATGCAAATCGACACTCACAAAGATCATTGTCCCAAGTGATGGTGAGCACACATACAGTGCTCTCCATTATGTTTGGGACAAAGACGTATTTTCTTTGATTTACCCCACTGCTTCACAGTTTAAAATTACAAGTCAAACAATTCAGACTTGATTAAAGTACACATTGCAGACTTTCATTTAAGGACATTTGCATACATTTCACTTTCACCATGTAGAAATGGCAACACTTTTTATACATGGTCCCCCATTTCATGGTACCATAATATTTGGGGTAATTGGTGTCAATTGTTTGTGATTTCCCAGGTATGTTTCATTGTTTTATTAGTGCAGGCATAAGATTCCTAGGCTTGCTTCTACCCTTTGCATTCTGTAGTTACCTTTGGGGACAACTAAAAATCAAAACAAGTATTCTATAACCTTTATAGACATTAGTAAAACTTTAGGATTACTTAAATCAACTTTCTTGAATATAATTATTCAGAAAGTATACACTGGTTAGCTCAGTAATTGTAAGAAGAGTGGTAGGCCAATGAAAACCTTCACTGCTGATGACAGAAGAATCCTCACTTACGGCAAAAAAAAGCCCCAAATGCCTCTCTGTCAGATCAGAAACAGTCTTGAAGGGAGATATGTATGTGTTACAGACTATTACCGGCAGCAGACTTCATTAACAGAAATACAGAGTCCACACTGCAAGATGCAAACCAGTAGTTGGCCACAAAAACAGAATGTCCAGATTACGGTTTGCAAAAAAGTACATAAGAGCCTGCAGAAATCTGTAAAGTGGTCTTGTGGACAGACAAGACAAATATTAACTTGTATCAGAATGATGGCAAGAGTAAAATGTGGAAACAAAAGGAACTGTCTAAGATCCAAAGCATGCCTCCTCATCTGTTAAGCATGGTGGGGGGAGTATTATGGCTGTCACAGGTACTGGCACACTTATCTTCATTAATAATGCAACTGCTGATGGCAGTTGTGCAGTGAATTCTGGGGTGTATTGAAGCATCATACTGTATCTGTTCTAGTTCCAGTAAATGCCTCCAAACTACTTAATTAAATGGCACTTCATCCTACAATAAGATGATGATTCCAAACATGCTTCTAGGGCAATACAGGAGTTTTTTAAAGCTAAAAAATGGAAAATTATTAAATGGCCATACCAGTCACCCAATTAAATCGAATTGGATGTGCCTTCCATATGCTGAAGAGAAAACTTCAGGGGACAAACCCCCAAACAAGCAGGAGCTTCTGCTGCTTCTGCTTCTACTTCTACTGCCACTTCTACTTCCTTCTTCTGTTGCTTTATCTACTCCTATTATTACTTTCTTTGTGGTAAAGCCTTAACATGTGTATGTGAAAACAACAAAACTTTATCATTAGTGACATTGTGAAGCATCAGGCCACTGTAAAATCATGACATCATTCATTCCAAAATATGAACTTTTATTCATTGATGGGAGATGGTGTAGGACATGTTCTGACTAATTCTCATGTCCTATCTGGAGTCAGACATATTCTTATCTTTGTCAGAAATGTAGTGCAGTTCCTAGGAGTGATTCTGAGATATTGTACATGAATATAGGCACCGATCTGTTTAACATTGTATTTCTTTCTATTTTGATTAGTTACATTTCAATGCACACGAGTGAAGTTCAGTTTTAGAATTCTCCATGATTTCACTGTGCAAATCGCTTCACATGTGAAAAATAAGCATGAAGTTTTAGATAGAAAAACTGCAAAGCAGAAAAGCTGTTAGCCCAAATTGCTATTTTGCAGAATTTAATAGTAACTTTGCTGAATTAGACCTGTTAATCCTAGCTATGTTGATGGATACAATAACCTTAAGCCATTGAGCTGGCCCTTTATATCAGCAGAACATTGCACAGTTGTAGGCCATTCAGGTAAAGGCTGTGCTTCTGATATTAATTTTATATATTCAATATTTAAGATTACCTACTGTAAAACTCATAATGACAGTATGTACCGTAAGAGCAGAGATACCACAAGAACCGATACTTTGGTACCAATTTCAGTACCGAAGTTCTGAAAACGTAACAGTCCCAGCTTTTTTTACAGTATCTGTAACTATTAAAGTTCTGCACTCATGCATGACTGCACGTAGAAGAATTACTTCAAAATGCACAACAATGCATGACAAAAACATGAGTAAAAACTACATAATAAAAATGGGTTACAATAGTAATGCTACAGCACTGCATTAACACATGACAAAAAGGAAATGGTAGAAGTCATGTCCAAAAATGCTTTGTGATCCTTCAGGAGAATTTCAGCACATGGCTGAAGAAATAGTATGTGTTATTTTATTACAAAAAACAGGCTCACGTGTTTGCCACTTTTACCCCATTATGGAATTTGACCAGAAACAGATTTTTGTGTGCTTTTAAAGCAAAATATTATTATCAGTTAAATGAGGTATAATCATTTAACTTGTATCGTCAAGCATTTATAAGAGGAGATGAAAAGATAATAAAGTAAATTACTTCTAATAGTGTCCTACACAGTCCCAATAAATGAATGGAGGCTTCCCATTCATTCTGTAATGGTAATGAGCACTTCTACAAATGTATATCAGTCTAAGCATCAGTTTTTAATTGGACTCTTGGGCTAATTAAGTGATGTGTTATTACCCAAGTTCTATGTTTTGGGAACAATATAGAAATTAGAAAACTAAGTTTGGTAAAAAAAAAAATAATAATAATTACACACACACACACACATATATATAATATTGTGATGGATGGCCGGCCGTTTATCCCGGCCAATACCCCCAAGCCGCCAGGTGGAGCCCTCCTTGCAGTATGGAGGTCCCCAGAAGACCAGCAGGGCATCATGGACAATGGAGTTTTTATACACAGCCCTGCTGGATGTCATGGGGGCCACTAGGAGACGCTGCAGGGAGGAATAACGGCTATTTTCCCTACGCCCCGGAAGCACACGTGGACAAGAGGAATGACGTGCTTTCAGGGTGAAGAAAGTAACTTGTACCTGACCCGGAAGTGATTGAGAGTCACATGGACTGGGGATTAGGAACACTTCCGGGTCAGGAGATATAAAAGGACTGTGGGAGCTCCCAGACGGCGAGCTGAGCTGGGTGGAAGGGTGGCAACGCGTCTGGGAGCTGGAGGATTGATTTATTGTTAGTGATTGTGACTATTTATGAGTATAGTGGAGGAGAGGGTGCTTTGTAATAATATTAATAAATATAATATAATATAATATAAAAATGTACCAAGCAGTTATATGGGAGTAATGTATTTTTTTTGTTTTTAACAATATTTTCATCTTGATTTTCATTCTACTTTTCTAGGTGTTCTAATTGTTTAATTAATCCATTATTTACTAATTAGTGGGTCTGATGCTAAAGTACTTGCAGCCTTTGATTATTCAGTGTTGTTTGCCTGGGTGTCTGCTCTGCTTGTTTTAAATTGTCATTAATAAGATACAATGAAAGGGGTAAACTGCACAGAGTAAGGGCAAAATATAATGAAATCAACAAAAGAGAGTTAAACATTTAAATATCTAGCAAAAACAGAAATATTTCTAAATGTCTTATAAATGTAAAAATCATGCTGCTGTGCTTTTCTGAATGTAGAATAAAAGAAAAATAATACCAGCTAATTAAATGAGATCAGTGCTCCAGGTGTTGTCATTGATTAGGAATCTGGTTTGAACAAAAACCTGCAGCCACAGTGTGCCCCCAGGACTGAGGTTGGGAAGCACTGTACTAGGGGGCTGTGCCCCCTGCTTGCTTTGCTCGCCCACCCCCGGGTTTAGTTTACCAGATATTCAATTTAAAGAGATTGTTATTTTCATGGGAATTGTTACATATGCATTATTTTTACTTTTACTTTAAAACTTTTGTAAAAACAATACTTTTCCTTTATTTCCAGCCCCGGGCGTGGTTAAATCTTTCTCATGGGACGTATAATGTTGCTCGTGTTTTGAAGGGTGGCCGGCTGAATGCATGCTAAGGAGATGCCGTTGGATCATCTACTGTTTTTCTGCTGCTGCTGGCGAGCTGCACATACTTTTTGTCATGCTGCACGTCAACCATTTAAAGCCTGTACAGCTGCTGTCCTTTTGCCACTTCTTGTCTCTGCTGCTTGCATTGTGTGGGGTGGGGATGAATGCACGCTAAGGAGTTGTAGTCGGATCATCTGCTGGCTTGATGCTGCTGATGAGCTGCGTTTTCTGCTTGTCGCACTTTGCTTCGATCATTTCAAAGCCTGTACAGCAGCTGTCCTTTTGCTACTTCGTGTCTCTGCCACTTGCATTGTGAAATGGGGGCAGGGGGGCTTAAACGCACACCAGAAGCATTCCAACAACTGCTTCGTTAGATGTCAGTGAACTTGTTTTAAATGTTGTCTCACTGTCTTGTCTCGCGTGACGTTAAAGTGTCTCTCACGGGATGTCGTTGTCTTCCGAGAACATTACGTCTCGTCTCCCTAGTCTCCCTCCCAGGATTTTCTTTTTATAATAGAGAGATCAGTGTTTGAAAGGACAGGGAACATCTCTATTAATTTGAACCGTATTAACAGAGACGCATAATCCTTGAAACACACAGTTAGTAGGACATATAAAACCATGTACTTGATTGTTAAGTACAAATCTGCAAACAGTCAATTTTTTCAGTTGTTTGGCTTTTGATTGCGAGCTACTGTTCATTAGTATAGCCCATAGGTGAAAACATGTCCTATATTTGAAAGGTATGCTGAAGAATATAATGCTGCCTCACAGTTATACATTTTTTTACACATTTTATTTATATTTTGATTGTTTTTAATTTATTTATATCTTTTATACACCCTAAATAATTTTCTAATTCTGGATTTGTACACAAGCATAAGCAATAACAAAATGTAATCACTCACATAAGCTCTGAAAAACATCAAAACAAAGGCTGTTTAACAGGAGATGTGAAATAAGCGATTCATGTAAAACAGACAAGTTTGAATTCACACACGAAGCTTTAGAAGTGAGACAAATGCAAAATTAAAGAAGGGATATATTTGGAAAAAGCACCATGAGTTTCAGGCATTTGAGGTTTGAATTAATTTGACTCATTTGTTAAATATTTCTCTTCAGTAATATTTTTAACAAGCTATTGATACAAATATAAAATCTTACAATAGCAAATGGTACAAACTTAACACGGCAATTCACTGACAAACTAGACTTTTAAAGATGTTGTTACAAAAGCAGATTTAAAGAGTTTGTTTAAATGGAAATATTCTGAATTATCTTGGAATTCACTAATTCAACATTACATATATGATAATATTTGAATTCTTATATTTGAAATATAAATTTAAAACAGTATTTTTCAGTTACTGTACAGAAAACATCAGAATAAGTTTAGAATATGCACATACTAAGACACCCTTGCGAAAGTATTCATTCCCCTGGGTGTTACAACCTGGAATTAAAATGGATTTTAGGGGTGTTAGCACCATTTGATTCCCACAACATGCTTACCACTTTGAAGGTGCAAAATATTTTTTGTTGTGATACCAACAATAATTAAGACAGAAAAACAGAAACCTTGAGTGTGCATAGGTATTCACCCTCCTAAACTCAATTATTTATAGAGCCACCTTTTCCTGCAAATTACAACTGCAAGTCTCTTGGGGAATTCTCCATTAGCTTAGCACATCTAGCCACTAGGATTTTTATGCATTCCTCAAAGCAAAACTGCTCCAACTCCTTCAAGTTAGGTGGGTTGTGTTGATGTACAGAAATCTTCAAGTCATGCCATGGATTCTCAATTGGATTAAGGTGTGGGCTTTGACTAGACCATTTCAAGACATTTAAATGTTTCCCTTTAAACCACTACATAGTAGTTTTAGCAGTATGTTTAGCAACATTGTCCTCTGGGAAGGTGAGCCTTTGTCTCAGTCTCAAATTTCTGACCGACTGAATCAGGTTTTCATCAAGAATTCCCCTGTATTTTGTGCTGGACAGTTTTCCTAGCCCTGCTTCTCTGTGGGAATGATGTTCTCTGTGTTATTGAAAGTGTTGGGTTTCTGCGACACATGGCATTTCCCCTGATGACCAAAAGTTTAACTTTACTCTCATCTGAGCAGAGAACCTTCTTCAATGTGTTTGAGGAGTCTGTCATGTGGTATTGGACAAACTCCAAATGTGTTTTATTTTTTTTCTTCTTTATGCACTGGCTTTTTTCTAGCCACACTTCCGTAAAGCCCTTTCTGTGGATTGTACAGCTTAAAGTGGTCCTATGGACAGATACCTCCATCTTTGCTGTGGATCTTTGCGGCTCCTTCAGTGTTCATTTGGTGTCTTTGTTGCATCTCTAATTAATGCCCTCCTTGCCAAGTTTGTGAGTTTTGGAGGGTGCCCTTCTTTTGTCAGGTTTACAGAAGTGCCATATTCTTTCCATTTTGTTATAATGGATTTAATGGTGCTCCGTGGTGTATTCAGAGTTTGGGATATTTTTTATGACCCAACCCTGCTCTGTACGTCTCCACAACTTTGTCTCTGACCTGTTTGGAATACTCCTTGATCTTCATGTTGCTTGCTTAGTGGTGTTGCAGAGTCTGGGACCTTACAGAACAGGTCTGTTTATACAGACATAATGTGACACTTGGATTGTACTCAGGTGGATTCTAATTAACTTATTAAGTGACTTCTGAAGTTAGTTGTTTGGACAAGATCTCATTTAGATGAATACATATGCACTCACAACTTTTCAGTTATGTTTTTTTAATACATTTACAAATTATTTTATTTTTAGTCCTCTTCCAACAATTTGGAATACATTAAGTCCATTACATAAAACAGGACAAACACTGACGGGGATGAATACTTCCACAAGGAGCTATAAATCAAGTTGCTTATGATGATACCACTCTTTAAACCATATGCTGAAATCCTACCAAGACTATAAACCATTATGAATGCCAGAAGTTGTTTACTTAAATGATAGTTGGGTAAGTACTTGATAGATATACCAGTATTTTAAAACTGCTGTTAATGGAGGTACTTTAATAAAAAGCAATTGAATGGGATTTCTGTTTTGCCATGGTATGGAGCAGTATCAAGTATTGTAAAATTTCAAAGGAGTATAGGAATTAATGTTTTATAAAGAATATTAGGTCAATATATTGTGAAATAGATGCTATATAGCGCCCGGACCAACACAGACTTGACACTTAGGCACGTGTAAAACTCAACAAAAGACTTTTATTTCTTCCTTCAGCTGGAGGGCACGTCTTCCCCGTGAACCCTCCAGCCACAACACAGTCCCAAGCACAGTAACACAAACCACAACCCTTCTCTCTTTCACCACCACTCCTCCACAGCTTTGTCCTCCTTCCACCCGACTCTGGCCGCTGAGTGGTGGTCGCTGGCTCCTGGAAGTGCTCAAGGTGGTTGATTTGCCAATATCCAGCTGCACTTCCGGGTAAGGTGAAACCAGTGCCCAAAAGGGGCCAACCGCTCCTGTTGCAGCACCCCCTGGCAGCGCCTGTGGAACCCCACAGAGCTGCACAGAACTCCAACCCCCATGAAGCCCTGGGGGAGTCCGAGGCACCATTGCAACACAGGGAGGCTGCCATCTAGCGTCCGGGGGAGGTACTGGGCTTCCACCCCTTGTCCCCCTGGCATGTGTGGTGAAGAGGCATCCAGGCCAGGCATGGGCCCTGGCCATCTGTCACAATATATACAATTTCTAGTTCTTCTAGTTATAGATATATTTCATGTAAAGGTTGTGCTTTTTAAGATAACAGAGAAGTAATGCCGATTTTTTCAAAATCTTTAGAAAGAAAGATTTATATTGAAATAAAAGTTCATCATTTTCAGAAACATTAAGAGTGTGTGATTCTGGGGTTCGTCAGGAGTGTGTTCTTGCTCCTACTCTGTTCAATGCTTGTATGGACTGGGTATTGGGCAAGGTCGTGGAGTCCAGCGGCTGTGGGGCATCTGTTGGTAAAGAAAGATTCACAGATCTTGACTTTGCTAACGATTCTGTGATCATCCCGGAGTCAGTGGACGCTGTGATCCGGGTGCTCGAGAGACTGAGCGAGGAGTCTGAGTGTCTGGGCTTAAAACCAAGATCCAGGCCTTTAATGACCTCTTGGGCACAGCCATCAGCAGTGTGTCTGTTTGCCGACAGAGTGTCAACCTTGTCGAGAGGTTTACTTATCTTGGCAGTGACATTTATGTCTCTGGTGACTCTTCCTCTGAAGTCAGTAGATGGATTGGGAGAGCATGGGGAGTCATGAGGTCGCTGGAAAGTGGTGTATGGTGCTCCCAATATCTATGCAAAAGGACGAAGGTCCAAGTCTTTAGAGTCCTGGTGCTTCCTGTCTTGCTATATGGTTGAGAGACATGGACGCTATGCGGTGACCTGAGACGTAAACTGGACTCCTTTGGTACTGTGTCTCTCCGGAAAATCCTTGGGTACCGTTGGCTTGACTTTGTGTCAAATGAGCGGTTGCTCATGGAGTCCCGAATGAGACACATTACCTGCATTGTGAGGGAGCATTGGTTACGGCACTATGGCCATGTGGTGCGTTTCCCTGAGGGTGATCCGGCTCGTAAGATCCTCATTGTTGGGGACCCGAGTGGCTGGACCAGGCCAAGGGGTCACCCATGTAACACCTGGCTGTGGCAGATAGAGGGTCATTTTCGGAGGGTGGGACTGGACTGTGTGTCTGCCTGGGGGGTTGCCAGCCGGTATCCCGAGTTGTTTCGTTGTGTAGTGGGTACGGCAGCGCACTGTACCAGTGCATGCTCCCCAATTTGACTTGACTTAAGAGTGTGTATACCTTACCCTCTCTTTATGGCTGATAGGAGGAAGGACAATTGGACTTGTTGTTTGGTGTGTATTCGTTTATATTGTAAAAGTCTATTTTACTGGTATTCTTTTAGTTATAATCTTGTATTGGAGAAAAACTGTTAAAGTTTAAAAGAAAACTTTACAGTGTACCTTGTGATCTGAGTGCGGCCTTTGATACTATTTGTCATACAACAACATTTATTTATATAGCACATTTTCATACAAAAAATGTAGCTCAAAGTGCTTTACAAAATGAAGAATAGAAAAATAGAAGACACAATAAAAAATAAAAATAAGTCAACATTAATTAAAATAGAATAAGTAAGGTCCGATGGCCAGGGTGGACAGAAAAAACAAAAAAAAAACTCCAGAGGCTGGAGAAAAAAAATAAAATCTGTAGGGATTCCAGACCAAGAGACCGCCCAGTCCCCTCTGGGCAATCTACCTAACATAAATCAAACAATCCTCTTTGTATTTAGGGTTCTCATGGAAGGACTTGATGATGATGTTCACGTAGACTTCTGGCTTTCAGTCCATCAATGTTGGAGTATCATGATGCTTTGAGTAGGTGGTGGTGGCGTAGGCCGCCACCACAAAGAAACCGGAAAAAGAAACAGAAGAGAGGGTTGGGGTCAGTACGGATTTTGGAGCCACTATGAATAGTTATTATGAAGAATTGAACATACAGAGTATCAGTATTAAGTTAAAGTGAAGTTAGGAGAAAGCCATGTTAAAGTAATGTGTTTTCAGCAGTTTTTTAAAGTGCTCTACTGTATAGCCTGGCGGATTCCTATTGGCAGGCTATTCCACATTTTAGGTTCATAACAGCAGAAGGCCGCCTCACCACTTCTTTTAAGTTTAGCTTTTGGAATTCTAAGGAGACACTCAATTTGAGGATCTGAGGTTACGATTTGGAATATAGGGTGTCAGACATTCCGATATATAAGATGGAGCGAGATTATTTAAGGCTTTATAAACCATAAGTCAATCCTGAATGACACAGGCAACCAGTGTAGTGACATCAAAATTAATTGGCATAATATAATCTTGTCCAGGACAGATTCCATTGTTAAAGTTGAGTTTAACATTTTCAGCCTTTCAAGTTTTGGTTGAAAATCTGGAATATTCATTTTTTCAAATAATGGATCACTTTGCGGATTAATGTACACACTGTAGAATATTTTACCTTGCTGTTAATATAGAAGAAGAAGCTGGTTTGTGAATAAGTAGCTGACTGCAAGCTTATACTGGATGTAGCTAGTAGTGAATAAAAAGGCAGCTGAATGTGCACCTAACTTAAAAATAATTACCACCAAACCCTTTCACAAACATAAAGTGACGTGCAAAAGTATTCAGTCCCCTTGAAAGTTGTCATAATTTTATGTAAGACAAAATATTTGTACACATATTTATTAATTCAGTATTTTTTCTTATGCTGTAACAAAACATTTCCAAAGTCAAAATAAACTATTTTATGTAGACATTTTTATTAATTTTATTGCACTCCATACAAAGCAATCAAGTTTTTACAAAGAGAAAGATAGAGTCAAGAACAGATCGATCCCCACCCTTGAGAGAGAGAGAGAGCAAGCCAAACGGCATAAAAATTTTACAGCTTTTAAACATACCTAAATTAATAAATTCTCTGTGCTTCATGAACTTATTTTTAGAATATTACTGATTAGATCCTGCCATGTTTTGAAAAAAGTCTGTACGGATCCTCTAACGGAGTATTTGATTTTTTCCAATTTCAAATAATATAACACATCGGTTTCCCACTGACTTAAAAGAGGAGAGTTTGGGTTCTTCCAGTTTATCAGAATAAGTCTGCATGCCAAAAGTGTAGTGAATGCAATCACAGTTTGTTTGTCCTTCTCCACTTTAAACCCCTCTGGAAGAACCCCAAACACAGCTGTTAATGGGTTAGGAGGGATTGTGAGTCCAAGGCTATCTGAAAGGTAATTAAAAATTTTTGTCCAGAATAATGTTAATTTGTTGCAGGCCCAGAACATGTGACCTAGTGAGGCTGGGACTTGGTTGCAACGTTCACAGGTTGGATCATGCCCTGGAAACATTTTGGAGAGTTTTAGTCGAGACAGATGTGCTCGATATATAATTTTGAGTTGTATAATTGTATGCTTTG
>JANRMT010027041.1:99983631-100046977 GCA_026402145.1 Polypterus bichir lapradei
CCTTTCCAGTTTCAGGTGTTCTCTGATCAGCGAGCTATCGAGATCTGCACTCCCGATCGTACATTCGCTCCTCTTTTCACTCTCAGCCGGCGACGATGTAGCGGACCTTGGTCCCGAAGAGTCTGTACTTTCGCCCAGCTGTTCCAAGTCTCTCTCTGAAAGGCCGTATCTTGAGCTAGGGCTTGCTGATCTTGGCTTGGGTGCAGCTTTAGTTTTCTTTTCTTTCGGACCCCCTTTCTTGCTGGCCATGTTTATATATGCTTACATATATACTGTAGCAGTCCCCTTGGGTTGAATAAATGCAGGATATCTCAGGATAATAAGCAAATAATATGAAAAATAACACCGCTGCTAGCGGAGCTCCACTTCAGACGTCCATCTCTCGCATCGGACGAGACCAGCTCTCCCTGTAGACATTTTTTTTTTTTGAAGAAGAAAATCTCCAAAGTTAGTGTTTACATAAGTGTTTAAACCTCTGTGCTTTGGAACCTCTGGGTTTACACCAATGACAAATTAATTACAAAGGTGGCAGACAGTTGACAGTCATAATTAAACATAATGAGGTGCTACTTTCTCTCTGGATATAAAAATCCCCCTTCGTAGGGACCGTAGTCTTTGGTGGACAGTCACTGAAAAAATGAAGACAGAGGAGCATTCTGCTGATGTGAGAAACAAAGTTATTGAAATGCACAGGGTAGCAGGAAATGACTATAAAAATATCAAGAGTCTGATGTCCCATTGCGCACTGCTGGATCCATCATCAGAAAGTGGAAGGTTCATCACAGCACCTAGACTCTTACTAGAACAGGCCATCCCTCAAAACTGAACATCAGAGTTAGATACCAACTAGAGATAGAGGAGACTAGAAATTCAATCGTCACTCTCAGATGTTGGCATTGCTTTTTGGCTGAAACTGGAGTGAAGGTGCAGGGGTCCACAATTTCAAGAGCTCTCCATTAAACCGGCCTCTACAGGAGGGTGGCAAAAAAAGAAGCCATTCCTTAAGATGGTCCACATAAAAGCATATATGGCGTTTTTCCAGTTAAATGTGGGGAGAAGGGTTTATGATCAAATGAAACCAAAATAGAACTTTTTTCTCACACTTCAAAGAGGTACAGAATGTGTGGCATAAAACAAACACCGCCCATGCCACAAGAAACACCAGACCTACAGTGGAATATGGTGGTGGCAGCATCTTGCTATTATGGGGATGTTTTTCATGTGCTGGGACAGAGAATCTTGTCAGAGTTGAAAGGACATAGATGGGCCCAAATACCACACAATATTGCAGGAGAACTTGTTCCAGTCTGCTATGAATTTAAAGCTTGGGAGAAGATTCATCTTTCAAGGTGACAATGACCCTAAGCATTAGACCAAAGTGACACTAGGATGGCTCAAAAACAGACAGGTGAATGTTTTGGAATGGCCAAGTCAAAGCCCTGATCTTAACCCTGTTGAGAATCTGGGGCACTGTTTGAAAACTGCTGTTCAGAGATACCATCCCACCAACATAGAGGGCACCTAGAAATCATGCCAAGAAGAACAGGGAAGAATCACACCTGAGCAATGTGCAGAACTGGGGCATATTTACATACCCCAAAAGCAAAAAGGTTCTTGACAAAGTGTTGGGCTTGAATACTTACGTAAACAATCAGTTTGGAGTTTTTCTTTAGTTATTTGGAGTTTGATAGCGTTTTGCTACAGCACAAGAGTTCACATTAAAAATACCAAATGGATAAATATGTGGACAAATCTTTTGTCATGCAGAAAATTTGGATGACTTTTAAAGGGATTGAATACTTTTGCACGTCACTGTATGCTTGTGAAAGGGCTTGGTGGTAATTCTTTTTCCCAGTATTTTCCTTTAATTCTGAAATGATCACAGGACTGAAGTTAGGTACGCATTCGGCTGTCATTTTATTCACTCCCAGCTACTCCCAGTATAAGCTTGCAGTCAGCTACTTATTCACGCAGCTTTTGTAAAGCAGCTTCTTATTCTAGTATAACAGCAATGCAAAATATTCTACAGCGTGTACATTAATCGGCATCATTACAGACTGATCCATTATTTGAAAAAATAAATATTCCAAATTTTGGTCCTGCACGGGTCAAAATTGTTAAACTCTAATTTAACAAATAAATCTGTCCTGGACAAGTTTATATATGTCAGTGTCACAAAACTATGAAAATTAAGGTGGCCCAACGTCATTTAACACTTTACAGTGCCCATTAAATATCACAGTAAATCCCATTTATGTGATATTGAAGTGGGAATACTTTGTCAGTTTCACCCTGATACTCGCACTGGGCAGAGCAAAACTCCGCTGCACCTTAAAAAAAACGCATCTGTCTTTTCACAAAACTGTGAAAGGTAAGGTGGCCCAATATGATGTAACTGACCCATGCAGGTCCTAAATGTTAAATGTTTAGCTTTTCAAAGAATTGGCATGTTTAGTCAATTAATATACACGTTATAGATGTACAAGCATTGCGGTTAGGGCTTTGCACTTTCAACCCTTTGTTCGTGGGTTCAAGTCCTGAGACTGACACTGTGTGACCCTGAGCAAGTCACTTCACCTGTCTGTGCGGCGCGTTGCGGGGTCGCCTGGCATAATAACATTTAGTTACTACTAGTTAGATTTATGTTGCATAGAGACGTCAATCGTAAATGTTTAATATTTTGCCTTTAGAATAAGTAACAGTTTTGCAAATACTGTGTGAACAAGTACAGCCGCGGGTTGCAAGCAAGCATGTAGATGGGACCGAATAAGAAGACGACCGAATACATACCAAACTTCAGCCTTGCGTTCATTACAGACTCAAGGGTAGATTTTGTTAAATAGTAATAATTACTACCAAGTCCTTTCGCAAACGTATGGTGCGGATAAAATGTATAGTGCCGTTTAAACGCAGATGCGTCTCCTAGACACATCTCTTTACATTCCATGATAGTGATGGGCCGCTTGATACTGAGGTTTCGGCACTGTGTCGAGCTTTTGAAGCACTGGAGCTCGGAGCGCCGCTTCGAGGCTTGTTTCAAATGCACCCGTCACGTGATTTTGAAGCGCACTAGCGTAATGACGTCATTGATATCTGCGCAGTCTGCAGTCGATTGGTCAGTTACTCATCTGCTGATCCGCTTTGGCTTTTATGTGCTTCAGCGATAAGGTGCGCTAACGCGAGTTCAAATCCTAATCCTATGTTGAAATAAGGATTTTGTATAAAACAGTTATGTAGTACTTGTCTGTCTATGTTTTGGAGACATTATGAACGATTTACATTGGGCACCTTTTTCCTTGGTGTGGAATCGTGGCCACCTAGAATCTGTAACAAATTGATGAGCATATTTTGTGTAAGGTATCACGTATTATAATAATCCAGAATCTATTCTACCCCATGTCGATCATATCAGAGAGGCTAAGAAACGCTTCACTAAAGCCGACGTATATGTGCAAGGCATTCCTCATTAAACGTTTTTACTATTCAGTGTGTAGCTGATTTGTATTATTGATTTCCATAAAGCAATGTGAGTAAAAGCGTGTGCTGCATAACTAATCACAACTGTCTTTAAAACAGAATCAGCGCCATCAATAGTCTCTTCTGCAATTTTTGGGATTTCTGCGTTAATGAGACAAGACTGACAAGAAGGAGCAGTTGGATAAGCACATCTGGAGCCAAACTTTCAAAAAAGCACCTGACTTTGTCAGCCACATCCTTCCCTTCTGAATGCATCTTATCAAAGACTGCGCTGGGGTGGGGGTGTAAATAAGTAATCTTCCGAACTGCAACACAACAGAGTAAATCATTGATGTAAATAGAATTATTGAAAGACTAAGCTTTTGTCGTTTCTGTATTCTTAAACCATCTTCCAGTTCCACAATCCCCCGCAGTCACTGTCACATTTAACGTTCCCTGCTCCTCACCTGTAGTGTTACCCAAAGCATCAACACTCAGTTTTATTCAAGGCTTTACCGTTCTTCCTTTCATAGACATTAAATACAACACACATTTCCTCTACATACGTGTCCAATAATAATAGTAAACTGGCAAGAACGAGAAAAAGCACAAGATGGGAATATTCATGACAACAGCCTCGGCATCAGGGTGAGAATGTGCCTTGTCACCAATTACGTGAGCTCGTCTGCCACCCCTCAGTTGCACTGGCACACGTTACACTCGGGGGCAAATGCAATGGAGAATACCGACAATGTACACCTTCAGAAGTGGAATAAATCGACTGTATCAATCGAACATTTTAGAAAAATTATGAATTTTGTTAATCATAAACAATGCAATATAACTATTATATGTGTTGTTACTTTTTTATTTATTGTCACCAAACGTTACATATCTACATAGGAAATGAACATGGGTAATATGTTTATAATCATTCTCACTAAAATACACTGTCAAAATATATTAATGAGCAAATTGAGACACATTAGCCTTTAGGAAATATAAAAAAGTGTGTGCGCTGTCATTTAGGACAGAATGCATTGTTAACGTGACGCACTCTCTACTGACGTGATGTCAAAAAAAAAAAAAAAGCGCAGTCCATGCAAACTCAAATCCTCCTTGATATTTGACCTTATGATTAATTGTCAATATCAAATCAATAAAGTCATTTTAAGAAGATGACAAGTCTACTATAGTCAGTTCAATTAACGCTCCTTTTAAAAAGTTTGCTTATACAGAATATAAAACAGAATCTCAATGATACGGGACTCGCGAGTAGTAACGAATAATATGTGACACTGAGAAATTATAATTCCTATTAACGGGAACAAGTAAAATCTACGACTTCCTAAAACGGACACTGTAAATGTAGTCATTTCAATAAATAATTTAGGAGACTTGTGTGTGCATTTCAATATCAATTTAAGAACTACACTGTAAAAAAAAAAATGTAAAATTTACGGTAAAAAACTGGCAGCTGCAGTCGCCAGGATTTTACCGTAAAAAAGAAGGTAACAATGTTTTTTGGTTTACGGTACACTTTAAAAAATAATGTTAAATTTACGGTAAAAAAACTGGCAGCTGGGGTTGCCAGGATTTTACCGTAAAAAAGAAGGTAACAATATTTTTTGGTCTACGGTACACTTTAAAAAATAATGTTAAATTTATGGTAAAATACTGGCAGCTGGGTTGCCAAAATTTTATCGTAATAAATAAGGTGACAATATTTTTAGGTCTACAGTATAATTTTGTAATAAACTATTTGGTGTTTGCAATAAAGTCCAACAGAAGGGAATGTTTAACCATAACCAGAAGCTCATGTTGTATAATAAATATGACAATTAATAAACAATATGTATTGGCAGGGTCCAACCCCAGTACATAGTTTGCATCAGTTAGTTAATAACAACCAATAGCAAGCATGTGCCATTTAATTATACATATTGAAAACAATACAATATTTAAAGAAATTATGGCACGTTGCCTGGTAGGGAAGTAAAGTTTTCTCTTTTGTGGTGTATGGTGTCCTACTTATCGAATACAAACCACCATAAATCAGCTTCCATAACCTCAAAAAACCTTCGGCACGGGGGAAAAATAAGTCTGCTAACTTAGGTTACGTTTTTTCCCCTACTATTCAAAGGTATGCGGTTCACCAGGAACAATATTTTAAAAAGGGGCGTGTCCTTATGCAAATATCGTAGCCAGTTTTACTGAAACAGTGATTTACCGTTTTACATTTTACGGTTGTTTACCTTCATTATTTAACAGTTTTACACTGTAAAATTAACAGATTTTTTTCAGTATAACTGTAATGCATCAATAAACGGTATTTAGCATATTTTGAAGGTAGAAAAATATTGATTTTACAGAACTTGGCTGTAAAAAATAATGAAATTTATTGTTTAAGATATACAGGTAATTTTCAGTAGAACATAAGGTAACTTTCCTTTTTTTCAGAAAAGGTCTTTTACCTTCACCATTTACAGTATTTGTACCGTTAAATTTACTGACATTTTTTACAGTGTACGTAGGCTACCTGTTGTACTATAAACGGTAGCTCAAGCAGCACTTAACAGTAAATAGTCTAACAGGACAATGACTAACTGAAACGAAGATGCTGCGCCGTAACAATAAAGGTTCACACCGTCATTCTGCATGTTTAGAAGGCGCTGATTGGCTAAAACTGTTTATAGCGAATTGTCCCAAGTTGGAAGTGCCGTATAGCGATCAGAAATGAAAAGACGCAGTGAGGCATCCTGCACAGTAGTTTGTTTTTCTACAATACAAATTCAGTACGACACCAGGATCTCCAAACACACAAATATGAAGCTTATTACGTTTTACAGTGAAACTCTTTACACAATATAATTAGGGACGTGTGCCACCTGCCCGACTATGGCCCAACCTTCACTCGATAGCTCGATTCGCTCTCTATCCGTCCAAGCTGAAAATGTTGTTAAATGGAAGAATTGAAAAAAAAAATTTCACAAGAGGAGGATCAACGACGCGAACCCCTGGTGTTTTTACTGAGAGGCAGTTGCGATACCATTGAGCTACCTAATCGGATAATTAACGAGCTCCACACAACTGAACGACTACTACTGTTCTTACTGTGGCTGATGTAGAAATATGTTGTTTGACATATACACGTTAAATTGGTTTAATTGACACGAGAGTATCATTGTTGTATTCTTCTAATGAAGATGAAAAATTATATTTATAGATGTATACTATATGACGTACGGTTTTGAACAAAATTAAGCGTTCCATATAAAGGTTGCACGATTTACCTAATCTTTTTATATACGAGATAAAGTTGATATATGACAATATATCTTTGACTCTATGTATCAGACAAAGGAAATCGCAGCAATCCACAAGAACAATAATTAATTCTCAGCAACTATCTGAATTGTAGTTTAACCATATCAACTGAAGTGTGTAATGTCAATACGAATTACAAAATATAACTAGAGAGTGAAGTGTCAGATAGACTCTCAAAATATAGAGGTCAATGCCTTTCAGTGTGCTGAGGCTTCACAAAGATTCAGTAACCAGTGACCATGTCTGCTCGAAGCCCTGTCATGATCCAATCTTGGTACTACGCATGTCTGAGGCTTCAGAGCCCCATCATGATCTCAGTACTACGCATGTCTGAGGCTTCGGGGCCCCGTCAGGATTGTCTGAGGCTTTGAAGCCCGTCATGACGCAATCTCAGTACTACGCATGTCTGAGGCTTTGGGAGCCCCGTCATGATCTCAGTAGTACGCATGTCTGAGGCTTCAGAGCCCCGTCATGATCTCAGTACTACGTATGTCTGAGGCTTCGAAGCCCCATTCAAAGCCCTCATGACGCAATCTCAGTACTACACATGTCTGAGGCTTCGGAGCCCCGTCAAGATTGTCTGAGGCTTCGAAGCCCTGTTCGAAGCCCGTCATGACGCAATCTCAGTACTACGCATGTCTGAGGCTTCGGAGCCCCGTCATGATCTCAGCACTACGCATGTCTGAGGCTTCAGAGCCCCGTCATGATCTCAGTACTACGCATGGCTGAGGGTTCGAAGTCCGTCATGATGCAATCTCAGTACTACGCATGTCTGAGGCTTCGGAGCCCCGTCATGATCTCAGTACTACGCATGTCTGAGGCTTCGGAATCCCATCATGATCTCAGTACTACACATGTCTGAGGCTTTGGAGCCCCGTCATGATCTCAGTACTACGCATGTCTGAGGCTTTGGAGCCGCGTTCGAAGCCCATCATGACGCAATCTCAGTACTACACATGTCTGCGCAAAGCTTTGACTCATTATTTATTCATCGAGCTCCCGTTTGAGGTACATATGGCATCAACAGAATTCCCATTGAAATGAATGTTTGTAAGTGATCAATACATGTTAAATGATTGTGCCCGATAATACTTTGTGGCAAAAAATAAAATTATAAATTATACATCATACAAACGCTGACTTGTTGAATGCATAATGCTGCAAAGAAGAGCTTTAGCAATACGGGTGACGACACATCTCTCACTGTAATACTCTCATAAATATCCATTCTTCGCCTAATGCAACGTTTTCATGCAACACTGAACGTATGTCATATAGCATACATCTATATATAATTGTTTTCGTCTTCATTACATACATACATACATACATGCATACATTAAAAAACATACATTATATACCACCCTGCTGACAATAGTGGTGGTGCAGCGGTAGCGTTACCACTTCATAGTAAAGCGTACGTGGGTTCGGGTCCCACGTCCACCCACTGTGAATTATGACCAAAAAGAGTCTGATTTTCTTTTTTTTTTTCATTAAACCGCAAATTCCAACGTGGACCGGGAGCGAGCAAGGCGACGACGCTAGTAAAGATATATCAAATGGAAATGTGCATCTTGTTTTATGTCTATAACAAAAAAAATTATTTGAGTAACGATTTCATCTGTTTTTGTAGTTGTTGATGGCGGGTTTAGCAGTTTAAATTTTTAAATATTAAATTGATAAGGTGGAATGTGTTCTTACTTTGAGTGTTTTCTACACGGTAAATGTGTTAGTAACTGGGATTGCGCATCTATTACTGGAAGATTGCTTAGGAATGATACAGACTGGACAACTATATGTTTTAGGAAATGTTTTATTATTGCACTGTGCTGTGACTAAAAAACTTTTTACTGATCGCCTGTCTGGACCTTGAAGATGTGTTCACGAGGGAGGGATGATGCTGTTAAAAGCAAATGCTTTTTCAACAGCAGGTCCAGATGTGTTTATCCCACTGCTTTTTGTTGCCTCAGCACTCAAGAGGATCTTTAATGCCGACCTTAATATGTGCACTGCTCACCTTGAAGTGTCCCGTGTGTGTCTGTGTGCCGGTGACTGATCTGCGCCGTGTTTCTCAGCCTCTCTGATGTGCTCTGGATTGACACGTTTGAATGTTTGGTGCAGCAGAGCAAATTCAGCCTGATCTACCACAGTGGGTTTGTTATCACCTTATTCCAGCGTTTCTCAACCTTTAAGTATTTGCGACCCGAGTTTTCATAACAGTTTTAATCGCACCCCCCCCCCAACATTTTTTTGAAATGTAGATGCATATTTTATTATACCTACTTAACTTTTATCGACATTTATCTAACTCTGTATTTATTGTTCTAGTATCCGAATGTAGTTTAAGTTCATTTGTTTTAGTTCCAACAGATGTTTTTTTCATATTTTTGATTCTTGTTTTCTTTTTTTCACATCTTTGCGCCCCCCTTTTTGTTACTTCACGCCCCCCCTAGGGGGCCCGCCCCACAGGTTGAGAACCACTGCCTTATTCAATGGAGGGGTTCATGGACGTCAAATGGCAATGAATAGAAATGGATTAATGTAAATACGTGAGCTGCCGTCTGCAATTAGACATCGCATTTTGATGGCGATTTTGAGTAGGGGTGATTCCCGAACAGATCTCTTATGTGATCCTTCCACAGTGTATCTCAAAATTATTTAGTTCAAATTGGTTATAAAGACTTCAGTTCTGATCATTTTTTTTATTATTGTTAATTTTGATGAGTCTAAGTCAGATCGAACTTGGGCTAGCACTACGCTCAGAATTTGAAAAGCAAACACCTTAGTTAGTTGAGCCATTGACAGCGTCATTTCTTTGTAGCAAACTCGTTACTTTCGTGCTCCACAAAATATTGTAAAGTATTAATAAATGAAATATTTCAATACTTGATTGAATAATAACAACTGATTTAAGGATTTCACCTTTTCTTTCTCAAATGTGCTTACCTATATCATGACAAAGTACAGGGATAAACCTTTATTTTCTGTCTACTCTGTTTTAATTAAGTCAGACCAAAGAAAACATTTAAGGCTATTAAATGTGATCTCAAGAAAAGATGAGGGTTAATTATAATACTAACAAGATCGATTATAATGATACAGTGCAAAAGTAAATACTAATTGAAAGAGCCAGGAATCCATGAGTGAGGCGTCTTATTTTGTTTAACTCTTGCAATCGTATAGTGCATTCTGCCTGTCGGCGTTAGTTATATATATATATATATATATATATTTATATTTTTTAGACATCAGACACTAGAAGTTGCTGACGAACCCTTCTCTTCGTTGTCAGTCTGTAGTAGCGAAAAAATAAAAGCAATAAGAGTTATAACAGTCGTCATTGAAGTGGATCATGAGTTTGTGTAATGTTAATGAAATTGGCCAGGAGGGGTCACTAGAGAGGTGAGTGTCAAATGCTTCGAAGCTTCGATACGATTTCCGACACAATTGCTTCAAACGTTTTGATGCGTCATGAGGCTTCACTCCGCCCATCACTACTCCATGACTCTACCGGCCATTGAGTTCCAGTTTCTTGCCCCGCCCATTTCCTCTGAAGATCACGTGAACAACCAATATAGTTCACACGCAGAACCGATATAGTTCATACACAGAGTTGCGATAGGGTGCGCACACATAACCAATATGTTTCGTACGTGAAACCGACATAGTGCACACATACAGTGGAACCTCGGTTCACGACCATAATTCGTTCCAGAACTTTGGTCGTAAACCGAGTTGGTCGTGAACCGAAGTAGTTTCCCCCATAGGATTGTATGTAAATACAATTAATCCGTTCCAGACCGTACAAACTGTATGTAAATATGTAAAAATATGTAAAGATTAAGCACAAATATAGTTAATTACACCATAGAATGCACAGTGTAATAGTAAACTAATGTAAAAACATTGAATAACACTGACACAAAACACCCAGGCTCCCTGATCAGCTACACGAGCTGGCTCACTCGCGCTCTCTCTTTCTCTCTCTGTAGCACACACACCACCAAAGCCCCTCCCTCCCTACCTCAGCTACAGGAGCAGCCTGGCTCACGCGCGCTCTCTCTTTCTGTAGCGCAAGCGCGCGTGCGCGCACACACACACAGACACACACACACACACCCCTATCCCCCCCATCCCTTCCCTGTCAGCTGCCTGTGCTCTCTCTCTCTCTCTCTCTCTGCGCTTGCTCGCTTGTGCTCTCTAATCTCTCTGTAGCAGGTGCTTGCGCAGCATTTTTTTTTAAATGAGTTAAGCACAGCAGAAAAAAACATCGCACAAATCCGAACTGCATTTAAAAACCAACTCACAAGCAACCAAAAAAGTAACATTGCAGGAGATCACGCTATTGAACTTAAAGCCTGATCACTGTAAACAATGTTTTTAAAATGAGTTTTAAGCACAGCAGAAAAAAAAACGCACAAATCCGAACTGCATTTAAAAACCAACTCACAAGCAACCAAAAAGTAACATTGCAACAAATCACACGATGAAGTCCTCCATGTAAACAATTTTTTTAATGAGTTTTAAGCACAAGGAAAAAAGCGAACATTTGAAAAAAGAGAAAAATAACATTGCACCTAATCGCGCTATGAAAAACTCCATTTGTAAACACTTTCATGAGTTTTAAGCACAAGGAAAAAAGCGAACATTTGAAAAAAGAGAAAAATAACATTGCAACAAATCACATTATAAACTAAAAAATTAACTTTTGAAAAATCCGTAATACAAAAACCACCAAGAAAACTAACCTTGCATGAGACGAGTTCTGGCATGAAGTGTTTTCCTTCAGGTGTTTTCTCTCTTGTGATTTCTTGGGTTTCTGGTGCTTTTAGCTGTTTAGCTGGTGGGAGTGAAAGCCTCATGCAGCCATTCCAAAAAGAAAGTTCTTGTGACCCTCCACATTACTGGCAGTCTGGCTTTGTTTACATTATGCTACTTGAAAGCACGAGGGTTCTCAGATTGGTAAATGAGTAAACTGGTAAACAGTTTTTCCACCTCTTGTAATTTCTTTCTTTACTTCGATTTCAGTTTTCTTCAAAACTTTCTTCTGTCCACTCTTCACTTGCTTAGAAGCCATAGTTAACTGCAAAAGCACACGAAATACTGTAGAGCACAAAGAGAGTGCACGTCTTATTGAAAACAATGAACAAGGAGCGGCTTTGCTTAAATGAAAAAGCTAGGCAGCTCTCTTTCTCTCTCAGGCTGCCTACAGATAGGCAGGCAAACACGTGCAGCAATCTCCTCCTCCTCCTCCCCCTCCTCCTCCTCCCCCTCCCCAGCAGGCACGTGGAATTGGGGGGATGGTTCACTTACTGCATGCAGATAGGCAGGCAAACATGTGCAGCAATCTCCTCCTCCCCCTCCCCAGCAGGCACGTGCTCGCTCGCTCTTGCTCTCTCTCTCTCTCTCTCTCTCTCTCAGCTCAGGAGGCAAGGGAAACTGGCTTGTTCAGCAAACACGTGCAGCAATCTCCTCCTCCCCCTCCCCAGCAGGCACGTGCTCGCTCGCTCTTGTTTTCTCTCTCTCTCTCTCTCAGCTCAGACAGGCAAGGGAAACTGGCTTGTTCGTATACCGAGTGTGTGGTTGTGAACCGAGGCAAAAAGTTGGCGAGCTTTTTGGTCGTGAACCGAGTTGTACGTGAACCGGGACATTCGTGAACCGAGGTTCCACTGTACAAGCAATAGAGTTCAAGTGCAAAATTGACAGGTTACCCACATGAAACCAGTATAAGACGTGCATGAAACCAATATAGTGCATACGCAAATCCATTGTTAGACCGACACAGAACACAAGCCAATCTAGTTCATACGCAAACCGATAACATTCAACCGAAAATCAATGCAGTTCACTCACAAACCAATAACAAACGTACTGGAACCAGTGATATACACACGCAAATCAATATAGTTCATATGCAAACCAGTCGTATGCATGTACAAACGGATACACGCACAAACCGATAATATACGGACACGTACCAATATAGTTCATATGAATGAAACCAGTATTGTACGCAGGCAAACCAATTAAGTATGCACACAAACTGATAGTAAATATTCATAAACCAATAGTGTTCACACATAAAACAATAGATTACACACAGAAATATATGATTTATGGCCTGTTTGGCCCCTCATGCTGTAGGGGGAATTGAAATGCACTGTGCAATAGGACTGAGCTAATGATCTGTAATATTACCTATTGCCAATTGATTGGACACACTGTCATTGTAAATGAACATCATTGATTGTCTCCAAAAATTTCGTCAAAGCAGAAAACCGCAACCACCACTTTTTTTTTTCACTAGAAAGCTATCAGGCATTCATAATTGCTACAAGGAGGTAAGTGAGATTCTTGTGTTTAGCTAATTTTGCTATAGCTGCGAGAAGGCCACCTCATCAGTGCATCACACACTTAAGTTTGAATGGAAAGAGTGCAGGTATATTTGTACTTGTACACCGCCACAGTGCTCACAGACTCAGAGCGCCCATAGTTTCTTGCCCTTTACATTACTGTTTTAGGTTGCACATTATCCTTAAAATGTTCACTCACACATTTGAATTATTTTGATACTTTGCCTGGTTTGCTCCTTTTAAAATATCCTCTGAAGCCGCTCAGTTGTATGATGAATTATCAGCTTGTATGATGAGTGACATCCCCGGAATAATGCAACTTGTTAGAAGCATTACTGTATTTTTCATTCACCATCCGTTTTCCTACCCACTTATCGTGGGCTGGCTTGTGGGGCAGCTGGAACCTAACCTTGTGGTGTTATATTTTACATAATCTATGCTGTGAGATTTGGCTGCCAGACAAGAAAAATGGTGGCATGGTGGTACTTATTTAGTTTTGTAGGTAGTGCCTGAAGTGGACTGGTACCAGCGGTGCTCTAAGCTTCAAGGAGAACAAATTGTGAGGAGGATCACAATGCTGACTAAGCAGAGTACTACGAATAATTTGGTTACACTTCAAGCCCTGCTTGCATTCAAACAGGAATATAATTGTACTGCATTCACAAGATAATAAATCGGTAATAAATGAATTTTACTATATATTAAAGCAGTTCATTACATTTAAAAAAAAAAAGCTAATGCTGTTATCCTTCTGTATGCATATCATACATTGCAAGCTCACAATACCAATCAACACTCAGCATTACACGCTTTTTGTGGCATATTGTTTGCCTGTCTGATAAGAAAGGGCAAAATATGCTCTGTAGCCAAGCCACAATGTGTTTTTTTTCTGTAAAACATGGAGATTTGCATTTTTTGTTCAAAATATAGTAGAAATAGAGCAACTGAGGACATACAGTAGTGTGAAAAACTACTATTTGCCCCCTTCCTGATTTCTTATTCTTTTGCATGTTTGTCACACAAAATGTTTCTGATCATCGAACACATTTAACCATTAGTCAAATATAACACAAGTAAACACAAAATGCAGTTTTTAAATGATGGTTTTTATTATTTAGGGAGAAAAAAAATCCAAACCTACATGGCCCTGTGTGAAAAAGTAATTGCCCCCTTGTTAAAAAATAACCTAACTGTGGTGTATCACACCTGAGTTCAATTTCCGTAGCCACCCCCAGGCCTGATTACTGCCACACCTGTTTCAATCAAGAAATCACTTAAATAGGAGCTGCCTGACACATAGAAGTAGACCAAAAGCACCTCAAAAGCTAGACATCATGCCAAGATCCAAAGAAATTCAGGAACAAATGAGAACAGAAGTAATTGAGATCTATCAGTCTGGTAAAGGTTATAAAGCCATTTCTAAAGCTTTGGGACTCCAGCGAACCACAGTGAGAGCCATTATCCACAAATGGCAAAAACATGGAACAGTGGTGAACCTTCCCAGGAGTGGCCGGCCGACCAAAATTACCCCAAGTGCGCAGAGACGACTCATCCGAGAGGTCACAAAAGACCCCAGGACAACGTCTAAAGAACTGCAGGCCTCACTTGCCTCAATTAAGGTCAGTGTTCACGACTCCACCATAAGAAAGAGACTGGGCAAAAACGGCCAGCATGGCAGATTTCCAAGACGCAAACCACTGTTAAGCAAAAAGAACATTAGGGCTCGTCTCAGTTTTGCTAAGAAACATCTCAATGATTGCCAAGACTTTTGGGAAAATACCTTGTAGACTGATGAGACAAAAGTTGAACTTTTTGGAAGGCAAATGTCCCGTTAAATCTGGCGTAAAAGGAACACAGCATTTCAGAAAAAGAACATCATACCAACAGTAAAATATGGTGGTGGTAGTGTGATGGTCTGGGGTTGTTTTGCTGTTTCAGGACCTGGAAGGCTTGCTGTGATAGATGGAACCATGAATTCTACTGTCTACCAAAAAATCCTGAAGGAGAATATCTGGCCATCTGTTCGTCAACTCAAGCTGAAGCGATCTTGGGTGCTGCAACAGGACAATGACCCAAAACTCACCAACAGCAACAGCAAATCCACCTCTGAATGGCTGAAGAAAAACAAAATGAAGACTTTGGAGTGGCCTAGTCAAAGTCCTGACCTGAATCCAATTGAGATGCTATGGCATGACTTTAAAAAGGCGGTTCATGCTAGAAAACCTTCAAATAAAGCTGAATTACAACAATTCTGCAAAGATGAGTGGGCCAAAATTCCTCCAGAGCGCTGTAAAAGACTCATTGCAAGTTATCTCAAACGCTTGATTGCAGTTATTGCTGCTAAGGGTGGCCCGACCAGTTATTAGGTTCAGGGGGCAATTACTTTTTCACACAGGGCCATGTAGGTTTGGATTTTTTTTTTCTCCCTAAATAATAAAAACCATCATTTAAAAACTGCATTTTGTGTTTACTTGTGTTATATTTGACTAATGGTTAAATGTGTTTGATGATCAGAAACATTTTGTGTGACAAACATGCAAAAGAATAAGAAATCAGGAAGGGGGCAAATAGTTTTTCACACCACTGTAGTTTTTGAGTGAATAAAAGTAATTAGTTATTTTTAGTTTTCTGTTGGTAGACATTTATTCAAATCTAATTCATAATGAGGCAGAAGTAATTTTAGAGTTTTGTCCAAATATCGCGTCATGTTTTATAGAAAGTTTAAATGAACTTGGAATGAATCACCTTAGAATCATCAAAATAACATTACCAAAAACTGCTATATGTTCTGAGTTGCAGCAATCTGTGAGACAACAAAACTAACTCCTACACCACAACACTCCACCCATGCATCACTTCCCAGTGTAAATGCTTCCTGCAGTACATTGGTAGAGCACCTAATCATTCATAATCTGCTATCATCTCTCCTTCCATCCCAGGCAATGTTATCTAATGTTTTGAAATGATGATTTGACAATGAAGTTTTCAGGACATTGCACAACCCTACTGTGGACACAAGACACCCCTCAGACATTGCACATCAGAAGAATTCTGCATGGAGTGGTGGTGAAAGCTTTCTCCCAGTTGATGTCAAAGATTGATAGAGGTTGTTTCCACCTAAATGGTGCAACTCTTGCTGTTAGAGCTAAAGCCGTATTTATTTTTTTCCACAGATAGAAATGGCATATCCTACACATTGAATAAATTATTGCAATTTTTCAGTTCAGCTTCAGTTATGTCACCTTAATCCAAAGGAATAGTTTAAATGAAGAATAAATCTTGATATGTCTGCGTATTTTGAAAAAGGAAAAAACATTTCTTTGGTGGGCTTTCTTTTTCACATGTCTATAGATAAGTAGTTTAGAGAATGATTGGACAAACCTTTGCAGAGCAGGTCTGATTTAAAAGGCATGGAAAAAAATATTAATTGAAATACATTTTTCTTGAGATTGGAAGGGTTTTCAAGATAAGATGATTTGACTGTATTGCTTTGGTGCTAATACTTGTGCATGTACATATCAATTAAGTGTGATTTCATTGTATACCACAAGCTCCATAGTACCAGGGTTTCTTCTTGTGACTTTGAACATTAGTGGCTTCTAAAAGAGCAAATGTAATCACTGAGAGGTCAGCATGTTTACTGACCTCAGATTACTGCAGATTTTATTTTTTATTATTTTTTTTCCAGCCATCTGGAGTTTTTTTTTTGTTTTTTCTGTCTTCCCTGGCCATCGGACCTTACTTTTATTCTATCTTAATTAGTGTTCTCTGATTTTCTTAATTCTTACTTTGTCTTTTTTCTCTTTCTTCATCATGTAAAGCACTTTCAGCTACATTATTTGTATGAAAATGTGCGATATAAATAAATGTTGTTGTTTAGTTATGTAGTAGTGCATAGTCTGTAAAAGATGAAATTGGCCACATTGATTGGAATTTAAAAAGTTGTTTATTGTTATGGTTTTGTTTGCAATTTTACACAAGGTCAACTGACTTCTTGCTTTTTTTTTCCCTAATTAAAAGCCAATGATAAAATTCAGTTTAGGCAACTAATACCCTTTGAGACATATTACAGAACAGTAATGCAACATGAATAACTGAACACAGTAAAAGCAAATAAAATGCATACTATTTGCCTTTCTTTTAGCATTTACTTGAAAACAGTTGCCAGGTAAGATCAAGAAGTACCTGTAGAATATGGCCCCTTAAAAACCATTGCCAGGTAGGATCCAGAGGCGGAGTAAGCCTTACAAGTGACACTGGCAAGGTGATTCATCATAGATCATCTTACCTAGAAGTCCAAAGCAATCGGTTGTCTCTACCAATGTATATTGCCATGGTATTCACAAAGATGAGGGAGATTTTTTCCCCCCATTAGAAACCTAACCTGTCATGTTTTCATTATGCTGTTCAGAGTTTTTTAATGCCACCATTTTGGAAGAAACATTAGAACAGGTGGAAGTAAACAGCTAGAAATCACCAGATTTGTTTTGTTTTAATATAAAATTGCTGACTTAAATTTTCTGTCCTTATGTACATTACTATTAAGTGAATGGTTGACAGTTGCCCAAATAATTCATTTGGGGAAAAGTTTTCTTTCTTGCTTGCTTTCTTTCTTGCTTTGCTTCTTTCCTGCATGCCAAACACTGAGAATTGTAAATTCTATTGCTGTCTTTATTCCAACTATCTCATCTGGCTGAAGCTGCTCGATTCTGAGAGTGGGATTATTTTGATAACATCTAACTACAATAGGCGTACTGTGTTAAGTAGGCCAAATAATAAAGAAATGTGTTCTAGTGTCTGCTGTGATAAACAAGATGACTCTTTTAAAAAGATTTGTACCTGTACATTAAAATACAGCAGCTTTATCACATCCAAAAGTACTCATGCTGTGAGACTGCTACCAGGAAAAGCTTTTAAGCTCCATGACTGTTAAGTGCAACACACAGTCAAAGTTTTAAAACAGACTCCACAGAATGGTACATGGCAAATGGAGCACAAAAGGCAATCTTGATTTTCCATCAAAGAAGACATTAATGACTGATTTTTTTTTTTTTTTTACCTTGACATTACACCTATCCTTCCACCCATTTTCTAAACCTTCTTATCTGTCGCAGGGCTATGGGGAATTTGGAACCTCGTTCATTTTGGGAGCAAGACAGCAATAATACCTGGACAAGGCAGCAGTCCATTGCAGGGTGAACACATGAACACACACACACATATACTGTACATACAGTCAGTCAGTCATCAGTCATTTTCCAACCCACTATATCTTAACACAGGGTCATGGGGGTCTGCTGCAGCCAATCCCAGCAAACACAGGACACAAGGCAGGAACAAATCCTGGGCAGGGTGCCAGCCCACCGCAGGGCACACACACTCACCCACCCACACACCAAGCACACACTAGGGACAATTTAGGATCGCCAATGCACCTAACCTGCATGTCTTTGAACTGTGGGAGGAAACTGGAGCACCCGGAGGAAACCCACACAGACACGGGGAGAACATGCAAATTTCACGCAGGGCATATACATACATGTAGGAGCCAATTTCAGCATTGGCAACCCACTGAACATGCATGTCTTAGGAGTTTTGATCAAGTGACAATGAGATACAAATAAGGCAGATTTGCCAGCGTTTGTGTGTCAGCTTTTATCCATCCAGATCAGAGAATTTCCAGGTCGATTGTCTCAAAACACCACCCACATCTACAGTTATTCCCAGTATCAGATAAAAAGTAACAGCGTCAGATCCCTGGGATGGCAGTAGTATGTATTGTGATCGTGACTGAGAGAATAAAAGTGAAAAAAAAAAAAGGTAAATTTTTTTTAAGTACTACAGTATACATTTACAGTGGCTGATACAGATGCAAATCAAATGTATATGTTTATTGTATAATATTAACAATAAGAGCAACTCACTACTCAAAACGGTAAATATACGAGGCAGTCAGGATCGAACCTGGGGACTCTTAATTATAAGTCAGCAATTCCTACAGCTGCACCACAGAAGCTATTGTATCATCCTTGAACCTTTTGTGAAAGTGTTTATTTGATCTTTGCACTTTACACATTATATAGTTTATGTCTACATGTTGTCATTTATTACTAAAATATGAAAAATGTTCCTGTTTTAATGATGTATTTTTTGGTTAAGTTAAATGCACTTTTTTTGTTTAAAGACTATGTGCACTTTAGTTTGTATTGTTTAATGTATTTCTTTTGTTATTGTGATGGTCACACTAATATAAAAACATCTGATTATTTTCAAATTCATATGTTTCACTGGTTGTTATTAACTTGGTTATTATTATTAAACTAATTATTCAGTAAAATACAACCCTAGTTCCAAAAAAGTTGGGACGCTGTGTAAAATTGAAATAAAAACAATGCAACGATGTGCAAATTTAATAAACCGAAATGTTATTCACAACACAGAAAACACATGAATTGTTTAAACTGAGAGAGTGTTACCATTTTAAAAAAAGAATAAGGTCATTTTGAATTTGATGGCCGCAACACATCATAAAAAATATGGGACACGGCCATGTTTACCACTGTGTAGCATCCCCTCTTCTTTTAACAACAGTCACGTAAACATTTGGGAACTGAAGAGACCAGTTGCTAGACTTTTGAGAGAGGAATGTTGTTCCATTCTTGTCTGATCTAGGATTCTACCTACTCTACAGTCCTGAGACTTATTTATATTTTTCATTTCCTAATGTGTCAAATGTTTTCAATTGGTGAAAGGTCTGGACTATAGGCAGGCCATTTCAGCACCTGGACTCTTCTACTACGAGCCATGCTGCTATAATAAATGCAGTATTCAGCTTAGCATTGTCTTGCTCAAATATGCAAGGCTTTACCTGAAAAAGATGCCATCTGGATGGGAATATATAATGCACTACAACCTGTATATACCTTTCAGCATTAAAAGTGTCTTTCCAGATGTAAAAGCTGCCAATTCCATAGGCACTAGTGCACCCCATACCATCAAAGACGCAGGCTTTTGAACAAGCCAGATGGTTCGTCTCCTCTTTAGTCAGCAGAGGTGGCGCCCATGTTTTCAAAAAGAATGCAGAACAGTTTTCCACTTTTCCACAGTCCATTTTAAATGAGCCCAGAGAAGACAGCGATGTTTCTGGATCATGTTCACATATGGCTTCTTGTTTGCATGGTAGAGTTTTAACCTGCATTTGTTGATGCCGCAGCCAACTGTGTTCAGACAATGATTTCTGAAAGTGTTCCTTAGACCCTGCAGTGAATTCCATGACATAATCATGCCTGTTGTTAATGCATTGCAGCCTGGGGACCCAAAGATCACGGTCATTCAATAATGGTTTTCGACCTTGTCCCTTGTGCACAGAGATTTCCCCAGATTCTTGGAATCTTTTGATGACATTATGTACTGTAGATGATGAGATATTTAAAGTCTTCGAAATTTTATGCTGAGGAACATTATTCTCTAATTGTGCCACAATTATTAGGCATAGTTTTTTAGTACTACTTACTTTTCAACCTTTTTGTTACCCCCATTTCAACTTTTTTGAGATTTGTTGCTGCAATCAAATTCAAAATGAGCTAATAGTTTTGATGAAGTAGTTAAATGTCTCACTTTCAACATATGTTTTACTAGGGGGGCCGAGCCCCCTGGTGCCTCTGGAGCCTAAACCCCAGGTGTGGCCTGGTAGGCCACCACACATGTGGCCAAAATCACAAAATTCTATAAATATGTAAAATAAAAATTAATTATTATGTAACAGAGTAAAAATCATGAAATGAAAATAAAATATTTACTCTCTTACTGTTTGGAGTATTCCCCTTTAAACTGAGGCCCACTATACTCGATGAGTATTTACAAGAGGCTAAATAAACGATCCGTTTGTTTTAACTGACATTCTTATAGATTAAAAAAAACCTTTTTTTAAAAAAATGACTAATTTAAATAATAGGAAAAATCACTTGAAAACTAAAGTGGTATGCAATGGGTCATGTAACTCGACCTTCAGCTAAAAACCACAACTTTCTTGATATTTTAGTTTTTAATTTAAACACGGAATAAGAATCTGAAAATCTAACAACATCATATTAAAGTTTGATAAATTCTGAAAAGAATGATACCAAACATATATATGTAGGTTTTAAAATAAGCCCAATTTAAAGTGTGACAAAAAGTCACATAAAATCGTTGCACAATATCTTTGCACTTTTAGGCTTAGGATTTTATATAGAGAGAGTAGATATGTTCTATTGTGAATAAAATATGGGTTTATGAGATTTGCTTCTGTTTTTTTTTTTTTTTTTTTTTTTTTTTTTTATTTACATTTAACACAGCGTCCAAACTTTTTTGGAATTTAGGTTGTAGTTGTAAGTTGCAGTCTTCATGTGGAAAAGCAGCCTTTGTGGTGGTGACCCACTTGGTATGTCCAAGATAAAATCAGTCATTCTTAAATCTACAGTGAAGAGCTTCCCTCTGAAATTCATTGTGTCAATTTCTAGCCCTTGGCCATGAAAGTAAACCTCCCACAAAAGGTTTTATTTTATTAACCAATTGTGGATATCCAAATACAAAATTATCCCAAAAAGTCAGTAGTGTGAACATAGAGGCTAATTATTTCAATTTGATTTGTTATTTGGGAAGGTTTCTGATAGAGTGATTGTGAGAAACTCTCTTTCTGTAGTTTTTTTCCATTTATTTTTTGTAATTTCTCTGTAATTATTATTTCTCAGGAGTTTTACTTCAGAGTTTCCTATATTTAAAAACAAAATTGTACCTCTCACTTGTCTTGCATTTTCTGGCGCTCTGTTGGTTTTTTTTGTAAGTTACACTGTATATACACTGTAAGTTAGGGTGTATATTTTTTTCAGTTGCAGTTTAAAACTGTTAGCAAAAGTGAGTGAAAGCAGTTGAAAAGTAAAACATTTCAGCTGAATGTTCTTTCTTTCTTTCTTGTAATTTAAAAATATTAGGCATTTGCCTTCTTAGCTTAGTCTGTGATATTTCACTGGAGCTAATTAGTGGCCTGCAGCTTGTCCACCTGTCTTTCAGCAACAAAAGTTATTTAAGAATGCATTGAGCTAGAGCAACAATTTTTTGCACAAATATTTATTTGATGCTTAATAGTACATAAACCATTCAAGCTTTGGTGAGCTCCCTTACATTGAAAATTGTGAATAAGAGAGCCGCCCTTTCTCATATGCATATACTGTTTTTTTTCTTTAGAATGACTAAGGTGTTTTTTTCCAGCAGACACAGGTGAAAAATAGCAAGATAAAGGTCACCTGACTGACATATTCCTGACTGACTAAAACAACTTGTACCTCATGAGTGTATTCATTCTCTGCCAGTTGTGAGTAAAGCTTAACATTAGTTCAGCCTATTCTAAGCTTAAAAAGGTTTGTGATTCAAGAATAGCTAGAAACACATGGACAGTGAAATGTTTACACTCAAACTATCTAATAGGATTAGTTTTTGGAATGAACCAAATTACATTTATATTTTTTCACCTTCATAAACAAAGTTTCTAATAGCATTAGTGATAATATTTTATTTGAAACTAGTTTTCATTTCTTTGCATTTGCTTATGATGATTTGCAATACTGTGACCTCATCAGACCAAAAATGACCTTTTTAGATTAGCAAAAGGTACAGTAAAATGTCGAATGACTACTTATAATTCCATTCTGATAGTAAGATACTGTATAAAGTTAGGCCTCTAGAAACAGTTTATTTTTTGTACAAGAGTATTTTTCAAGACATGGCAGCTTAACTCTGATCATATGAATGAATATTTTTACATTTATTTCTGCAGGATGTTATAACACCATCCAAATTCAAACTCTTCATTCTCTAATTTAAAAACTGAGAGATCCAGAGCCTGTTTTAAGATAAAAACAAGGGCTTATCCTGGATCAGGTGTCAGTGTAAATATTGATTACTTTAACTGCAATATTCTGTTTGCAACAGAATACCCCACACTCTATCATGCATGTTACTAAATATAGTCTTACTGTGATGGCAACATACCTGTCTTTTGTATTTGTACTGTATAAAAGCGGTTTGTGATTATATGTGGAAACATATAATTTATACTTGGTGAACAAAGTACATACAGCGATAATGATTTTCCAAATTGCTTTTTCATATTGAATATGAAGTAGTTCTTGTGCAGTAAATTACCATTGCAAGTAAGAAATGGCATAATTAGATAAGGGACATGCTTATTGCTGAAGTTTACTTACATGTTTTGCAAAGGAAGTATCTATAGCTGTTTTGTTTGTTTTTTTTTTTATAATAATGTTTGAGAACAAATTCTGAAGTCCAAAAGACATTTTAGTTGTATTGAGTTAATTGATGCAGGAAGTTACAAGTATTGTTTACTGTCTGAAGGGGTGACCAACTGTCAAAGATTTTCTAGAGCTGTGTAATTATAAAAGTGAAAGAGAGAACAGGGAAGTTTTTCTGGAAAACTCCAGATGGGACAAAGATTCTCAGGGACACAGAGTTGGATGACATTATATTCATGCATGATACTAAGGAGCAGGTTACCAAGACCAAGGCAAGGGTGTCAACCTTTACTTTTTTGAAAAAGACAGTCGAATGTGTCCTTGTGTTGAGAATTGAAAGAAAACCAGTCATAAACAACAATAACAACATTTATTTATATAGCACATTTTCAAACAAATTATGTAGCTCAAAGTGCCTTATAAGATGAAGAAAGAAAAAAAGAAAAATATAAAACTGGGCAATACTAGCTAACAAAGAATAAAGTAAGTTCCGATGGCCAGGAGGACAGAAAACAATGATTAAAAAAAAATAACTCCAGAGGGCTGGAGATGAAAAACAAAATCTGCAGCGGATCCAAGGTAACGAGAACGCTAAGCCTCGACTGGGAATTCTACCTAACATAAATGATCTAAATCAGTCCTCATGGTTTTCAGGCTTCATGTAGAAGAATTAGATGATGGTCATATTCAAGACATTACTTATTTTCAAAGACTAACATATTAGTTTATGAAGGAGAGACAACTAAGTTATCTGTAAGGTTTCAGAAGTTCAATATATTGAAAGACATGCTCACAGGAAATAGATGGTAAATAGTTCTAATGGTCAGACACCTCATTATTAACATCTGTTTGATCTTCTATCCCAGAAATGTTACATTAAATTGAATTACATGTGCTTCCACCATTAGGTGGCAAACTATGCTCATTAAAAAAATATGTTCAAGTATTCTTAACATCATTATTATTTTTATAATCAACATAAATGTTAAAATTGCCAAGTTGGAGTTTAGCAGAGTAGAGTAAACAAAGTAATTCAAATAATACATGTAAAAATTATTAAGCTTTGTAAGCTAATAAATTAGACTAGCCGATGCCGTCGTAGCATTCGGCGGTGTAAGAATAGGAACAGAAAACGGTGAGAAAGGAATTCAGAAATCAAGAAGAAAGAAATGCTTCTTGAAAGATGCAGTTGTGAATAGGTGTTTTGCTGGAGACGACAGATAATGAGTCGAAAGATCTAATCTCGGAAGAGCTTGAATTTCAGCTTCACCACCATAAACTCCAGATGCTGCCATGTATTGATAGTACTACTGACTTCTTGTGATAACTCGACTTGCATTGGAAAGAACAACAGGAAGAACGTCTTCAAATCTGTCCCAATGTGATGCAATGAAATCTACTGCCCTCTGTCGTAGTGAGAGTGCATTGCCTTCGTCAACCGTTTGTGTCAAGAAATAACCCACTGATAGGAACAGGCAGTTGCCGGATCCCGGAATACAGATGACGTTGTACAAAAACCCGTCAACAGGGAAGATACTGTCATTCATTTTATAACAAAGGCTTAGGATACAACCGTCGCAGTATAACAAAAATAGCAAGGAACGAAACCAATGCCAATGGTCGAGAGAGTACCTTTCTGTAGCAGGCTACCGAAAACACTCCCAGGCGCGGACATGGCCGAAATGAAAGGTCACGCGGTCGGGCTAGATATCCATAGACATATATAGATAGACGCCGCATTCACTATGTTGCCCAGTCGACAAGATACGTCAGCGCGTCCGCCCTATTGCAAGTGGCAAAAGTGCCATTTAAACTAATACAGGTAGACGTGGAAACTGGGTTTTCTGATGAAAAAACAATAACGTTTAAAACAGTATCGTTTACATACAACAGATTTTGGCGAATCGTTTACATGCAATTATTTATATCCATTTATGCACTAAAAATGGCAATTATTAAATAACAATAATAACTATTATTATTAAATAATTCCTCCCATATAAGTAACATTTCTCGGACTGCCTTCTTCCATCTCCGAAACATTTCTAGACGTCCTGTTCTTATGCAGCACAGTACTGTAGTATTGGTTAATGCCCTAGTCACCTCACATATTACTGTAATGCTATTCTATCTGGCATCCCACAAAAACTTATCCATCGCTTGCAACTTCTTAAAAATTCTGCTGCCAGGATAATAACCTGTTCTAAATCCACTAAACATATTACACCTGTTCTCTCTCAACGTCACTGGCTCCCTGTTAACTACAGAATACAATGAAAAATACTGTTCTTAACATTTAAAGCTCTCCACAACCTCACTGATCTCCTCCAGACTGACATTCCCTCTCGCTCACTCAGATCCTCGTCTGCAGCTCTACTTTCTGTACCACACATCAGACTCTGTTCTGTGGGAGTTCGAGCGTCTCTCATAGTGCTCCTCAACTCGGGAATTCCCTTCCCTCTCATATACGTCAGCTAAATTGAATAACACATTTTAAAACTGCCCTCAAAACTTGTCTTTTCAAACTGGCATACCAATTGTGAATTCTACACGGTTACTGCCTGTTATCTTTGTTTGTTTGCTAATTATTGCTTTTTGATTTATTATTCTCTTGTTTTAATTTTACTAATTTTGTTTAATTTTATTATAAGGTGACCTTGATTGTTAAGATTATAAAACAGGATTTTCTAATGGTTAAATATAACCAAAACAATTGTTCAGCCTTACCTATGAAATGTAATCCCCCAGGATCTTGTTTGGAGCGCACAGCGGTTTATACAATCCTAAGCAGCACATTATTCATTACTTCACTCTGCAGCAGTGCCATTCGCAATATGATGGCGACGTTGACGTACGATTCTGCTGGTCATGTGGTGTCTAGTAATTCTATGTCTATGTAGATATCGGGCGGTGACGTGACACCAATGGGGACATGAGAGAGGAGCGGGGAACACGGTAGTCCGAAGGAGGAATAGGACTCGAGAAAAGCAGCATGGGGATATATGGGAGGCCACAGGCAGCGTGGGGAAGGGTTTGGAAGAGGACGAATAGGAATCGAGAAATGCCATGTGGGCTGTGTGTGGGTGGGACCGGGTTTGAAGAGGAAGCAGGATGAACCAGAAGAGAAATGTATATAAGAGATTGGTTAGTAGTAGCTAACGAGTAAATGATTTAACCACAGGATCTAAGAAAATACCTGGGATTGTTAGTATTCATCCTTTTAGTTTTAATGTTTTATGTATCATGTCACCACTTGTTTGGTGGTCCTAAAGTGCCTAGGTACATACAGATGTGGATTTATTTTATGCTGTTGAAAACAAACAACCAACAACAGTTGTGAACTGGGTTTAAAATTATTTAGTAAGAGATTTTCTGAGGTTAAATGTCCTGCAACTGTCATCAGAAGACATTAGAGCCCATTAGTAGCATAAAGTTAAAATAAGCATAGCCAAAAAAAACTAATGAAAAAGAAAGGCACTGCTGATTCAGAGGAATGTCAACAAATAGAGGATATCTAGAGCAACTTGTCTGATTATAAAATGCTGTCTAAACCATGACCAAGTATAAGAGACAAGCAGATAACTTCCTGAAGCCAGGCACAATGGATAATCTGGAAGAAAAATAATATTAGCATATGGTATAAAAAGAAAAGATTAAGGCATATCAAAATGAATCAGCAGATGAAAATGCAGTCATTTCATATCAGTTTCATCTCACTTCAAGGTCAGTTAATCACTTACATTTTAATATGAATTTATTAGATGTTCACAAACTTTGTTTATAACTAGGCTCTTTTTTATTCCACAGTTACTGCATTATAGTATAACGAGGTCTCTGTGAAGTCATGGTTTAATTAAAGGAGGGGGTATACTACAGGAAAGGAAAATGTAGATAAGCTTAGCTAATGAGTACAGTAGATGTCATTACTGCTGCCTCTAATGGTTTTCTTTAGATGATTTTCATTTGCAATGTTCAAAGTAAATGCCTAACTGATTATATAAAAGAGTAGGTATGGAAGAGGATTACACAGAAAATACATGCATTAGATGTGATGAATGGTCTAATAATGATAGCTTTAAGATTTCCCTGTTAATGTCTCGTGATCAACCTGCCAAGTTCTGAGATTATTTAATGGCGTTTTAGAGCTCATTTTGGGATGGTGATCAAACTTACCAACTTTTTGACAATCCGGTAAATAATACAGGGCCCATAAAAGTTTTTTTTTATTTTAAATCCCTGAAATATTGAAATTTGATTTTTTTTTTTGCAATATTAAAAAAAATGTGCTGTTACATTCCAGATTCTTTGCTCGTTTTACAGGAATGATTTCCGTATCACAGTATATCAGTGCAAATGTGTGTTTTCCTTTTTTTCTCCGAGTTTAAAATACATTTTGATTTTCATTTATGTTTTCATTATTTGGAATCACAATGCATGCAGTTTTAGGTGTTTTTCAGGATTATGAAAATGAACATCTTCATTAAAGCAGGTCTGTGGAGTCGGTAGATAAATCCTTCGACTCCGACTCCTTAGTTTCTGGTACTTGTGACTCTGAGTCCGACTCCCCGCCTCCGACTCCTATGCTAATGTATTTTCCATTTTGATTAAAGGAAGGCAACATACACATCATTTAGTTTTCAAATACAGCAGTAGTACATTATATCATTTGTTACAAGTACTGTAAGGGGAGACAGGATGTTTCTAAAGATTTAGAACAATTTCCACTGTTTTCATAGCAGATTACTAACATACCAGACAATTCCCCTTTTTTGATATGGCACTGAAGGTGAAATAATTTGTGTTGTGGGAGTAAAACAATGGTGACGGAACACATCCCAGAGGAAAAACTGTGCTCATAGTCTGGAGTCCTGATTGATACTCACTCTGGTGTCTGTTTCCCTGATAATGAAAGATCCAGAGAACTACAACCTTATTAATGTGTAGGAGTGTAGCAGAAGGTCTGGTATAATTGTATTAATCCTCAAATAAGATCCTGACATACTGTAAGTACTTGGGCCATTTAAATGTTGCAAGATACAGTAGGGAGCAATATTTACTGCATATTCCACTGATCGTCTGACTTAGTAAGCAAATTGATGTTGAGAAGATAGTCAGTGAAAGACTTTGAGATGCAGAACATTTGAAGTTCAAAGATTTTCACCATTACAGAGGTCAATGCCACTGGTCTTCAAACATTTGTTTTACTTTTTAGAGGCTGAGATAATTGCTGATGTTCTGGACCTTACTACAGGCAAAAATTCTGCATTTAGCCAAAGACTGATTTAAGATGTCTGGAAAGACAGGTGCCAATTTTTCAGTATGTTGGTAGGAGGAAGAGTGAGTGAGAGACATTAGTCAGACCTGCTGCTCTGCATTTTTTGGTCTCTGGTGGAAACATACTTTGTACACAGTAAAGAGATTTCTAAGGAAAAAGAAATGTAAATGAGCTGTAGAACCATTAGGAAGGTCACACAGATATGCTGTAGAGATTTATTTAGTTTATTAGATAGATAGAGAGGATCAGTAAGAGGTGGTTGTGGGGATTATGGTTGTGTATTTGCATCTGTAGTCAATAATCATTTAAAGACTTTTCCAGACATAGAATCAATCATGTGATAAAATGCTGTTCATTCTTGTGTTTTTTATGTAATTGGTATCCTTAACTACTTTCTGTATTATTCCTTATATTAAAAAATAATAGTAGGTTTTCTTGTTTTTTGTATTCTTTTTTTCAGGTACAACTTGGTCAGGTATCTGTTAAGTGCCCAATCACAGAATGCAATGAGCACCTTGAAGAAAGCACTGTTGTGGCCCACTTGCCCAATGATGAAGTGCTAAAGTACAGGTACTTCCTGGAGCTCAGCAGGGTGGACTCAAGCACTAAACCTTGTCCTCAGTGCAAGCACTTCACCACCTTTAAATCCAGAAGCACTATTTATACTCCTAGCAAGTCAGAGAGCAAGTTTAAGGTAAGTTCACCATCTTAAAACTTAAATGTAGCATCCTATGATGTCCTGTGCCCTCAGCCAGACTACATCAGTAGTCACGACGGAGATGAACCAGGTAAAGTGAGGAAACAGGCAAGACTTTTATTCAAAAGAATAGCAGAAGTTTATTATTTAATACAGAATTGAAGTGTCCAAAAAGTGCATACAGTGCATTCATAAATACTTAAATAAATACATCTTTTTTCAAAATCATGCCATAAAACAAACAGTGCCCTCAGGTGAATGTATGAATAAATTAAATATGTTTTAAAATCATAGTTGTTCAACACAGCAGTTTTCCTGTCGCATCTTTCTGTCCTTATCTGCAACACTGAAACCTCTGCATAACCGTCAGTTCTGCTCCCTTAAAATTGTTCAGTAGAGCTAATCCTGCCTGTCCAGTTCTCCACCCTCAAAACACTTGTCACACCAGCCTTCTCCAAGCAATTGCTCTATTCTTTCATTTCTCTTTTGTTTTCCACCCCATAATACTGGCTCACCCTCTTTTATTTTGTAGCAAACTCCACCTGACACTTGTCAATTACATTATTATCCTAATTCCGGTAATGATGCCACTAGGCCATGATATAAAGCAATAATAAAACCTCCCTGGGACTCATCTCGTCACACATCAACATATAGCGATTCATCAGTATTCTGTCTTGGTACCACTATTTTCAAAAGATAATCTTTATAAATTTGGTAGCCTTTTACACTTTTCCTTCTTTCATATGTTATTACTGTTATCACTGATAATACCTTTTTTTTCTCAGTTATCCAGCCTGATCAATTAAGAAACTTTTAGAGTAATTGTAGCCAGTTTATGCACACTAGTCAATTATTTGCAGTGACATATGATCTTACTGATGCTTCAATTCAGCTTAGACCAAGAAGAATCAAAGCATATAATTATTGATATAATTAATTTTAGATAGGCTCCTTAACTAATTTATAAGCAGCCTAAATGAAATTGTGAACAGTTAAGCAGCAAGTCTTCAGATTAGGGGCAATTAATAGAGGTAATGGGTAAATGTTATCATCATCATCATTATTTTTATTAAGCTTTTTTTGGTGATGGTAGTAGCAATCAGACCTCCCTATCCACCATGACTTCCTCCAGTCAACACTATTTGTTGTTGCTATCAAAAACCTGGTTATTTGCCTTTACAAACAACCACAGATACTGGAGACTATAAGGGAATAATTACATTATACATTTATACAGCATTTTTGTACACTTCTCAAAGCACTTTATATAGAACAACTTCGACCACCACCAGTATATAGGATGATGTGATGACAGTCATTTTTGTGCCAGTATGCTCCCCACACATAGCTATTATGTAGTTGAGAGGTGAGAGAGATATTTAGTCAGTATGGGACAGGGAATAATTAGGAGGTCAAATTCAACAGGTCATGGTGGTCAGTTTAACCAGGACATTGGGAAACTCACCACTCTTTATGAAAGATACACAAAATGGTTCTGAAGCAAATAACAAATAACTCCAAACCCCCCCTCTTACCTCATCCTCCCTGGTGCACTGCAGAACTGCATGCCTCCCTGGTCTGCCACGCCATCATGCTGCACTACGTACCATCTCCTTCTTGATAGAATTTAATGTATGCATTGAAGCATTAATTGTGATGTCTTAATTTCATCAAATTAAGGCGAGGAGGCATGAATTTTCAATCGCGTCAAGGCATGTAGTTTTGTGAAATGTACAGCTTGTTTTGGTATGTTTTTGCCGGTCTCTTTTACCGAGTGTCAAGTGGAAAGTTGATGTTTACTTCTGGTACCAAAACTCCTGAAATGTTGGCTGTTTTAAAATTAGTGTGTTTCAGTAATTTTTCAGTGCCGGTGTACCATGTATCCTTAACAGACAGTCCTCTATTTTACATCTCATCCACTCATATTCAGTGTTGTATAACAGTGAAATGTGAAAATGTCCATGGCGTTTTATGGGAACTAATATGATTTAATAACTGAAGTTTTGTAAAAGAAAGGGTCTCAGTTATACTGCTGTTTGTAAATTGGATATATTAGATGTACCATGTAACTAAGTATTTTTCTATATACACTTTTTTTTTTTTGGATAAAGGACTAATATTATTGGTAGGCAGTGTGTGTAGATTAAGGCTTTAGAGTTCAGGATGCAAACCCTGAGGTTGTGGGATCAAATACCGCAATTGATGCTCTGAAACCCTGAGTATGCCACTTCACCTGCCTGTGGTGAAATTGTAAAAATGGTTGTGAATGTTGTAAGCTGCTTTTATATAAAGATGTTATTCAAATAATAGTATTACTAGGTCATTACAAGTGCCTGCTATTGAAAATGGTATATACAATTTTTGCTTTTTATAGAATTTTTATTGCCATTTAAATTCAAATGGGTAATCAGTAGAAGTAACTGAAATTTGTGTATGTATTATTATGATTATTAGGATCATTCATTCAAGTAATTTTTTGAAGTTTCTTGTTAGTGGTATTGGGTTCTCTCTTCTTTAAAATTTGCAGATGTAAACATATATGTAAAGGATTTTGGAGAGCAGGGGTGTGGAGTGGGGCATCTCTGTTCATAGTAAGCAGACACGCATGTAAATGTAATCCACTTCAGTTAAGGGTGGATTGCCAACCATTTGTAAATTTACTGAGAGTATGCAAAAAAAAAATGTAAGATCATGTTTGTTTGTTCCATAAATACATTTGACTGTCCATTTAAAAAAAATCCATTCAAGACAGCAACACTTCAAATCAGTCTCCATGTAATTCCCAGACACAATTGGTCATTTGTCTAGTTATGTGCTTGTCGAATAAATATCAGGACATATATAACAAATCGGTTAATAAGAGCACAGCCAGACATGATGATCAACCACAAAAAGTCCAGCATTGCCGTTTGTAAACAGCTTGGATTAAAGAGGCAGAATACTGTATATGCAATGGATAGGGACCGATATAAAAGTTCTTAAAATGCATATTGTTTGTGGTACAAAAAGACTTTTTCAATTTCTTACAGCGGTGTAAGGGATATTTGGAAGCAGCTTGAACCATGGTGATATTGGTAAAGCTAGAGGACACATTAGTGGAGTAGAGCAAGTGTGGTACTTTTTGTATATGTTGCTTTAAGAGTGTCACTAAAAATATATGTCAGTAAGAAAATACCTGAGTTCAAGTTTTAAAAGCAAAATTTAAGGTTGGCAATCATGAGGGGTCCCCTTTCAAACTCCGTGGATAGGAATTAATATTTCAGTGGAGTATCTCGCGGTAGACCTGTTAAGTTTGAACTGATGCTGTTGATTCCTGCCTCTGAGGACACCACTTTTTCTCGTCCTTCTTACCTTCCATTTTGCTTCTATCAAAACAACCACAGCTTCTAGCACCCACTCAAGCTTTAAAGTGCTTTCGCTAAGCAACTATTCCTTGAGCTTTACCAACCTTTGTCCTTCCATTTGACACCTTACTATCCGTGCTAAATGTAATGCTGTCTCTTTTTTCCCCTGCCCTGAGGCCTAGTTTATAAAACTTATTTGATATAGACAGGAAATTCCATTGAAAAAAAATAGGAAATTTTGCTTGAAGTAATTTTCAGGTTAACACAAAATATAGAAGAAGGAAAAGTACAACTGTTTAACACACAGGTTTGAAGGCCTCAGCTACTTCCTGAGCTTTGCCAAAGGGCTTTAAACCCTGTCCAGCAGGTAGGTAATTAATCAGCCTGTTCCATGTCATGTCTCCAAGCTGAATGATGACAACAAATAGCATTTATTTGTATAGCACAATTTCATACAAAAACTGTAGTTCAAAGAATACCAATTACAAAGAAAAGACAGTTGAAATAACAAACTAAACAAATAAATTAAAAATGATAAAAACTGAAGAGTCCCTAATGGAATTAAGCATAACTTAAATTACCATTATCTATAGACCAGGCATGTCAAACACGTGGCTCCCAGGCCACATGCGGCCTGCAACAGAAATTTGTGCAGCCCGCATGACAGATCCTAGTTAGCACTAAACTTGTACAAAATGATTACTATCATTTGTGATTGAATCATTCTGCATCTTCGCCGTTACTTATTGACTTTTCTTACTTCTGCCTTCTGACAAAAGCACGTTTTCCCATGGCATTACGGTACCGGAAACGTCATCTGCTAGTATAGTTGTAGCCGCAAAGTCGCAACTGAAGTGCTAGGCTGCGGTCTCGGCCCACTACCGAGCCGCGAGAGAACTGCCAGCAATGGAGACTCACTCAGTGAAGGGCTACGGCAAAAAGGCTGCCCCCTTCACTGAGGACACTTTTCAGAACGCTACGCGGGCGGGGCTTTGCAGCCGCCCAGAGAGAGGAGAGACCGCGGTGAGAGAGTATTACAACAAAGTATTTTTATGTTTCTGACAGTTTCCCCATATGACACGAGTCTACATAAATCTCGTTACTATGAAGTACATTCAGCAGCAGATACTTTCATTACAATGAAGGGACTGTGAAATGCTTGAATGAATCATCCACAGAGCAGTTAGTTCTGTGGTCACAGCTCAGTTGTGGACATTTGCACAATGATCCCCAAACAGAAACATTGTAAAAAAAATGTTCTTTCTTCGAACATTCCTCGTACTGTTTTTTTGCTATTTTTGTTTTGTGTGATTTTAAGTGATATCTTTTCCTTATTGCTCGTCAACATTTGAAAAACATCCATTGGAATTTAACTCATTGTCACCCTTCTATAGAAACGGCATACTTGCTATATGCAAAAAAGAAGAAAAATCTCGGGTTACAAACCTATGCGAACTGCTGCATTTGAAGACGCTGAAAAATCTGTTCTTATGTGGTTGCAGTGATGATTGTTCAAGAAACATTCAAATTAATGCGGCACTCTCAAGAAAATATGAGGTTTTTAAACTCTCTTGGGACCCGGACAAACAATCTCACACATGGCAATAGCTCTTCGGGATGCACTTCAGCGTGTCGTTCCCGTTGGGTGGGGTGGATCCCAGATCCCAAAAGAGTTCAGAAACCTCACAATATGAAGAAGAAGAAAAGGATAACTGTGCTGACCACAACATGCTTCCACACTTAGATAATGTTCACGTTGAATTCCTCCCACCCAATTGCACGGCAGTGCTTCAGCCATTGGATTTGGGCATCATTCGCACCCTGAAAGTGTATCATCACAAGCAAATGCTGAGAAAAATTCTAGTCAGCATTACTTGTAGACGGGAGAAGATTAAACTAACGCGAAAGAAGCTATTGAAGCTGCTTCCGTTTTCAACATCCTATCTTTGTGCAGTGACTGCACCCAAAACGAGATTACGGAGTAGACTGAACATAAGCAACACACTTCGCGTGTCACTGTCTTCCATCCTCCCCAGATAGGATCATCTGGTTGCAGGAAAACAAGCTAAGGGCTCTCACTGATTCTCCATTATGGTAAGCTGTATAATTTCTATTACTATATTATAACTTAATAATAATAAAAATGTAATGTAAATTGTGTATAAAACTGCCCTACGAACCATCCCATAATCACCCCACAAACTCCAACCTCCAACAAACCATCCGTCCCTGGAAAAATTTGCTTCTAGTAAAGCAGTCCTTGGTGTCAAAAAGGTTGCGGACCACTGGGCTACACTACTGGCTGGGCTGCTGAGACTGGCCACTGGGCAGAACTGACCATCACGAGTAGTAATAGCTCATAAATTTTCACGTTTTTTTTGCTCTAGTTTTATGTAATTTTGTGCTAATATTGTAACGAACAGTTAGTGCAGACTACAGCTGAATATCTGAAGTGGACGTGAGAAGTTGGGGAGTTGTTTATTAACAGATTTTTGTGATTTTGACTTTGTATAATTAGCGTAGGTTAGGGGGCTTTTTGCATATCGACTTATTTTACAATATTAACTTTGAAGTAAACTTAGTAAAGTAAAATTTGATTTTTGGAGGATTTGTTTTCCAACATGTATTACTGAGCAATGAATTCAGTGAGCGTTTTCTTGATTTCAGTTCACATGGAGAGGACTTTGTGCTGTTTACGTAACCATAGTCTTACAACGTTGAGAATGCGCCTGAGAATATCCAAATGGAATTGATTGAACTGCAGTCAGATTCTATTCTGATGGCAAAATACAACGAAGTTGGTGTGCCAGGCTTGTATGCTTACCTGCCACCCTCGTATGTGCAGATCCATAAGTTGGCATCGAGAGTACTGTCTATGTTTGGAAGCACTTACCTTTGTGAGCAATTGATTTCGTTAATGAAAGCTACCAAAACCCCACATCGTTCAAGACTTACTGCCGAGCACCTTTCATCCCTCATAAAAGTTGCAGCTGCACAAGATTTCAAGCCTGATATTGACGAACTGGTTACTAACAAGAGATGCCAAGTGTCGGAAGAAAATAAATAAATCTCACACTGTAAGACTCCTATATAAGCAAAGAATATAATATAATGAATATAATATAATAATATAAGGACTTAGCTAAGAGGCTAAGACTCTAATTGTACGCTGTTGTACAGAGATTGTATGGAAATAAATTGCTTTTCTTTAAAATTTAAGTGTTACATTTTTTAAAGTTTTCAGTATTGGAAAGAAAGCTACAGTAACTTTGTATAATAGTATAATAGTATTTGTTACAGTGTGGCCCGCTGACGCACATATGGCAGTCGAAGCGGCCCACCAATTGTAGTGAGTTTGACATGCCTGCTATAGACAGTTTTTGAGTTTCTAATAGTTGCAATCCTATAAGTCAGAGTCCAAAGACCACCTAGCCCCCACAATGATAAATATACCATACATATACTACATAGCCAAAGGTTTGTGGACACCTGATCATCACACCTATATAAAGCTTGTTGGACAGCTCATTTCAAAACCATGGACAGTAATATGTAGTTACTCAAGCACCAAACCACCCCCTTTCCTGTATGGCTAAAATAACTTCTACACTTTTAGGAAGGCTTTCCGTAAGATTATGGAGTGTGTCTGTGGGAATCTATGCCTATTCAGTAGAAAGAGCATTTGTGAGGTCAGGTAGTGATGAGACAATCGGGCTCACATCAGATTCATCCCAAAGGTGTTCAGCAGGGTTCAGGTCGACTCTGCTTGTAGACCACTCGAGTTCCTCCATAACGGACTTGTTAAATTATGTCTTTATGAATCTGGCTTTGTGCACAGAGCCACAGTCATGCTATAACAGAAATTTGCCATTCCCAAATTGTTGCCACATAGTTGGAAGCTCACAGTTGTATAAAATGTTTTCGTATGCTGCATTAACAGTACCTTTCAGTGGAACCAAAGGGCCTAGACCAAACCCTGAAAAACAGCCCCAGACCATTATTATTCCTCCACCAAGCTTTACAGTAGGCACTATGCAGTACGGAAGGTAGTGTTTTCCTGGTATATGCAAAACCCAGATTTGTCCATCAGACTGCCAGATAGTGAAGCGTGACTCATCAGTCCAGAGAATGTGTTTTACATTGCTCTGGAGTGTAATGGTAGGTTGTTTTACACCACTCCAGCTGAAGCTTGGCATAACGCATAGTGATCTAAGGCTTGTGTGCAGTTGCTCGGCCATGTAAACCAATTTTTGGAAGCTCCCAACACACAATTCTTGTGCTGATATTTCTGCCAGAGGCAGTTTGGAATGCTGTTGTGTGTAATGCAACTGAGGATAGGCGATTTTTATACACTGTGTGCTTCAGCAGTTGCCATCTCTTCACTGAGAGTTTGTGTGGTCTACCACTTCATGGGCAAAGTTGCTGTTGCTCCTACTTCTACTTCACAGTAATAGCGTGGTTGACCAGGGCAGATCTAGCAGAACACAAAGTTCACAAACTGATAAGTAGCAAAGGTGGTACCCTGTGACAGTGCAACGTTTAAAATCACTGAGCTGTATTTTCTAGGTGAGGGGACGTTGGAACACGCATGTTGCTGCCGCTTCTCCCTGTTAACAATACTTTTCAGAAAATTTGCCTTAATTCTACACTTTCTTACACTTGTTTTATTTCTTTTATTGTATGTATAGTTCCTGGATACAGCCAACTTGAATTGCATGGATTTGGCTTAATATTTACAGATTTTATGGACTCTACTTTGACTGGGAACAGCGAGTCTGTGGATCGCGGGACGAGACCTATGAACATTTCTTTGTACCTGGAGATCTAGGACCTCTGGATGATCTGTCTCCGTGATTATATTCACTATGCTGATCTGCTCCCGTTTCATCTTACAGCAACAACAGCATTTATTTATATAGCACATTTTCATAGAAAAAGTAGCTCAAAGTGGTTTACATAATGAAGAAAAGAAAAATAAAAGACAAAGTAAGAAATTAAAATAAGACAGCATTGCTTAACGTAGAAATGGAGTAAGGTCCGATGGCCAGGGTGGACAGAAAAAAAAAAAAAAAAAAAAAACTCCAGACGGCTGGAGAAAAAAATTAAAATCGGCAGGGGTTCCAGGCCATGGGACCGCCCAGTCCCTTCTGGGCATTCTACCTAACATAAATGAAATAGTCCTCTTTGTAGTTAGGGTTTTCACAGAGTCACTTGATGTTGATGGTCATACAGACTTCTGGCTTTTAATCCATCCATCATTGTTGGAACATCATGGTGCTTTGAGTAGATGGTGGCCGCCACCAAAAGGACACTGGAAAAGGAAACAGAAGAGAGAGTAGGGGTTAGTACAGATTTTAGAGCCACCATGAATAGTTATTATAATGAGTTGGATATACAGAGTATCAGGATTAAATTACAGTGAAGTTATGAGAAGGCCATGTTAAAGTAATGTGTTTTCAGCAGTTTTTTAAAGTGCTCCACTGTATTAGCCTGGCGAATTCCTATTGGTAGGCTATTCCAGATTTTAGGTGCATAATTGCAGAAGGCCGCCTCACCACTTCTTTTAAGTTTTGTTCTTGGAATTCTAAGGAGACACTCATTTGAGGATCTGAGGTTACGATTTGGAATATAAGGTGTCAGACATTCCGATATATAAGATGGGGCAAGATTATTTAAGGCTTTATAAACCATAAGCAGAATTTTAAAGTCAATCCTGAATGACACAGGCAACCAGTGTAGTGACATCAAAACTGGAGAGATGTGCTCAGATTTTCTTTTTCTAGTTAGGATTCTAGCAGCTGCATTCTGCACTAGTTGCAAATGATTTATGTCTTTTTTGGGTAGTCCTGAGAGGAGTGCGTTACAGTAATCTAGTGGACTGAAAACAAACGCATGAACTAATTTCTCATCATCTTTCAATGATGTAAGAGGTCTAACTTTTGCTATGTTACTTAAGTGAAAAAATGCTGTCCTAGTGATCTGATTAATATGCGATTTAAAAATTAGATTACAGTCAATAGTTACCCCTAAGCTTTTTACCTCTGTCTTGACTTTTAATCCCAATGTATCCAGTTTATTTCTAATAGCCTCATTGTATCCATTATTGCTAATCACTAAGATTTCAGTTTTCTCTTTATTTAACTTGAGAAAGTTACTATTCATCCATTCTGAGATACAAGTCAGACATTGTGTTAGTGAATCAAGAGAATCGGGGTCATCAGGTGCTATTGATAAATACAGCTGTGTGTCATCAGCATAGCTGTGGTAGCTCACGTTTTGCCCCGAGATAATCTGACTTAACGGAAGCATGTAGATTGAGAAGAGCAGCAGACCCAGTATAGAGCCTTGTGGAACACCATATCGGATATCATGTGTATTTGAGTTGTAATTACCACAACTAACAAAGAATTTTCTCCCTGCCACGTAGGATTCAAACCAATTTAAAACACTGCCAGAAAGGCCCACCCATTGACTAAGGCAATTTCTAAGAATATTATGATCAATGGTGTCAAATGCGGCACTCAGATCTAAGAGGATTAGAAGAGATAAATGGCCTCTGTCTGCATTTACCCACAGATCATTTACTACTTTAATGAGTGCAGTTTCTGTGCTGTGATTTGTTCTAAAACCTGGCTGAAATTTATCAAGAATAGCATGTTTATTTAGGTGGTAATTTAACTGCATAATGACTGCCTTCTCCAGAATTTTACTTAAGAAAGGCAGGTTAGAGATGGGTCTAAAATTTTCAAGACCCGAGGGGTCGAGATTATGTTTCTTTAGTAGGGGTTTAACTACAGCAGTCTTAAAACAGTCTGGGAAGACCCCCGTATCTAATGACGAATTTACTATATCAAGAACATCATCAATTAGCACGCCCGATACCAACAAATTTTTTCAAAGAAGTATTGGGTCAAGGACGCAGGTGGAGAGTTTCAGTTGAGAAATTATTTTATGTAAATCAGGTAAATCTATCCTAGTGAAAGAGTTTAATTTGTTTATAACAGAATACTGGGGTTTAGGAGGATCCTTAGTGTTGGGGAGATATACTATGTTATTTCTAATATCATTAATTTTTTGATTGAAAAATACAGCAATAGCCTCACAGGTTTTACTGGAAGTACTTAGGAGGCATTCCTTTGAGTTACCTGGGTTTAGCAGACGATCAATCGTAGAGAATAAGATTTTGGGATTACTAGCATTGTTATTTATAATCTTAGAGAAATAGCAGCGTCTCTCAAGACGGACTGTGTTATTGTATTCTGTTATTTTAACTTTTAATATTTCATAGTGGACAGTTAATTTAGTCTTCCTCCATTTATGCTCAGCCCTACAGCATGTTCTCTTTAAATCAGACACTCTTTTGGTCTTCCATGGTATAACAATGCTAGAAGATTTTTTAACTGTCTTTTCAGGTGCAACTATGTCAACAACAGCTCGCACTTTAGTATTAAATCTTTCCACCTTACTATTTACATTATTCTCGCTATTATAGTTGGCACTGTAAACGGACTGATTGCTTAGAATGTTTGTAATTTTTAAAGCTGCTGATGAGTCAAAGAAGCGTTTTTTAACAATATGCTTCTCATGAGTGTTTTCTATCATTATTTCTATATTAAAAAGTAAAAGAAAATGGTCTGATAGACCCGTTTCAATGACCTGCTTTATATCAACTTTTAGTCCTTTTATAATCACTAAGTCTAATGTATGACCTGCTTTATGTGTAGGCTGATTAACGAGCTGTCTCAAATCAAGAGTCCAGGAGGTTCATAAATTCTTTTACTTTTTGGTCACACTGATTATCTATATGAAACTTAAAGTCGCCGACTATTAAGAGTGTGTCATAGTTCGTAATTAAAATTGACATTAAGCCAGAGAATTCCTCAAAAATAGGCGCGTTGAATTTTGGAGGTCTATACACGGATAATACTAGAACGTGAGAATCTCCATGGATAACAACGGCGAGATACTCAAAGAACTTGAATTTACCAAAACTAACATCTTTACATTTTAACTGGCTTGAGTAAATGTTTGCCAAGCCACCGCCTCTTTTTCCTTGGCGATCTGCATGAGTAAAACTGTAATCTGGAGGCGCAGATTCGATTAAAACAGCCGCGCCGTCTGAGCTAAGGCACATTTCACTTAGTGCAATAAAATCTATTTTTATCACTAATAAGATCGTTGATAAAAAACGTCTCATTAGTTACAGTACTCTACGACTGGGAACTGATCTGATGTTCATACTAACCTGGCTTATAGCTCCGGGGTGATCACGCCTGAAATTACCAAGTGTTACTGTTTGTGGCTGTGTATTTGAACCTCCAAATCCTGCTACCTCCTTCTACTATGCTTTCTGCTGATTTGCTATCGCCACTCATCTATGCTACTATACCCGCCTGTCCTACCAGTTACGCTGTGCTGTGCTGCTTCTCCACTGTTTTTCAGATAAGTATTGCCTAGTATCATGCTAAAATACTCTCATGACAAACTCCTTCTTATTAAATCATTTGTCCAGAGCAAATGGTCTGACTGGAACATCCTAAAAGACGCCATTATTTTGCAGCGCCCAAAATATGTACATCGCGGGTCAGGTCGCCACCACCACCAGGCGGCGAATGAAAAGACAACCGGCAGCATTTGCTCAGGAATAAGCTGTCCTTCTCATGGCCCTGGAAATAGAAGTGTCAGTGTGCCAAATTTACATTATGTGGAAATAAACCCTGATCACGGCTCTGTGCAAAAAAAGCCTCATTAACTAATATTGCACTGTTTAACTCAAGATCTCTTAATGGCAAAGCATTGGTGCTGTCAGAACTCATCACTGAAACCAAACTTGATATACTGTGTCTAACGGAGACTTGGCAAACGAACAAATTTACGTCTCTCATGGAGGCGACTCCACCTGGTTTCACTTTCCATACACAACTTCGCAGCTCTAGACAAGGAGGTGGGCTTGCAGTAATTATCAGAGCAGACTTAAACATCAAACGAATCCCAATTGACTGTCCACTGTCTTTTGAGTGCCTGGCTCTTAAACTAATAACAGAATCAGGTCCTGTCTCACTCATTGTTCTTTATCGTCCCCCCAAAATACAATGCATCCTTCTTATCTGATCTGATTGAACTTTTAACCCACCTAAGCTCTTATTGTCAGAGAATTATCCTTCTCAGTGATTTCAACATCCATATTGACACTACTACATCTAAACTGAGAAATTAATTCCTATCCTTACTGGACTGTGTTGACTTGACACAACATGTTGATTTTCCCACCCACTCAGATGGTCATATATTGGATCTGATCTGCACTTCTGGAGTATCTGTTGCCAACATTTACAGCACTGATATGGGACTCTCTGACCATAAAGCAGTATTTTTCACTGTCTCACTGCCTTTCCCTCCTCTTACCTGTAAACGACAAATTTCTTAAAGAAACCTTAAAAATATCTGTACCTCTATCCTTTCTGGATCCATTTCTGATCTTTTACTGTCTGCACCTATTCCATCAACACTAGATAGTCTTGTTGACCACATTAACTCAGCCCTTCATTCAGCATTAAATAAAACAGCTCCTTTAAAAAGTTTCCTTTAAACGTTCAGCTCCTTGGTATAATTCAGAATTGCTATCCATGAAAGCAGCTGGCCTTGAGAGAATGTAACGTAAGACTGGCCTCACCGTGCATATCCAGGCTTTCTCTGACCACCAAAGAGCTTACAGAGAAGCACTAACTGCTGCTAAGAACACCCACTATGGCAGAATAATAGAAAGTGGCCATGATAACCCAAGGGTTTTGTTTTCTGTAGTTAATAAACTACTCGAACCCGCATCTGGCCCAACTACCTCTTCTACTGAAGTCTGTGATAATTCCTCCACTTCTTCCGTAACAAAATTAAAGATCTAAATACTTAAACTAACATAAATACATCATCTGTTCATATATCTCCCTGTTTTCCCACTCCATCCAGCTCCTTCTCTAAGTTGTCACCTGTCACATCTGTGTTTGTTAATAACCTGCTTTGTAAGATGAGGCAGACTACTTGTGTACTGGACCCCATCCCCAGCACACTACTTAAATCCTGCCTTCATGCCATAGTCCCGACTGTTACAACAATAATAAACTCATCCCTTGACACTGGCTCTGTGCCGCTCACTTTTAAAATCGGTTCTGTAACCCCAATGTTAAAGTCTGGTCTTAATGCTGACAATCTTAAATATTTACGGCCTATTTCCCACTTAACTTTCCTGTCAAAAGTTCTTGAGCGTGTTGTAACCTCCCAACTCACCAATTACTTAACCTCTAATAATTTGATGGAACCCTTTCAGTTCTGGTTTCAGGGCGCGGCACAGCTGTGAAACTTCTGTGCTACGGGTAACCAATGATTTGCTTATGGCAGCAGACTCTGGACAAACCAGCATATTAATTGTATTAGACCTCAGTGCAGCATTTGACACTGTCAGACATAACATTCTATTGTCCAGAATGGAGAACATGCTGGGTATCTCTGGCACTGCCCTCCAGTGGTTCAAGTCCTATCTGACTGATAGGCAAGAGTTTGTTAGTCTTGGCAACAGCAGATCCAGCTCGGCGCCAGTCACACAAGGAGTTCCACAGGGCTCTGTCCTCGGCCCTCTTCTCTTCTGTATTTATATGCTTCCCCTTGCCATATTATTCGTAGCTATAGACTGGGCTATCATTTTTATGCAGATGATACTCAACTCTACTTCAATGTTAAAAGTGGAACTTCATCAGAGCTTTCTCAGTTCACAACCTGCCTTAGTAAAATTAAAACCTGGATGGAGCAGAACTCTTTAAAATTAAATTGCAACAAAACTGAACTCCTGCAAATTGGTACTAAAATGCAATTTAATAAAATGAGCTCTTTCCCAGTCCATCTTGGTGGTGATCTCATCAGATCTGCCTCTACTGCAAAGAATCTTGGTGTCATTTTTGATTCCTCCCTCTCTTATTCCGCCCACATAAATCACATTAAGAAACTTTCTTACTTTCACCTCCATAACATATCCCGTGTTCGCTCCTTCCTCTCCTTTTCTAATGCTGAGAAACTTGTCCATGCTTTTATCACATCCCGCATCAATTATTGTAACTCGCTGCTGGCAGGTGCCCCTTCAAATCTTATATCACAGCTCCAGCTTATTCAAAAGTCAGCTGCAAGAGTCCTTACTCGAACCAGCAGCAGCGAGCACATTGCACCCATCCTGCTCCGTCTTCACTGGCTCCCTGTGTCATACAGAATCGAATATAAAATCCTACTAATAACCTACAAAGCCTTAAATAACCTTGTGCCAAACTACATCAGTGACCTTCTCCATCACTATGTGCCTGCCCGCTCACTAAGGTCCTCTGATTCTCGCAATCTTGTTGTTCTCCACACTAATCTATACTCGATGGGTGACAGGGCCTTCAGCTGTATAGCGCCCAGACTCTGGAATGACCTACTGAAATCAATCAGATCAGTTGACTCCATGAATTCTTTTAAAAAACAACTCAAAACTCATCTGTTCAGGAAGACTTTTAGCTCTACTTGACTTTATTACCCTTCTCTTAGTTTACCTTTCTGTCAAGATGCTCATGTAACCTGTATGTGTGTGTGCAAGACCATCAATTATGTTGTCTGTTAGGCTTTTTTTTCTCTGAATTCACTGTCGTAATCTTCTTTATTTATTTATTTGGTTTGTTCAATGCTATATACTGTATACCCTGCCGTTCTTTCTTATATTCTGTAAGTGCCTTGAGCATGGGAAAGGTGCTATATAAATAAAATGTATTATTATTATTAGTACTTCCATTGTTTGTCAGTGGAGATTGCAGTGCTATATTTACCTGTTAACAATGGGTGTAGCTGAAACACCTGAACTCAGTAATTTGGAGGTATGTCCACATACTTATGGCCATATAGTGTGAACATAATAGTTATTCATTATTGTTAAGCGTCGTTCTAGAAGATTTCATTTAGCAGGTCTTATCAGTAGTTGGAGGATCCACATTGTTCCCAAGACACCACTGTAGGAAACCTGAGGAACAAAAGAAGAAAAAAAAGGAAAAAGTAATGCTTAGTGCCTAGTGCAGATCTTCTCAATATGTGATATTATAGTCTCTATCATATTCTATTACAAACACTGCCAAAAGAAGAAGTATGAAAAAGTTAAAAAATTAGTTCTATTAAGTTCAAGTAAAGTTATTTTAGTAAAGCAGTTTAAATGACTGAGCGTCCTGAGGTTCAGCAAAGTTTGTTTGCTAAAAATACATTTTATATTATTTTACTTTATATTTTAAAATGCTGCCATTACCTCACTTTTAGCCACTGAAGCTTTCAAGATTTATTCCATTGAATAGACAATCAGTAGTTGAAAATAATACTCATGGAATTCCCTCATTGTCATTTATAAGTTAAGAAATATTGGACTGTCTCCTAAGGCAGATTGCTGTGTGGTTTTTAGTTACTGTATATGAGCCTTTAGAATTTCTAGTTTATTATTCCTCCATTTTCGCTTATCCTTATGTCCTGTCTTTTGATTACTTCAGTTATCCATGGTACCTTAATAGTAGAGGATTTCTTAACTTGCTGTAGATTGTCTCACATCTTAACAACTGACCTTACCACCTCCCTGCTAACACTACTCACCCAACTCCAAGCTTACAAGCTCTGTAAAATAGAGCTGTCTTTATATTTTCCCTTGGACGTAGATCCTCAGCTATCCAGCAGCTTCAGTATGAAATGCAGGAGCAGGCAGACCTGCATTTTGTGCACACTTGCAGGATAGCTTGTAACTCTAATTGTGCTGGAGCGGAGATTGCTGCAGCTGTGCCTCACCCCTGCTTTAAAAGGAAAGTGTGAGTATTAGAAGGAAAAAAATAAAAGGAAAGAGAGGAGAAAGAAGATGAAGGCTAAAGGATGGGAGAAAACAGCAGCAGTAAGTGTGTGTGAGAGGGAGAGAGAGAGAGAGAGAGAAGGTAGGCAAGCAGCCAGCTGATTAGGAGAGCGAGCAGTCATCGATCAGGGCTAAAGACTAGGGGGCTCATGCATATCGCCGTCCGTAGAATTTGCACTATAACATGACGTAAGCACAAAAGCCGAAATGTGCTTACGAACAGAAAAATCCAGATGCAGGAATCTGTGCGGACTCCAACTTTCACGTTCTTCCGCTCCATAAATCCCGGTCAGCGTGAAAAGTAACGTTTGTGCATGCGCGTGCTGTCCCTCCCCAATTCCTCCCAGAATTACGTTTCTTTGAATATGCAAATCAATATAAATGGCCGTTAAGCTCAGCGTTCTGTGAAAAGACAATGGGAAAAGCACTGGGGAAAATATAAGAATTTCAGCAAATACCAAGTGGAGGCAAAGGAAAAACATACTATTTGTTGATTTAGAAAATGGTATAATCAACAAAAGGAAGTTGATCGAGTGACATAGTGTATCAGAGAAACCCGAAAGCTCAAGTTCACAAAGTCGCACAGTGCCAAAATAAAAAAGAAGTCACATATCAAAGTCGCCATGAAAAGGCGAGTTGTAGCCCACCTTCTGAGCTTATTAGGGTACAGACAAAAAAAAATAGGCACACAGTGTGGAAAAAAGCACGAAATGTCAACTTTAATCTCGAAATTTCCACTTTAATCACAGTTTATTTTGTCATTAAAGTAGAACATCATAAACTTCATCTTAAAATCATTTAATTTACTAGTTTCTCAAATTCCATTGTAACTAAAGTAGCATTTTAAATGCTTTGTTTTGTATTTGATCTTCAATGTGCTCTATGTGTGTGAATCACTACGTGCTTCCGTTCTTTCTCTTTCTCCGATAGGACACAGAATCCATTACATTCGTGATATTACAGCTCTCTGAATAATTAAAATAGTGAGATGTATACGTGATATCATTTTTATGATGATTGGAATGAAAGCATGTTATTAAACATGGGAACATGATGGCGCAGTGATTGTTCATGTCTCACACAAGATGCTGCTGCGCCATGCTCGACCTTCGATGAAATAATTTATTGTAGCAGTACTGTCTCTTTCAAATGTACTAACCTGCAATTCCTGCCTATGTCTTTGACCTTGTTTATAATGGATTTTCTATTTATTGGATTTTAACCTCTGCAGCACCTTTATTTAATGGATTATTTATTTATGGAACTGCAGCACTGCTCTGTTGTTTTGAACACTGTCTGTTTGATTTTAATTAAGGCAGTGGAGCACTTTTGCATCTTCTCCTTGCTTTGTGTCTTGTCCTCATTTGCTCAACTCATCCCTTGGTTATGTTACTGACAGTACAAGTTCAAGAAGCTCCTTGAATGACCCGGTAGCGTTGTGAATTCAACAACTTGGGCCCTGTTATCATTGTTACTAATCCCGTGTCACACACTTGAAAAGCGTGTTTTTCTATCTCTTAATCCGTGAATCTCAAGCAACCGACAGTTCAATGTATGAGGCATTCTGACATTAAGTATAAATTACATAACTGTGATATTTGCACATAATATTCCTGGCATTCATTAAATTTTTTTTTTAACTATAGAACTGTGGTGGTTAATTCCATTATTTAAACATGGCTGAGTAAAAATTATCTCTGTGTTACTTTGGATATGTTTCCTTTTGCTTTCAAATATATTGAAGCATGTTTTGTCAGGTGTTTGTCCTAAATAGAAAAGACAAGTTTTTCATGCTGAATGTACAGCAACTTTGTCCATAAAGCCTGAGCATAAGAAAAAAATGCTGTTTTTTCATAATTTCTGATAATAATGTACATTGAATGCATTAAAAAACACAAGTGTTCAAAGATGAGCATTTATATTGTGATCTATTTTAACCAAGAAAATGTACATTTATAATATTCTCATTAGTCTCAAATGTTCATTTTATAAGAATATTTTTTGCCATTCTTTTAGATCTATGATAGAAAATTTAAATTTATTAATTTTATTAATATATTGTTAAATATTTTGTAGCTATGCAAAATTTGTTGTTACCAAGGATGGAATGTAAAATTTTTACTCATAATATAATTTAAATCGAATTCCAGTTTATGTATTTAGGAATGCAGCCAATTTCCTGTGATACCACACAAATTTAATAAACCACCCTGACATTGGCCTCCTGCTACGTTCATAGTAATAAGTGAGTGAGCAGACACACAAAATTAACTGATAATACAGTGTTGCCTATCTCCCTTTTAAAGCCATAACATTACTGTATATCTAAAATAACATAATGGCAAATCAAATAACATATATTCCTGGAAGGAAAACCCTATACCTTAGCATTCTTATGGGCAACTCCTCATACTGCTGCAAGTCTTGATATACAGTATATTGTGACAAGTATACCTTAGTGCAAACTTAATTACTAGGAAAGTCTTTGATCCCTGGTGGGTCTATAGGCTGTTGTTTTCTGTCAGATTTTTTTAAGAGAGAGTTTTCTAATTAGCATCACTAATAGTTCAGTTAACAAACACATGAATGCAACTGTTGGAGGTGTTTCTCCTGGGGACCACAAACAAGCTACAGGAGCATCTGATAACATTTTTTAAACATCTGCTTTTAATGCTGCTGATTTTGGGAAACTCTGATAAATTGTCTTTCTCTAATAACCAATCTATAATATAAATATTGTTTTATAGGGTCCTTATTGTCATTTGTACAGAGCAATTTTCATTTTTGTTTTGCATAGTATTGTTGTGTACGGGTCTGTATTTATTTGTATTTTGTTTTATTGTCAACTTTTGAATGATTATTTTTCTTTTTTTTTGTATTTATCATTATATTTGTAATTGTTTTCTGTGTCTTTAAGTGTACCTCCATTTTCTGTGCTTTGTGTGGAGCCACAGGAAGTGGGGTACCCTGATGACACTGTTGCTTATTGCTAGGTCCTCCTTCTGGCTTTGTATTCAGTCCAGAAAGAGTGATTTCACAGTGGAGCCTTGAGCTTGTATTTAGAGTTAAAAGCGAGTATTGTTATTTTATAATACTGCTGTGTTTTTTTTTGTTTTTTTTTGTGGTTCTTGGGTGTTGGATTTTGTTGGTGAATTATGTATTTGAATATGTATGCCTTGGATTGCCCTATGGGCAACTCCTGTTTACCCTTTTGAATATTTTTGTTATATTTTCTATTATATTAATAAATATTCTTCTTAACAAATATTCCCATGCATAGGGGTCTGTTCTAGTTGAATTCGCTGGTTTTACTTGAATCTTTTCTTGGCTGGCCAAGGAATGCTCCTGATTTGGTTTATGGTCAATTTGGAAGCCCCTGACCCCTTTTTGCCTTGTTTGTGTCTCCATATCATAACAAGTATGAACCAATAAGTTTCTCTATGAACCTTAGATATGATTTATGACTTGTAAAAAAAAATAATAAAGGTAAACATCTAAAAAAACAAATTAATTACAAAACTGTACATCTTTTACACTATTTTCCTATTTTAGTGAATTACTGATTCCTTTTAACTTGAATGCAGCTGGTATGCCAGTTCTCTTTGTGTCTTTAGGATGAATGTATTTTTCCCCCAAGACACCAAGTGGAAAGAAAATAAATGAATAACAGTGATTTACTTAATAAACCAACATCTTTCTTGAAAACATCATTTTTGTTTGTAGTAGTGTGTAGTGATTCCATAGCAGGTTCAACTGATGGAGCATACATATTAGCATTCTATGACAAGTGCAGTGCTTACCTTGCACATGGCATATTGTAATGTACTAACATATATGATGATATCTTGTATGTCAAATTAAACTTTTAAAAAATTATAGAAACAGTCCTTAAGCTGAAATACTGCCATTTGATTTTTGTTATACTGTATATATATTTTTTTGTCTTCAGATCTACCTTTTCGGTAAGTATCTTTTTCTCCACACATTTTTCAGTAGTAGCTGCCATTCTAAATCAGGGATTCCAAGGAAGATGTTCTGCTTTTCAGCAGATCCATGAACTAAATTTCTGTGTTACTAAGTCCAAACGTAAAGGCCAGAATCACATATTGTGTGATTATGATATCACATATTTTCATGCTGGGATTCTTCTTTTCCAAACAGTCCTAGTTTTTAATTATTTATTTTCAATTTTAAATGATATTAATATATGTTTTATGGGGTGCTGGTGTTATTCAGAAAGTAAGAATGCACAGTACAACATAGTTAAGTTAAAAATAGTAATTTCAAAAATTTGTTATTAAAAAGGATTGGTATTTTTCTGATTATAGTCTAGCCACACATTTTTGTTGTGAAAGACATGGCTTTTTTATACATATTTTGTTGACACGATAGTTGTTCATTACCTCTTTCACATCCTCATCCTTTACAAAATGCTATCTGTTTTGGTTTTAGAATAATATCGAAAGTACTGTGTACTAAAACAGTAGACCAAACTCAAGAAAACTGGAAAAATTAAAATAGCAAGTCTTTGAGCACTTATATTTCAGTTGCATTTTAACACCTTTTGAGACAATTTTAATATCCGATGTGAGAGCTGAACAACCCTTATTTGAATGATACCGTATGTTAAAAAGTTATACTTGGTTATATTCTGACTTTGCCAAATGAATGTCATGAACATTATTTTTGGATGTTGTGTTGGTCGATTCATTGATACTGCCTATACACACTCAAATGATAAACTGGACATCAGTTCAACTTGTAAAATTTATTTATGAATGGAGCACCTGGGAGGGGGTTCCCCTTCTAACTTTTGATGCAAAAGGAGCTTGGCAGGTGATAGGCCTATAGCTAGAACCTTTTGGAAAAACATTGATAGACTGCTAGAGCACAAAGGTAGTACATTACCAACTACTGTACAACAACAACTTCAGACAGTAACATTGGAAGTGCTATTACCCCATCAACATGTTGCTTCAAAAAGGGGTTTGGAAGATAGCAATTGTATAGCCAGAGACTTTCTAAACTCAAACTGCCTGAAGGAAAGGTGTTGCCAAGAGGATAATATGCAGGCAAATTTTAACAGATAAATCAGAGGTGTGGTGGGTGGAGAGTTCGTAACCAGTGCCTTTTGAAACTTACTGCAGCCCATGTTTTTTAGATTATGCTTGTAAAACAATATTGTTTTTTTTCTGTCAATTGCTTATTGATAAGTGGAACTGTGTCCATGTTTATTCTGAAACCTTATATTAACTTGGCACCTCAAATTATTCTTGTACAGATTAAGTACCTTTTTAGTACAATATTGTAGTGGGCTATATCCTTAAACATATTACTCTGATGTGGGAAATGATAATTATGGGTAAATTACAATGATATGGACCTGTCTGATTTTAATTTTCCTTTTGTGGTAATAATCCTGTGTGAGCTTCTCCTATAGCTAGGAACCAAGTAACTTTGCTCAGTAAGGACATCAAATGTTAGACAAATGAAAGGAAACCATTCAGACAACCTACCTTGTTTGGTTAGGTGTCCCAATACCTCATAATATACTTTCTTAAAACGTGTCGGGTTTTCCACTTCCATTACATTACTTGGTCATTTGTTCCAAGTTCACACAACTCTTTGTGTGAAAAGGTCTTTCCTGGCAGAAGGTTTATATGCAACCTACCTAAATTTCCAGCAGTGTTCTTGAATATGTGATTTGCTATTTAATGTAAAACCTAATTGTTTCATTATGCCTAATGAATTTAGTTTTTAATACATTTCTAAGAATACTCTATATAATAGTATATTACAGGTGAGGTGACTCACTTTACAGTTATTCCACAGATACTATTGAGCACATAATATACCCAAATTTTTCTTTTCAACTGAATTGCAATTCATTCACCTATCACTTTTTGGTTTTTTTTTTTACTTTTTTACATACAGTATAGTATTGCGCACTATAGACTTTTTCACTATTTCCATTTCATGCTTTTGGGCACAATTGTCGCTAATTATAATTTGCAGCATGCATAGTAAGCGTAGTCACAGGTAAGCAGCTCAATTGACTGTTTAGCTTTCTCTCTAGAATGTGCTGCTTGTAATACCTAGCATCTTAACTATGTGTCCCAGAAGTGCTGTCTCTAGGGTATTTGCCATTGGGAGGTATAGATGACACTTTCAAACTATCAGCAAAGACAGCATGTGTCATGGAATGTTACCGGCAGCCATGCAGTAAGCTGTGTTATAGGTAAATGGCTAGATAGGCAGATGTCTATAATTTCCAGCCTCTTAAGTATACATTCCAGACACACCATCTCAGGGAGCACAGCTAGTGGCAAGGGGATGTTTATTTTGGAGCCATCATTATCAAAAATTGTAGAATGTTTAAACATAACACAAATATACTCAACATACCCATAGTTGATTTTAGTTTAATACTCCTGATCAGGACTAACCAGCTCAAAAAATGGTGTGATATGGTATGGTGTTTTTATTTATGTTTTGTGATTTTTCTCTAAAATAATTAATAAAGCAATTATGCATTTTGATGGTATTTCCATTAACACACATTTTCAGAGCAATTTTTGGCTTACATACAAAATCAGGCTACAAATGTTGGCAGGAACAGAACTTGCTCATAACCCAAGTACCACCTGTATAAATTTTTGTAACACTACAACTTGATATGCAGTAGCTGGTTAGCACCGAAGTGTCAGACTGTCAATATTTAAGAAATTCTTCTTGATTTATAAGTTTCCTTTTATCCAGCTGGCTGTGGAACCATTTTCTAATTTTATACCATGAAAAATATTATTGTAACAGTGCCTTATCCAATTCATGTCATCCTCTTTTTAAATTTATGCCAGAAATTCACTGGTTGTAGCTGTGCAGACACCTCTGCTATCAATAAAGTAATAATGATACTTAATGTTAGTGTAAAAAAATGTTTTACTTCGAAAAGAAAGATATATTTAAAATTAACTTTTGATTAATTTACAATAAACTAAAGAAACAATGTACAATGAAAAATGCATTAACTCCCTTCAATGACTTTAAATATTCTTTTTTTCCTTTAACACAGTAAACTGGTTTTGGGAGAACATTGTCTATTTCATCCTTTAACCTTGACACATTTCAGTATATTTGCCCAGGGGATGTATAGTTTATAGTTTTTACTGTCTAGCCATAATTTAACCACAAAGTGAACATTATCAAATTGTTTTTTTCAAAATCAATACTCCTTGACCCGGTGTTTTTCGCACAAACTTTTCCACATCTAATGTGGCTTTGTAAACCTTGTTTTAAATTGGGAACCTATTGTGTTTATTGAATATATTACTGGGTCACCACCTTAGTGGTTTTGGGTAAAAGATAGGCTACAGTACATCTTTTAATAAAAGATACAAACACTAGTCTTATGTCCTGTGTGCTATGTTGTAGGTAACTTGAATAAAACCTACAGATGCTGAACCTTAATACATTGTACAAAATACCAAAAAGTATTTGGCAAAGAGTAAATCTTGGAAGGATAACATATCACAATAATCAGGGTCATGGGGACTGTCATGCCAGAGGAACCCTAGTTGAAATTAGCGTGAAATTAGTAAGAAGATTGTGTTAGACTAGGTACTGCAACTGGACTACAGCAAATATAATTTCAGTCCATGTAAACAGTATTTGTTGTGTTGATAACATCAGCAATAAGTAAATGCCAAGGCCTAGTGACAGACAAAACATAATTCTTTAAAGATAAGATGATATGCATAACAAGCCTTCCTTACTGTCAAAAACTTTGAAATTTCACTTTTCAGAAGTCATCACTTTCTCTCTTTTTTCATTACCATAAACTATAGTTGTGCAAGCAAGGGAAACATTTTCCAGATCTAAGAAAAGCACATGAATACTAAATTGACCATACTTAACAAACATGAGGAAGCTAGATGAACCACTGTTACCTATGAGACAATCAAAAATATGATGTAAGCTGAAGAGGAGCAACTTTGAAGACAAGCTAAAACAAATGGCAGCAGTTGCAGCATTAGGGCACACAATAGTTAATTGTGTTAAATTAGTTATATACAGTATGAAATGTATCAATGTAGCTTTCCAAACATCTGTGAAATACTGCAGTCTAGTCTTCTGCCTAGAGTTTACTTCCCCATGTTTTCTGCTAGGTGCTTCAGTTTTTATGTAACATCCCAAAGACTTGCATGTTAGTTTAAATGGCAGGTCTAAACTGGTGTGGTGAGAGTGTGGTTATGCACATGATGTGTGACGTTCTTATCCAATCAGCTGGATAAGAAGGATTGAAAATGGATGCATTTATAGAATCTGAGCAGGAAATAGCGCCTTTACTGACATAATTCTGTCTGTTTTGATAATCGATGGTATGTCACAATGAGGATATTTTGAATCAGATCTAATTTGGCAAGGTGTGTTTACTTACCTTTGAAGAGGGATGGCACATTGTAAATTATGTTGATTTTCTAGGACAAAAAATTGCAGTCTCACAGGTGCATACAAGTTAATGCAGTGTACCAAATACCAAGAAGTATATGGGGAAGACTAAATCTTGGAAAGATAACATGACACAACAATCAGGGTCATGGGGACTCAGTGCAAATCTTTATATTACTGGATGCAACTGGGGAAATGGTTCTGAACATGGAGCCAGGCCATTGGATAAGCCACCAATGAACATAATCACATCCACACCTACACAGGGCCAATTTGGAATTTAACCTGCCATTTTTGGGATGTGGGAGAAAAAGGAATACCAGGAGGAAGCACATGTGGACAAATCTGGGTATAGGATTTTATATATATATACTAGCAAAATACCTGCGCTTCGCAGCGGCGAAGTACTGCCTTAAAATTTTTATTAAGCAGAAAAGTAAACCTTTTTAAAACTGAGGGAAAATACCTCAATTGGGTTCTTTTGCAGACACGTGACCTGAAGTCTCGTGCCGTTACAAAGTTTTGGTGGCTGTAAGTTTCTCAGTAACATTATTGGTGCCCCAACCTTCAAAATTAGATTCTGCTCAGGAGTGCCTGGAGGATTCAGAGTGTGGAGAAAATCTACCGGATAGTGTACCGTGTCTTCCACTTCTACAACTGAATCCACAGACTGATACGTTTTCGGTTGTGAAGGTAGTTCTTGAAGTAAAATGTGGTTTATAGTCGTATTCATGTCATTTCTTGGTGTCAGGATAGCTCTCTCCCTCAACCATGACACGTTGTTTTCGTGGAGATTTCATAGATTGGGGTAAACATTTTGAAGAAGGCTTTGTAAGGTATTCACTTGGAGACATAGATTTGTAGGGATATTTATTTTACAATTTTCTTGAATGAAGGTGCCATCACCTATACTCATCAGAAGAGCAGAGAACTCCCTGGCTTTTTTGTCGCCTTTCAAATGAACCCTCATATTTATTCTTAAGGTAACAGCATTGATTTGTGGCCATAGGTATGAAGACTTCAGACATGCTTTAACTTCGTCAGCGCGTGTTCCTCTGGGCACAACTGGTAGGGTTTGCCGGAAGTCTTCAGCCAGCAACACTGTCAAGCCTCCCATAAGTTTGTTGGTGTTTCGGATGTCTTGGAGGGTCCTGTCTGAAGCCTCAACACCTCCTCTGTGTGCCATAGTGCATTCATCCCAGACAATAAGCTGACAATGTCGCAGCACTTCAGTCATGTTGCTCTGCTTTGATGTGTTACACATGGGGGATTCAGTATGGCTGAGGTTCAGAGGCAGCTTGAAAGCTGAATGAGCAGTTGTGCCACCCTCAAGAAGAGTTGCAGCAATGGCAGAAGAAGCCACAGCTATGGCAATGTTACCTTCCGCTCGGATTTTCGCAAGGAGAAGGTTTATGAGGAATGTCTTACCAGTTCCTCCTGGAGCATCAAAGAAAAACACCATGCCAGTGGCCGAGACAACACTCCTCATGACTTGCTCATAAACTGTCTTTTGGTCACTATTTAGCAACAGCTCATTATTTGTGACTATATTGGCCAGTTGCGAGGTGTTGTAAGATGTCTCTTTCAAGTACTCGGGATTTGACGTAACTTCTGCCAGTTCTCTGAAAGGTGAAGGCAAACCGTAATGATCAAGAGATTGACCTCCAGTAGCAATCAAATAGTTTTCAAGCAACTGTAGACACTTATTATAGATCAAATGTAACCACTGGTGGGCTTCTGTACCTATATAATCTCTTTCAGTCTGTCTCCTAACATCTTCTGGTATGCTGTCTTTATGTTTTTCCCATAGGTTTAAGAGGTTTCCATTTGGCAGAACACCAGCATGACAGCAAAGAGTTCATGGGTCTTTTGAGGTGACCGAGACAGAGCAGCTTCCTATAGAGTCTCGTCCCAGTTGATATCGTCCTGTAAAAAACCAAGTGCCCTGCAGGCCGACTTACAGGTTGGATGTAGGACACCATCAACTGTTCTGAGAGATTCAAAAAACGTGGGACCTGCGATTTCGTTGAGCAGCAGTCGAAGATGGTAGCATTCAGAGTTATTCGGGTGCACAGTGTAGACCCCTCCCAGGAAATTATCTTTTTTTCACTCCCGAATGTCCGGTACAGTGTTCCCCTGCTTCCTCCAATGAAACATGCTGTTTGCCCACACATAATATGATGGAATTTCATTATAATAAAGTTGTTTTGCAAAATCATCGTGGTTGCAAAAGTCAAAGAACGCTAAATGGGTCGTCTGTGGTGGATTGTGTACTTTATTGGCAACATTGCCTTCTGTGAAATAAATTCTTTGTCCGTTCTCAAGATGCACAGCAAGATGATCAACCGGAGGGTAACGTTCGTGAATGGGAAAACAGAAAATGTGCCAGGCTGCAGAGCTACTAATGTAACGCTCAGCTTCGTATTGAGATTCTTCGTCATTTTGATTTTGTATTGTAAATACTGCCTGGTCACTTCCCTTGTTAGCATACTTGCAGATGTATTTGATCGATTTTACTGAATTGCAAAATTCGACATTTATGTGAGCATTGAAGAAGCGGGACAGCACAGGACTATAAGGGACCACCCATCTGTTGTCGATATCTACTCCATTGATGTTAATTGTATGACCTCCATCAGCTGGTGCGCGCCGGCGGTACTGAGGGTAACCATCTTCTCCGGTCTGAGTTTCTGAGATGAAGGGACGCGGGTACTTCTTACTGCATATTCTGTTCATCATGCAGGGTGAGTTGATGTTTTGAGGTCCACATGGGCCATGACTCATGGTGGATTTTACTATTTTGTGGAGGGTAGGGTCAGTCTGTGGATTAGGAATTTCCGCACGGATCACTTGATCGATGACAGCTGGCTTAATCCTATCCTTTAGCCACAATAGAGTGTGTGCATTGTGAATACCTCGCTTTTGCCACTCTATGATGTACATGTAGCAATTTGTACAGCTGAAAATGTTACTCTTCGTGAGCAAGTCCATCATTTTGCGAATTTTCAGATGAAATACGCGACTGATAACATCGTGGCGATTGTGAGGTTTTTGACATGGAAGGAGAACTTCAGTGATGTCCGTCCATTTAGGATTGCAAGTAAATGTGATAAGTCAGGGCAGCCATAATGACGTACGCATGTCATTGCGTCTTGTGTACGCTCGTGCATATAGCGAGGTCCTCCAGTGAAAGACGATGATAATATCACAGCTTGACCAAGTTCTCTTAAATTAGTGTCATTTTTGTCAATAGCATCTTTCAAGTGGATGTAATTTTCAGCTCGTAGTTTCTTCCTTATTTAGTCTTATATAATTTAGTCTTTCGGATTCAATTTTTGCGTACATATCAACTAAAAACTGATTTAATAAAGTTCGGAAGAAAAGGATAGTATTATCATGATGTTCTCTGATCATAAGCCGGTATGAATAGAAGTTTGCTGCAGAGACGGTTTTCTTCATAGGTAACTTACTGGCAGCATGAACTTGAGGTGTAGACACAGAATAGCCGTCTTCACCATAGCAGAACATGAGGGGATATTGAAGTGCATCATAGGATCTGTGGGTTTTCTTAATGCACTGCAGTTTATTGTCTCTGCTTTTCAAGACAATATCCCTATTCTCGAACGTTTGCCCAACGATGACAACACCAACTTGACGTACTGCAGGTTTATTAAACCTGACTTAAAGTGCATTTAATGGTTTTTTGTCGGCGTGAATGACAACTTTGAAGTCTTTGTCTTCATCTCAAATACTGTTGATTGCGGAGTGGAATTCTTGGATGTAAGTGTTACAGTCATGCAGCATTTTTTGTAATTGCTGCACCAGGGGCGTATTAACTCCAGAAACATTAGAGCACCGCATTTGTGCTTCCTTTTCATCGTCCCCGACGAAATAAATTTGCAAAAATTTGTGTTCCTCAGTCGGCATAGGTAAAAGACTGCCAATCAAGTGATACACTTGTCCCTGGACTTTAAATGAAGGCATAAAATTTCCCTCAACGATTTGGTTAGCACCAAATGACGTCATTTGAAAAGCGATGTTGTACTTTCAAATGTTGTTCAAGAAATGCTCACTTTGAGGATGTTCTCCATTTAACAGGCCCTCAAGAAGGTCAGGAAGCTTATGTAAAGGAGTGAGAGAGACTACCACCGTTACAGCACAAACCAGGAGACTCTCATTTCTACCTATGAGCTTGACAATGCTCACACTCAACATCCATGGATCCAATGTATACTGTTTTGTCAGATTCATAATGTAGGTTTAGGTCGTACGCAAATCCACAATCGGCTTTTTTGAGCCAAACCTGTTGTTTTCGTATGAGCCGCTTTTCATTATTGAGATCGTACCTAGAAACAGAAGCTCTATTAACTTGTGGATTTGCCTGCGAATATTTAGTGGCAGCGTGTCTATGAACTTGTGGATTTGCCTGCGAGTATTTAGCAGCAGCGTCTATTAACTTGTTGATTTTTCTGCGAGTATTTGGCTGCAGCGTCACAAAGTTGTTTCCGTCTAGCTGCATCAGAAAATGTACCACAACGTCTGACACGCCTCCTTTTTACTATTTTCTCACAGCTTGGATTGCTGCTGTCAAAATCGGTTTGAGTTTCATGGTTTTTTTCAATTATGTTAGTATTTGCAGGACTTGTTGTGTTGAAGTGACATTCGGCATCTGTCAAGCATTATAAGCATACAACCGGTTTCATCAATAACTTCGCATCCAGGTTTTGAGAGTTTAAACATTCATAAACATCAAAGTGTCCACTACTCAAATCGTCACCCGTGAATCTAAAATGTTTAAGAGGCATTGGCGGTTTTCCAAAGGTGTAAAATATTTGGCCATTTCGGTACACTTGAAAGTGACAACGGAACAATTCAGCGGCAGCCATCAACTCACATGCAGAACCATAGGTGAAAGGCTTAAGCATTTCACTCTTATAGTGCTCCTGTGTAGTATAATTATCTCCTGCACCGTCATCAGTCCACACCTTGAACCTGTCCCAGTTATTCAATACATAAGACACAATGTTCCTCCGGATATCAAGAGTGAGCCTGATATGGCCATGCAATATGTAACACAGAGAATGGAAAAGGCAGGCGCCATCTCCAGGCATGGAAACCACTCGGTAAGTTACAGTTCTTTGATCGATGGTGATCACCACGATAGACATGTTAATGGAGGTACGGTTGGAACAATTAAGGAAATGGGTACCTAAACAATGTAAACAAAGTCTAAAATACCTACACAATAACTATAATCGTAATAAACAAACAATAAAACAGCGGAATTTTTGAAATGAAACCTGCTTAACTTTTGTAAGTAAGCTATAAGGAATGAGCCTGCCAAATTTTAGCCTTCTACCTACACGGGAAGTTGGAGAATTAGTGATGAGTGAGTCAGTGAGGGCTTTGCCTTTTATTAGTGTATATGTGTATATATATATATATATATATATACACACACAGTGGTGTGAAAAACTATTTGCCCCCTTCCTGATTTCTTATTCTTTTGCATGTTTGTCACACAAAATGTTTCTGATCATCAAACACATTTAACCATTAGTCAAATATAACACAGGTAAACACAAAATGCAGTTTTTAAATGATGGTTTTTATTATTTAGGGAGAAAAAAAAATCCAAACCTACATGGCCCTGTGTGAAAAAGTAATTGCCCCCTGAACCTAATAACTGGTTGGGCCACTCTTAGCAGCAATAACTGCAATCAAGCGTTTATGATAACTTGCAATGAGTCTTTTACAGCGCTCTGGAGGAATTTTGGCCCACTCATCTTTGCAGAATTGTTGTAATTCGGCTTTATATGAGAGTTTTCTAGCATGAACCGCCTTTTTAAGGTCATGCCATAGCATCTCAATTGGATTCAGGTCAGGACTTTGACTAGGCCACTCCAAAGTCTAAATTTTGTTTTTCTTCAGCCATTCAGAGGTGGATTTGCTGGTGTGTTTTGGGTCATTGTCCTGTTGCAGCACCCAAGATCGCTTCAGCTTGAGTTGACGAACAGATGGCCGGACATTCTCCTTCAGGATTTTTTGGTAGACAGTAGAATTCATGGTTCCATCTACAGTATCACAGCAAGCCTTCCAGGTCCTGAAGCAGCAAAACAACCCCAGACCATCACACTACCACCACCATATTTTACTGTTGGTATGATGTTCTTTTTCTGAAATGCTGTGTTCCTTTTACGCCAGATGTAACGGGACATTTGCCTTCCAAAAAGTTCAACTTTTGTCTCATCAGTCCACAAGGTATTTTCCCAAAAGTCTTGGCAATCATTGAGATGTTTCTTAGCAAAATTGAGACGAGCCCTAATGTTCTTTTTGCTTAACAGTGGTTTGCGTCTTGGAAATCTGCCATGCAGGCCATTTTTGCCCAGTCTCTTTCTTATGGTGGAGTCGTGAACACTGACCTTAGTTGAGGCAAGTGAGGCCTGCAGTTCTTTAGACGTTGTCCTGGGGTCTTTTGTGACCTCTCGGATGAGTCGTCTCTGTGCTCTTGGGGTAATTGTGGTCGGCCGGCCACTCCTGGGAAGGTTCACCACTGTTCCATGTTTTTGCCATTTGTGGATAATGGCTCTCACTGTGGTTCGCTGGAGTCCTAAAGCTTTAGAAATGGCTTTATAACCTTTACCAGACTGATAGATCTCAATTACTTCTGTTCTCATTTGTTCCTGAATGTCTTTGGATCTTGGCATGATGTCTAGCTTTTGAGGTGCTTTTGGTCTACTTCTCTGTGTCAGGCAGCTCCTATTTAAGTGATTTCTTGATTGAAACAGGTGTGGCAGTAATCAGGCCTGGGGGTGGCTACGGAAATTGAACTCAGGTGTGATACACCACAGTTAGGTTATTTTTTAACAAGGGGGCAATTACTTTTTCACACAGGGTCATGTAGGTTTGAATTTTTTTTCTCCCTAAATAATAAAAACCATCATTTAAAAACTGCATTTTGTGTTTACTTGTGTTATATTTGACTAATGGTTAAATGTGTTTGATGATCAGAAACATTTTGTGTGACAAACATGCAAAAGAATAAGAAATCAGGAAGGGGGCAAATAGTTTTTCACACCACTGTATATACATACACACACAGTGGTACCTTGAGATATGAGTGCCCCAACGTATGAGTTTTTTGAGATACGAGCCATCACTAGGTCGATTTTTTTGCCTTGAGTTACAAGCCAGAATTCGAAATACGAGCCATCAAAGAGCTTGTCGCCGCACATTCCGAGGTACTGACAACAGAGGAGTTGACGGAACTACAGACGCAGCAACATACGAAGGTTCTGAAGGAGATCGGTATCGCGGATGAGGTTATCTCTTAAAGTGAGATAAAGGAAGTGTTTGCAATGTGGGAGAAAGTTTTGAACCTTAAAGAAAAGAAACACCATGAAAAAGTTACAACTGATCGTGCAGCGGCGCTATTTAATGACACTTGCCTAACACTTGACTTTATTGAAAAGAAACCCTGAAAAAGTTGCAACTGATTGTGCAGCAGCGCTATTTAATGACACTTTCTTAACACTTGACTTTATTGAAAAGAAACCCTGAAAAAGTTGCAACTGATTGTGCAGCAACGCTATTTAATGACACTTGCCTAACACTTGACTTTATTGAAAAGAAACCCTGAAAAAGTTATAACTGATCGTGCAATGGCGCTATTTGATGACACTTGCCTAACACTTGACTTTATTGAAAGAAACACCCTGAAAAAGTTGCAACTGATCGTGCAGCAGCGCTATTTAATGACACTTGCCTAACACTTGACTTTATTGGAAAAAAAAACCGAAAAAGTTGCAACTGATCGTGCAGAGGTGCTATTTAATGACACTTGCCAAACTCATTTCAGAAACATTCTAAAGGGGAGGACTAAACAAAACTCCTTGGATAGGTTTCTATTGAAACACCCTGCGAATGAATGTGACTAAAGCGTGGCAAAAAAGAAAAAAACTAGTGAAGAAGAAAATTAAGTTAAGCAAAAGTGAAGTGAAAGAAAAAAACATTACAATACGCTAATTGGCTTCGCCAACATCTGTTTATTTCTTTAGATTCTGTTTTATGTATTAGGTTTTATTTTGTTTGTATACAATATTTGTTCATTATAAATACATTTTTCTTATGTTGAAAACATTTAACAAAAAATTGGGGTGGTTTTTGGGGGCTGGCACAAATGAATCTCATTTCACTTCATTTCAATGGTGGAAAATTGTTTTGAGATACGAGCATTCATGATTGTTCCTGGGGCTTATCTTAAAAAACAGAAGCGCGAGTCAGCTAGAAGGGGAGTAAAAAGAAAGAACGGAGGGGAGGTTGAGTGAGTGAGAGAGAGAGGACTGCTTATCTTGATAAACAGAAGCGCGAGTTGGCTTGAAGGGGAGTAAAAAGAAAGAATGGACGGGAGGTTGTGTGAGAGAGAGAGAGAGAGCGAGCGAAGTAGCTGACGTAGGCAGAGTTAACGTCAGCTGCGAGTAGGGCGACTCCCCTGTTGGGAAGCAGGGGGGCTGCCAGGTAAAAAGGCACCGGGCTTCTTCTTGTTTTTTTTTATTTTTTATTTTTAAAGAATGCTTCCTGCTCTATTTTAACTTCGTTGTTTTTAAGAAAACTTTTTTCTATTGTTTTTAACCTCCACGTTTCATTTCTGATTTTATGTATTATTTATTGGAACTTTGGAGACTGCACTTTAATTTGAACACCTTGTTTTGTTAATTGTTTTAATAAAAGCACTTTGCACTTTTTCACCATCCCCTTGCTTTACAGATGAGGTTAGCAGTGAGGCACATTACCGACAGTGTAGGGTTCAAGGGCTCCCCGGCAGCAGATGGGAGCATACAGCAAACCTGCATCGTCACAACGTGATTTTGTGTTTTTTTCATGTAAATTTGAATTGATTGTTGAAAAGTATGAAGGTGGCATGCGTATCCGGGGCATGGCTGTTGCATACCGTTTGCCGAGAACGACGGTATCTACGATTGTGAAAAACAAAGATGTTATTAAAAAGTAAAGTGAGGTAAAATTTTCATTTATTTCATCTAATTGCTTTTGTATTTATGTATTTTAGTATTAAGCAGTGTTTAAATTATTTTATACAACCCCATCAATGTATAATATGCCAATAGCAATAGGATTTTTTTTTTTCATGGGAACGGATTAATCATTTTCCCATTATTTCTTATGGGAAAAATTTGTTTGGTATACGTCCTGTTTGGTATAAGTCAAAGGGTCTAAAATGAATTAAGGACTTATACCAAGGTTCCAC